>OY755238.1:3775477-4117977 GCA_963576725.1 Azorinus chamasolen | reverse complement strand
ATGTACAAAATAGTTATAATGGAATGTGGAAGGTGGAACATTGTAGCCATTTTAGATACCAAAGACAAAGATTTATCAAATTTCTTTAGCAAAAAGAGCAGACCTATATCAGACGGCTCCTATAGGAATCGTCTGGTCTTGGTCTGCTCTTTTTGCAGATGCGTGAAAATGTGTTTATACGAAGGAAAGGGTTAAGGTATCTATACTACAACCATGTATACGCCTGATAATAAATGATGTATGTTACAGTTTATATGCCATCTCTATCCAAATTAATTCAGTTACTTTGTTATGCTAATCACTGCCTTCTCTTGTATCAGGAGAACAAACCTATATTTGCATATTCAATAATGAAATCGAGTACGGTCTCATAACTTATTAAAAGTGTATCAAATCCAGATATTTAACCCTTGATCAATTTCTCCCTATACTATTTTTAGATCCAACTACCTTGAATAAATCTACCGAAAAGGAGCATTAATAGAGGAAAGGATTAAGATAGAATGTTGTACTTTGAAACCATTGTGATAAATAGAGCATTTGCTCCTATTGGGGCAAATGCTCTATTTATCACAATGGTTTTATAAAGTGACTTTAAAGAGGCGTAGAAAGGTATATTTATGGAGTTAAGGGTTAATCCGTTGTAAAATATGATGGCCGCTCAAATTTGAAAACGGTGCAACTCTGAGTACGTCCTTTACTTTTGAAGATATTGAGGACAAAGTTTCAAATAGCTTGGATCCTGGTGAGGCGCCGAGTTACTCGGCGTCTCAGTTGGATCCAAGCTATTTGCAAAAATGACTCAAGTCGTGGATAGCAAGAGAATGGTTAATACATTTGCGTTCTGCGTTACCCGTTCTACCATGACTAATTCAAAACATATCTATCATCAAAGTCACCCCCCGCCATTTTATTATATATACAACCCGTGTGTAATACAGTTTTAATTCTAGTGATACGACAATTTACTTGTCTTCTCATTTTAATATACGCTTGTTATGCCGTTGAAACAGAGTGGGTCCAGACCAGATGACTCCTGTAGGAGCAGTCTGACCAGGGTCTTCTCCATTTGCTTATAATATAATACAGTTATGATTATATAATTACAGCTATGGCTGAAACGTGTTGTCCATGTGTTATCATAACAATTGATTAATTAATATTAATGATGTCATTATGTATTACATGAATATTCAAGGAGTAAAGGGTTAAACTATTTGTACATGTCGTCACGAACTCAACACCCGAATACATGGCGGTAAATATTAAAACTCATTCTCTCCTAGGCTATTTTTAGACCCAACCTTTTTTAATAAATCTACCGAAAAGGAGCGTTAACTAGAGAAAAAGATTTTTTTTGAATTTTGTAGTTTGAAACCATTGTGATAAATAGAGCATTTGCTCCTATAGGAGCAAATGCTCTATTCATCACAATGGTTAAACAATGTGTAAACGGACAGACTCTGTGTCTCATCAGGATACAACTCGTTTGACACTTGAGTTTATTTTATATAGAAATTGAACAAGGGTCCACTCTAAAACTTGGAGCAGACGACAATGCTGACACAAGTGTTAACCTTTCCCCTGTTTAACATTTATTCAAAAGTTGATCACGTCATTAATATCCATGCACAGAAACAATGAAATGAAACACGGGAAAGGGGATTCTGTTCACCATGTTGGAAACTGTAGAATCAGATTTATAAAATTCCAATAAGCAAGCAGAACAGACCCTGATGAAACGGTCCCTACAGGGGCCGTCTGTTGTGTGTCCCATCTGTTTGCAAATGCATGTTAAGCCGTTTATATAAAGGAAAGGGTAAACCCTTAGCCTGCCACATATTTTTTATCACTCTGCCCTCTTTGGATATTAATTAGGCAACTCCTTACAAAAGTATACAGCATATGTTGAAATGATTTTCCTAGGCAAAAGCATAGAGCGTGCAGGCATGGATTTTCCACCACAAACAGCGTAGGCCCAGATGAGAGAGCTCCATCTGGGTCTACACTGTTTGCAAATGCAACTCGTATATTTGTGACTGGCAGGCTATGGGTTAATATCGTTCTGCTACCAAGTGTCTTATCTCTTTGTGTGTTAGCGGAGAATCGTGATTACATTTGCAAACACTAATTGATATTCTGGTATTGAATTATAATGAACAATAAATATAAGGTATCAAATTTTGAACAGCACGTGAGGAAATTAACTTCAAGACTTTGTTGAGGACGACAAATTTCACACATTAATTATTTAGATCAAAAACTAAATTTTCTGCGTGTCTGGTTGTTTAACGTGTATGAACATGTAGAAACCAGAGCTACAGATAAGGATGCGTTCCCAAATACTAAAATCGTCATATCTCCACCAAATCCTATACTGTGACCACTCTTTAGAATCGTCTCGAAAAGACGATTCTAAAGAGTGATCATAGTATAGGGTTTGGTGGAGAAATAAAGGAGTCATTGTTGAAAATGTTTAAATTTACGCGCCTTATCTGGACCTCTGGAAACTGTTGTCATCTATTAGTGCACTGATAAAGGCCTAACGGACTAAAACATAAAAAAATGAGTTAAAGATATAAACGCTTTTAACGCATTTGCAAACATAGTAGACCCAGATCAGACGGCCCCGGTAGGGGCCGTCTGATCAGGGTCTGATTTGTTTGCTTATTACATGATATAGATATGGTTCTGAAGTTTTTGTCAAAGTACAGAAATCTCTTGAAAAAAATAACATTAGCAAGTTCAAATAATAAATATTCATGATATCATTATTTTTACAAGATCATTAAACGGGGAAAGGATTAATATCGATAACATGTAACGCAATATTGCTATTTTGTATTATATTGTACTTTCAACAGGAGTTCAATGTATGCAATGTAAGATTGACAAGAACACAATATAAATCAGCAGCATTCAATGAAATTAACAATTACTGGGTTACAAGTGTGTTTAAAACAGCATTAGTATGATAAGCAATGGATATTTACAGATAGGAAGCCAACAAATAAACATCCTTTATTAAACAATACAAAGACATATTATACAAAGGCATAAACGTATAGGAAACTATACCGTAATAATCATTAACAGGTGCGTACCCACATACTAAAATCGTCATTTCTCCGCCAAACCCTACACTGTGACCCAGGGTTGGCAAAATGCCGGCATTTATGAGTATTTACCGTGCCGGCGGTAAATACCGGGATTTACTGGCATTTACTGGCACTTACTGGCATTTACTGGTATTTTGAATTGTCCAGGGGCCTAGCACATATTTAAATCATCCTAATGTGCTTTATTAGTTCTCTAATCATATAATGTATACACGTTGTGCCTTATGTATTTGCAGTGTAAACAACCCAAAAAATAAAATAAAAGGTGTAATTAGGGCCCTGCTTGGGAATGCAGGAGCCCTATAGGAATCACAATTTCTGTCCATCTGTCAACACTTTTGGTATGACATGATAACTCAAACAGTACTTCACATATTGGTTTTATATTAAGGCATATGCTTAGTATCATCAGTTGACTATAGTTTTTGGGTTGAATCTGATCACTATGTCTAGAGTTATCAGCCCTTGATTACAAGGTTCTCTCTCTCTGTGTGACTGAGTCAGTTTTCTAGTTTCAGCTGAATTTTGAATGAACCAAGTTTCATGAAAATCAAAAGACTGTGCAGTCAGTTGTAGAAAACTGAGTAACAGATAAGAGAAACAATACTGGTCCCCTAACCTACTGCAAATTACTGTCAGGTCAGCTCTCAAAACAACAGTTTTGACACCTCTACTGGCTACTATGGTAATTGTTGTAAAATCATACACACTTTTCATTAAGAGATACACACAATGAACCATGAAGTGTCAAACACAATAAAGACAATTTGGAGGGGCAATGATTCAGATTAAACCAATCAAACTGCAGTATCGGACAAAGGAGTTGATCTGTTGTACTGATGATTTTAACACATTATACCAGCAGAATCATGCCATTATTTAAATTTAGAGATATACAGGACTTTTCTGTAAACCAGATGAAACTCCTAGATAAGATATATAAGCCATCTGATGAGTGCCCTTGGCAGGCATGAAACAGTTTAAACCGTCAGTAAAATGATGGTCAGAAATCAATAAATAAACTTATCAATATTCCACAACCCAGCAATTTAAAACAGCCTTTATAAAAACAATTAACTTCAAAGAAATAATATATATTCCACCTTTTCTGGAGTATTTGCCAGTAAATGCCAGTATTGGCCATTTTGGGAGTATTTACCGGACCGGTAAATACCGGTATTTACCAACGCTATTTACCGCCCCCGGTATTTACCACCCAACCCTGCTGTGACCACTCTTTAGAAACGTCTCTTCGAGACGATTCTAAAGAGTGGTCACAGTATAGGGTTTGGTGGAGAAATAAAGGAGTTATTCTTGAAAATGGTTAAATTTACGCATCTTATCTGGAGCTCCATGCACTAATGTATAGAAAGCTATATTTACTAACCATGTCATAGTCAAAACACTTTTCATTTACATTTAGGGGCCTAGGTCAGTGAGAGTTTAGGGGCCTAGGTCAGTGAGAGTTTAGGGGCCTAGGTCAGTGAGAGTTTAGGGACCTAGGTCAGTGAGAGTTTAGGGACCTAGGTCAGTGAGAGTTTAGGGACCTAGGTCAGTGAGAGTTTAGGGACCTAGGTCAGTGAGAGTTTAGGGGCCTAGGTCAGTGAGAGTTTAGGGGCCTAGGTCAGTGAGAGTTTAGGGACCTAGGTCAGTGAGAGTTTAGGGACCTAGGTCAGTGAGAGTTTAGGGACCTAGGTCAGTGAGAGTTTAGGGACCTAGGTCAGTGAGAGTTTAGGGACCTAGGTCAGTGAGAGTTTAGGGACCTAGGTCAGTGAGAGTTTAGGGACCTAGGTCAGTGAGAGTTTAGGGACCTAGGTCAGTGAGAGTTTAGGGACCTAGGTCAGTGAGAGTTTAGGGGCCTAGGTCAGTGAGAGTTTAGGGGCCTAGGTCAGTGAGAGTTTAGGGGCCTAGGTCAATGAGAGTTTAGGGGCCTAGGTCAGTGAGAGTTTAGGGGCCTAGGTCAGTGAGAGTTTAGGGGCCTAGGTCAGTGAGAGTTTAGGGACCTAGGTCAGTGAGAGTTTAGGGACCTAGGTCAGTGAGAGTTTAGGGACCTAGGTCAGTGAGAGTTTAGGGGCCTAGGTCAGTGAGAGTTTAGGGGCCTAGGTCAGTGAGAGTTTAGGGACCTAGGTCAGTGAGAGTTTAGGGACCTAGGTCAGTGAGAGTTTAGGGACCTAGGTCAGTGAGAGTTTAGGGACCTAGGTCAGTGAGAGTTTAGGGACCTAGGTCAGTGAGAGTTTAGGGACCTAGGTCAGTGAGAGTTTAGGGACCTAGGTCAGTGAGAGTTTAGGGACCTAGGTCAGTGAGAGTTTAGGGACCTAGGTCAGTGAGAGTTTAGGGACCTAGGTCAGTGAGAGTTTAGGGACCTAGGTCAGTGAGAGTTTAGGGGCCTAGGTCAGTGAGAGTTTAGGGACCTAGGTCAGTGAGAGTTTCATCTTTAGCCTGCTGAGCAAATTAGTTTTACAGAATTTTTCATCTACTACATTTTCAAAATTCAAGCTTTAATCAATTTGTCTACCAAAATGCAATCAGGGTGTCAATTAGTTTGGATCCTGATTAGTTATTTGGCGTCTCATCTGGATCCAGACTGTTTGAATATGTAATCACTGATCCGCCCACGGCAGGCTAAAGCTTAATCAACAAAGATACTGTGTGGCAGAGCTGGTTATGAAGCAAATTTAAACTCTCAAATCTCAAAAGTGACACTGATATGCTTTTCCCATGAAGGCATTAACCTTTTCCCTCCTATAAACGTGTTTTCACGCATTTGAAAACAGAGTAGACCCCGATCAGACGGCTCATATAGGAGCCGTCTGATCAGGGTCTGCTCTGTTTGCTGATGGACTTTGAAAGACCCTTTTAATTACATTCTAAACTGGCTACAATGTGCCAACTTTCACATTTCAATAATACTATTTTGTTCATGAATATTCAGTACGTATTGAAATTTGGGATAAACATAGAACAGGGAAAGGGTTAAACAAATGGATATAAATTGGATGAAGAGGAATGTACTAAGGCAAGCATTTTTTCACCATATATACACTGAACCAATGCATAAATGTTAGGAAAGTATGAACTTTGTTTCCACATAGACACTGAATGAAATCATTTATGTTATAAAGGAAACTAGCAAAATAAATATTTTGTCTGAAGAGACACAGAACATGGGCATAAACGGCCAGGATATATCACAGTAAACCCCTCTAAACCGGAATTCCAGTAGAAAAGAATTAAGATACTTTTAGGCAGGTGACTGCTTAATGCATCAGGTGACTGCTCAATGCATCAGGTGACTGCTTAATGCATCAGGTGACTGCTTAATGCATCAGGTGACTGCTCAATGCATGGTGGAAGTCATGAAGAAATCTCCTCTACTTTCGCACTGCATTAAGCGGCCATCTGTCTCTAGCACAGGTATTTATACTAAATCGAACGTCCGGTTTAGACGGGATTTACTGTATATCAAACTTACTATTAACAATACAGATGCTGAATACATAAAAACTAAGTGTAACGTTTATACGAAAGACCGGCGGTGACATTTCCACTTCAAGATTTACTGTATATCAAACTTACTATGAACAATACAGATGCTGAATACATAAAAAACTAAGTGTAACGTTTACTTTGTTTTTACCCTTTCCCTGTTCTGTATTTAGGCCAATTTTCAGTACCTACTGAATATTCATTAACAAAGTAGTTATAAAGAATTTTGGAAGGTGGAACATTGTAGCCATTTTAGAAAGCGAAGAAACAGATCTATCAAATTCTATTAGCAAACAGAGTAGACCCTGATCAGACGGCTCCTCTAGGAACCGTCTGATCTGGGACTACTCTGTTTGTAAATGCGTGAAAAATGAGTTTATATGAAGGAAAGGGTTAAAATCACCCGACTCCTGTAGGATCCGTCTGTCCAGGATCTGCTCTGTTTGCTTATGGAATCACATAGATAATATTCTTCAGTTTCTGTTATTGCCAAAATTCCTTTGTTTCTTTGCTATAATGAGAATCATCTAATTAGTATTCATGATAGTGTTTTTTTTACATGATTATTCATGGAGTAAAGGGCAAATGCAGACACTGGACGTTGCCAACAATTGTTAGGAAACTAGCAAGGTGTCTTCACACAAACACAAAACAAAGGCATTAGTGCTTAGGAAACTACAGTTGAACTTCGATAACTCGAAAATCCAAGGGACGTCACAAATTAGTTCGAGAAAACAGAAGTTATTATATTAGTAGTCTGTATAAGTTCTAAGTTCAGAGCTAAATGCAGGCCTAAAGTGATGCTGAAAGTTGTAGGAGTTTTCAGCATTACTTTAGATCTGTAATAAGCTGTCAAATGTGTGTTCTAGGTATCTATCGTGATACATTTTAGAACAATTCCGTATTGTAAATGTTTGAAGGACCTAACTTTTAGTTCGAGTTATCCCGAAGTTCGAGTTATCCGAGTCGAGATATCGAAGATCTGCTGTAGTAAAGTACAACTGAATTTCGATATATCGAACTCGGATAACTCGAACGAACTTCGGGTAGCTAAAAGAAAAAGGAATTCGGTCATTCCAAAATGTACAATACAGTATTATTTTAAAATGTATCACTACGCTTATCAAGGAACACATTTGGCAGCATAATACGGATCTAAAGTAATGCTGAATCTCATACAAGAGTTGTCAGCATTACTTTAGACCTGTATGAAGTTGTGAAGTTGAGAAATTGTTCAGATTATAAATAAGATAACCCTAACTTCTATTATCTCGAGTAATTTGTATTGTCTTTTGAAGTTCTTTAACTGTATGTCTTTGCTGATAAATTGACATTGATTAGGAAACTAGAAATTTGATATGTTACCTGATAGAGACGCGTTTCCGCGCCTTTACAAACAGAGTAGATCCAGATCAGACGACTTCTGTAGTAGAAGTCTGATCAGAGTCTACTCTGTCACATTTTCTGCAATGATAAAACATTCCTATATACATATGGCATTATACAAAGCTAATTAATATTGATGTTATCATTATTTCTTAACCCTTTCCTCCATAAATACGCCTTCCTACGCCTGTAAAAGTCAGTTTTGTATACATTGTGATAAATAGAGCAGTTGCCCTGTAGGAGCAAATGCTCTGTTTATCACAATGGTTTCAACGCTACAAAATTCTAAAAATTTCCCTTTCTCTAGTTAATGCTCCTTTTCGGTAGATTTATTCAAAGAGATTTGATCTAAAAATAGGGAATTAAAGTAATGTTCATGTGTATATGTTTTCTTCATATACATGTAGCTACTGATAACGTACTCAAACTAAAAAAAGTTAGAAACATAATCTAGTTTTTGTTCACACAGACACTGAACAAAGATATTGATTTATTAGGAAACTATATTAGGTTCTGTTCACACAAACTCTGAACAAGGGTGTAATGGTTAGAAAACTATATTAGTTTTTATTCACACAGACACTGAACAAGGGCATAATGTTTGGGAACATATATATATATGTTTTCCTCACAAACATGGACAAATACATTCATTGTTAGAAACATGTATAGGATTTGTTTTCACACAGATGATGAACAAAGTCATTATTGGTTAGAAACTGTTGTAGAACCTGCCTTAACCCATTCCCTCATAGGTTATCTTTAGATACAACCTCTTTGAATAAATCTACCGAAAAGGAGCATTAACTAGAGAAAATGAAAATTTTAGAATTTTGTAGTTTGAAACCATTGTGATAAATAGAGCATTTGCTCCTATAGGAGAAAATACTCTATTTATCACAATGGTTTCGCAAAGTGACTTTTACAGAGTCGTCAAACGTCGTCAATATCGGAATGGGTTATGCGACCATTCATTTATTCAACATAGGAGTCTTACAAAGCAGGTGGTTGCTTAATGCAAGGCAAAAGTAATACATTCTGTATTACTTTTAACCTGCAATAAGCTACCATCTGCCGTACAGACCAAATATTAGGTAATTTTGATGGTCGCTTAAGACAGGCTCTACTGTACATGTATATAGTATTTCTTCATAAAGTTGAACTTCAATATCACGAACTCGGATAACTCGAACCTCGGAATAACTCGAACTAAATGTCCAGTCCTTCCAAAACTTACAATACAGCATTGCTTTAAAACGTATAACTACGCATTACTTTACTCCTGCATTAAGATGTAGACCTAAGAAATTATCTAGATCAGAAATCGGCTAACTCGAACTTAGCTATCTCGAACTAATTTGAGTGGTCCCTTGAAGTTCGAGATATCGACGTTCAACTTTGTGTACACTGGTTGTTTTGCTTCACATGGACATTGAACAAAGGCATTACTGATTGAAGGCCTATTAACTCTTTTGGCGCCAAATTTAAAAGTGTCTTAATAAGAATTCCATATTAAATACAATTCTAAACTAATTAAAAAGGGTATATTAGTAAAACATTTGTTTTTAAAAACCTGTATGCTTGGGCTAAAAAAATACAGAAAACAGTGAAGTCCCAGTTCAAAGGCGGCATCTGACCTGGAACTGCACTGTTTTCAATGGTGCCAACAGGCGACATTGGCTCCGAAAGAGTTAAAGTTAATTACAATAGCTCTAGCCATTACAAAACTAGTACAGTGGAAATACGTTATCTCGAACTCGGATAACCCGAACTTGATATAACTCGAGTTACAAATGTCGGCCCCTTTCCAAAAGTTGTAATACAAAGTAGTTCTAAAGTTCATCACTGCACATATCTATAAAGACATGCGGAAGTATGATGCAAGTCGCTGGTAAGGATGAAAGCTCCTATAGGAGCTTTCTGCATTACTTTCGATCTGCATTAACCTGTCATATCAAAATTTAGAAAGTTAGAAATATTATTATCTCGAAGTAATTTGTATTGTTCCTTAAAGTTCGAGATATCGAGGTTCTGTTTTAATTTATCCCATTTGTTCCCAGTGGATTCTTCCATGCTAATATATTGGATAAAAGTACAAAAATGAGTCATGCAGGAAACACCACATACAGAACAAACAGTCGCCCGAACAGCAACACAAGGAAACATAGAGGGGCACCTGTATTGTGTTCATCAACACGTCAATTACATTAGTGTAGCTACCAAGTGCATCAAATTGTTGGTGAACACATCACCTACCACGAGGTGCATGACATACTTATGATGATGTAAGAGGATACATTTTTATCTAAGGGATGCCTGGTCTAAATGTTCATTTTCGTTTTGGTTTATATTGAATTTCCTATCAACAAACAGAGTAGACTCTAATCAGACGCCGCATAGTGCGTCGTCTAATCAGAGTCTACACTGCTTACCTATATCCCATATATGGGATCGTGGGCATAAATGGGTTAAAAATTTAACATGTTGCCATACAGACTATGAAAGAAGAAATTACAGGCCACGAAATGAACAGCTCTTTCTCCGCACATGCGCTGAACATAGATACTAACAGATAGGAAGCTAGAAAAGTAAAACTATTATCAACACCACAGGGGTCTGTACCGATTCATGGGAGTTTATATATCCTATATAATAACAAGGGTGCCAACTGGCAGAACGAACCTCCGTGTACCACAAGTTCAAATATGACTGTAATAGTTTCGTAATTCTTTCGGCTATTGAAAGCTAATATATTATACTATCAAATAAACATATAATCTTTTGACGGTAATGTATGCACTATTACCAATCTAACAAAACGTTCGTTCACCCCGCTCTCGCCATACCACAGCAATAACCTGACGATTTGCAATTCAAAAGATGACGTGAATTCAGCACAATAACTCAATTCTATCACCAATCTTCATTTGTTTTGTCCCCTAAATAAATAAGCAACTAGCAACATGGTGGGGGAGGGGGTTCCGTCTGTCGTTATGTTTCTATTTCGGATGGTGCCATTTTGCAACTAATATGAATGGAACCATTTCATTGGATGAGTGAAGGAAACCTTGGGAAATCCGTGACGTCACGTACTATGGCTTCTTCCTCGACGATTTGAAACTAAGTGAAAAAACTCGCTAGCTTTACATCATCGTTTTGATACTGGGGACTAAACAGATGGAGATTTGTAATAAACTCGAGTCGTTTTATTGAATCACGCCATCTACAGCATATCATCAGGTTATCGCAAATTTATATGATAATTTCGTAACCCTTGGTTACGAAATTATCATATAAATTTTAAGAGTTACAGACGTGTTTGTTCTTGAGGTACACGGGTGTAATAACCCTTGTTTATTATATAGTATACTAGAAAACAGCCCGCGCTGGCGCAGGCAGGCTGTTTGGTACATTCTGGTGAATTGCGAAGTGAATTGCAATCACTGCAATGCTATTCCAATGTCGTTATTAGTTATAGTGTAACCTTAAGTTTTATGTTAAAAATGGTTGGTTTATAGGACAAAATATCGGCGGAAAAGCATAGTTTATGTAAGGGTAAACACTTTATCTTATAGACTTCTTTACGCCATAATAGATAATGTTTTAATAGCTTTTAATGTGTTAATAGCACAGAAAAAGACCGCTGAAGTGCTGCTTATACCAAGATGTACCGGTATTTGAATTTAAATATATTGTATATAACACAAATATAACATTCAACTCAAAAGGGTCTCGGTGGTCAATTAGTTGGAGTCCCTAAATGACAATTACTGTGCTTCTCATAGCACTGGGTTTGATCCATGTCTCAGTCTGATCTGTCAAGTAAGGATGTCTTGCAGCTTGTAAGTAAACTGAAATACTACTAACGTCATGTAAAACCAAAAAAATGTTTACTACAAAAAATATTAAGAGCACTAATCTAAGTGCCATTTAAGCAACGGTTTATTAATATTGTTGTTATGATTTCTCAAAATACTACTTGGTAATGAGTAACAGCTAAATCTGATGTGAAATAAATGATTGTAATCAATACCTAACAAAAAGATTCATTTAAGATCTGGAGCAGGAGGGCCTAACGGTAAAGATAGTAAAGATGTTTATTTAATTTAAAAAATGTCCTTACTGGTTTTTGGTAAAGCTGCACAGAGCACGACGTCGTTTCAGCTAATTTAGTTCCTTATAAATGTAATTGATATTATGATACTGTGAAAATGAATGAATTTAAAAACAATTTTGTAGGCAAGTAACGATCTTATTTCAACAAAAAAGCTTTTAATCACCAATAATTTCTTTTTCAGAACGGTACACCCTTATACCACAATTTCCAGATTATAATAAATGCTTCAAATAGCATTCGACAGTCATGCACTTTTATCAGTGACACTGTAAAGTATATAATATGCAAACACATCGAAGTCTGTATAAAGAGTAAAATCCGTCTAAATGAACCAACAGACAATGTTGTATGCATGCTCAAAAATGGTACTGTGCCAGTCTTAGTCTCATTGTCTGTGAAAACAGACAATATTATGACCAGTCAGGTGCTGGGGTGATTTGGCCGAGATGCGTGTCAGCAAATTCTGCTCTCCGTCTGCCATTCTCGTTAGTACACATTTGTTAGGAAAACAATAGAATCGACTACATTAAAAACAGTGAAAATAATTACGGCAACATTATGCATAAGGGGTATGCAAACAAATGGTACAATGCCAGTCCGCGAGAACTGCACACGTATTTAGGCCTTGGGCCGATTTGGCCGAGGACGCAGCAGCTGTTTTGCTCTCCGTCTGTCAATTTATTTCCTACTCGTTTGTAAACAAAACAATATAACAATAACCCTGATAAATGTTGAAAAAGCAACCTTTTTTTGCATTGTATATATTACCTACGTTCTGTTTCTCCATATGTGTGCCTAATCTTCTGTTTATTTTTTTCAATTATATGTTAATATGTTCTTACTAATTATTACATGTTATTATTAATATTTATTGTTGTTTTGTACGGACAGTACTTTTATAAAAAATATTGGTCACTGGTTAGAATCGAACTCAAAATCCACACATGCAAGCCAATATACATATCTACTGCACCAAGACAGCTATGTTGAAAACCTTGCAGCTTGCTAAGGCTTTTAAAAATAAAGAATCGCTGTAGTATCTTCGATTGGTTTACATTAGAGTCGGTCATGTTTCCAAAATAAGTTGGTCTATCCGTAAAAACTATCACAAACCGTCTAGTTTTTTGTCAACAAATAATAAAGGAGAAACAAAACAAACAAACAAATAAATAATACGTTTGTGTCCTTATCGGAATATTCGCCAATCGTCACTCACATTGGAAGGTCATTTCCCGTCTATGCTTAGATGGACTATTTCTGTAGGTAGGGGAATTTCTCTGTCTTTATCAAAACTGCAGATATTAATGCTTTTTCGATGTCAAATAACACAACTTCAATGTGTAAGCTGCCGGCATATAACATTACCCAATATGTATGTTGTGCCGTATTTACAGCAAATCCGACACAAAATCGAGCTCATTCTTTTAGTAGTATAGATACTTACTCCCATGAAGCAGGACCTACGCCTATGATCAACACAGGCTAAAAAGACACCTTTTTGTAAAACACTTATTATCCAACCCTTTCGCCGCCGAATAATTTGCTTGGAATCATTGTCTGCTTCGATTTCTTCACAAAAACAACACGTGTGTCACGTATCAAACAATTTAGATCATGATCAAAGAAACATCGAGAAACTCATCTAGATCTAAGTGTATGAAACTGGCATCATATACAGTAGAATCTCTCTAAACTGGAAGTTAAATTTGGTATAAATATCGGTCTCGGAGACAGGTGGCAGTTTAATGCAGGGTGAAAGTTATGCAGAAAGCTTTCTGCATGACTTTCACGCTGCCTTAAGCAGCCACCTGCCTAACAGTATCTAAATGTATCTCTACCAGAATTCCGGTTTACAGAGGTTTTACTGTATTTGCAAATGGTTGCGAATGGAGAGTTTATGTTAACAATACTACAGTCTTAATCGGACGTCAGTTTAGTATAAGTATATGTCTTGTGGACAGCTTAATTCAGGGTGAAAGTCATGCAGAAAATTCCTCGAAAGCTTTCTGCATTGCTCTCATCCTGCATTAAGCAGCCACCTGTCTTAGAGTTTCTAAATTCTTCTCTACTAGAACTCCGGTTTAGAGGGGTGTTGTTGTATGTATCGATGATGGTGTTTTAGGCTGATGTATTGTATATAGAAATCCGCCAGTTGCCTCCACAAATTTGCTCCGGATTGCCATGGCATGTCATATTACATTCGTTGTCATTTGCTAATCTGTCGCTGGACGGGAGTTGATTTCCACACATACACACAGAATAGAACTGCAACGAAAATGAAACAAAGACTTGATAAGTCAAACCCCTCTAAACCGGAATTCTAGCAGAGAAGAATTTACATACTTTTAGGCACGTGGCTGATTTATGCAGGGTGAAAGTCACGCAGAAAGCTCTGGTTGCTTATGAGATGAAATAGATCTGATTCTATAGTTTCTACTAATACCAAACATCCTTAATACTTATGCCGTTATAAAAATTCAGGTAATATATATATTCATGGTGTCATTATTACTTGAATGCATATTCAACAGAGAGAGGGTTGAAAATTGAGTTTTAACTCTTTGCACGATAGCGGTGAAACCATCATAATTATCTATAGACCCAAACTATCTTCGTTCATATCTATATACGTTATTGACAGTCGTATATATAGGCCCTATAGACTTCATAACCATAGACTTTTAACGAGTCATATCTAAAGACCTTATTGACAGTCATATCTAAAGACCTTATTGACAGTCATATCTAAATCTAAAAACTGTATTGACAGTCATATCTTAAGACCTTATTGACCGTCATATCTAAAGACCTTATTGACTGTCATATCTAACGACCTTATTGACCGTCATCTCTAAAGACTTTATTGACCGTCATATCTAAAGACCTTATTGACCGTCATATCTAAAGACTTTATTGACCGTCATGTCTAAAGACCTTATTGACCGTCACATCTAAATACCTTATTGACCGTCATAGCTAAAGGTCTTTTTGACTGTCATATCTAAAGACTTTATTGACCGTCATATCTATAGAACCAAAAACCTGTCATATTCATATCTATAACCCGTTATTGAGTCATATCTAAAGACCTTGTTGACAGTCATATCTATAGTCGTTTTTGACCGTCATATCTACAGACTTTATTGACCGCCGTAACTACAGACTTTATTGACCGTCATATCTATATACTTTATTGACCGCCATATATACAGACTTTATTAACCGCCGTATCTATAGACCGTATTGACCATCATATCTATAGTTCTTATTGACCGTCATGTCGATGAAATGTTGGGGTTATTATATCTTGTGACCTTATGGGCCGCCATATTTATGGACCTAAGTGGCTGTGATATCCATGGACTTTTTTAGTCATCATTCCTATACGCCTATTGGCTGTCATACCTATGGACTTTATTGATAGTCATATCTATAGACCTAACAAAGCTTCATATTTATAGACTTTATTGATGGTCATGCCTATAGGCATTATTGACCTCCATATCTATAGACCGCATTTAACCGAGCAATATATGCCGGTGCCAGCGGATAATGGACTTCAGAATGAGCCTCTGTTAAATAAATGTTCGCTTGATCCACATTCGCAAATGAATCAAAATCGTAATCGAGTATATGTGAAACCCCTCTAATGCGACCACCAAAATGAGGTCTATTTCTGGGTGACAGATGCATGTGATAGCTTAATACATTACTTTTGTACTGTATTAAGCAACCACCTGCTTAGGAAGATATTGATATTTATTACTTGAGTGGTCGCTTTAGAGGGGTTTACAATGGAACCTCTCTAATGCGACCATCTGATGAGTTAAACAAGCTGACTTTATAAACAGGTGACTGCTTAATGCAGGGCGAAAGTAATACAGAAAGCTTCTATAGGAGCATTAAGCTACCATCTGCCTCTGCCACCCAGAATTATGCCCCTTTTTGGTGGTCGCATTTTCCCACTAAACACTATGTTATGGCCACTCTTTAGAATCGACTCATCGAGACGATTCTAAAGCGTAGTCACAACATGTTTTGTTTAGAAATGAAAGAGCTATTTTTATAAAAACAAAGTTTTGATATACACCACAGGGGTCTGGACCGCTTCATGGGGTCTATATGTACTATATAATAACAAGGGTTCCAACTAGCAGAACGGACATCCATGTACCACAAGTACAAATATGAATGTGACTCTTGCAATTTCAATGATAATTTTGTAATTCTTTCGGCTATTGAAAGCCAATATATTTTACTATCAAATAAATATAATCTTCTGACGGTAACTTATGCACAATTATCAATCCAACAACGATTTTCTCAAATTTCCACGTGTTTTCTGGGTCATTGACAAACGTTCGTTCACCCCGGTTTCACTATATCACAGACATAACCTGGCGATTTTCAGTTCAAAAGATGGCGTGGTTCAAAAAAATAACCCAATTATATCACCAATCTCCATTTGTTTTGTCCTCTTAATAAGTAAACAACTAGCAACAGCAGCCTTTCCGTCTGTCGTTATGTTTCTATTTCGGATGGTGCCATTTTGCAACAAATTTGAATGGAGCCATTTCATTGGATGAGCGAAGGAAAAGTTGGGAGATCCGTGACGTCACGTACAATGGCTCCTTCCTTGCCGTTATAAGATTATATTCATTTGATAGAAAAATATATTGGCTTTCAATAGCCGAAAGAATTACGAAATTATCATTTAAATTGTGAGAGTTACAGTCATATTTGTACTCGTGGTACACGGATATCTGTTCTGCTAGTTGGAACCCTTGTTATTATATAGTATACATATAGACCCCAATGAAGCGGTCCAGACCCCTGTGATGTACACATCTTAAGTATTCCGTTTGGTTTGACACATAAAGATTAACTTAACTCATACCCTATTTCCACACAATGACTCCTTTTGACGCCTCTGTAAATGATACTTTTGAAACAATAGTTTCAAAGCTATATACGTACATGTGTAATACTAAAAGTCTCCTTTTCTCTAGTAAATGCTCCTTTTCAGTAGATTTATTCATAGAGGTTGGGTTTTAAAATGGCCTATGATAGAGTTGTGTAACCTTTTCCCTGTTCTATGTTTATTTCAACTTTCAATACTTACTGAATATTTTTGGACAAAATAGTTATAATGAAATATGGAAGGTGGAAATTTGTAGCCATTTTAGAAAGTTAAGAATCAGATATTTCAAATTCCACTAGCAAACAGAGCAGACTCTGATCAGACGGCTCCTATAGGAAACCGTTATTGAATACTGTAATTCGCAAACCCGCAAATGCTAGTTACAATAAGCGTTTGTTAATTTCATTTCGTTTTCATGTATTATTTTATTAACATTTAGTCTGATATGGGCGGATTAGTGAGTAACAACGCAAACAGTTTGGATCCAGGCTCATCAGGCTCCAAACTGTTTGACACTATGATTGCATTTTGGTAGACAAATTGATTATAGCTTGAATTTTGAAAATGTAGTAGATGAAAAAAATTTGCTCAGCAGGCTAAAGGTTAAGATTTATTTCTAATCTATATACATCCCAATTTTTTGCACACTTTTATCATAAAATAAGAGCATGTGAAGCAACGTGTTTTTAGGGACATAAGTCGATAATTCGAAATTTTATTATAGGCAACATTTTTATGTAGACCCTTTAATGCAGGTGGCTGCTTAATGCGGGGTGAAAGTCATACTGAAAGTCCCCAGATGAGCTTCCTGTGTGACTTTAACCCTGTATTAAGCTGCCACCTGTTTAAACCCTTTTCATCATATCAACGTGTTTTCACGCATTTGAAAACAGAATAGACCCAGATCAGACGGCTCCTATACCAGGGTTTGCTCTGTTTGCTAATGGAATTTGATAGATTACAGATAGATACAATACTTACTTCTACTCCAAAGTATGTATACGTGCTGCAGTGTGTGTTACATATTTCCCATGTCATATTGTCTAGGTCTATCACCGTTGTATGAATCAGCACTCGGGGTTCGACATCCACGTAGCATCCCTGGTATGTTTCGTCTAGACAATAATTGAATGACAAATTGCATTGACTAGTTTCCTCATGAATAGCTATGTACGAAATAACGACATCATGAATATTAATTAGATGAAGTTCAATAATGGCATTGCGAGGAAGGGAGTTTAGAAAATGGCAGAAATTTGAGATTAACCCTTCCCTTGATGAATATTCATTTAGGAAATAATGACGTCATGAATATTAATAAGATTATTTTTATAATGGCATATGAACGCAGGACATTTTGCCTCAGACAGAAGCTCTAGAATCAGATCTATATTTCACCATAATCAAACAGAGCAGACCCTGATCAGACGGCTCCTATAGGAGCCGTCTGATCTGTGTCTACTCTGTTTGCAGATGCGCGAAAATGCGTTTACATACGGGAGAAAGGGTTAAAATCTATATCATTTCACAAGAAAACAGAGCAGACACTGACCAGGCAGAGCAGTATGTCAATACAGCAATACCATCTTTAATTTACCTGTTTGTTTTGTTTCATTTCTTTATTCTTTCCCAAATATATGAGTGAGTGAGTTGGGTTTACGTCACCTTTCCTAATGAACATTTATGAATGAACTGGTCAATTCGTGAATATTCATTAACGTAATCTTTATAATGTAAAACTACCAGGAAATTGTTTGGTTAGACAAGAACTGTAGGATCAGACATATATACACGTAATTCCGTAGACAAACACATCAAATCCTGATCAGACAGCTTCTACAGGTACTGTCTGATCAGGGTCTACTCTGTTTGCAAAGGCTTTAAAAGACTTTACTATGAGGGAAAGGTTTAACCCGTTCCCTCATAGTAACGACTTTTAAAGCCTTTGTGAAATATACGTGCCGTCTGATCAGGGTGTACTATGTATGCTTTTAAAATGATATAGATCGGATTCTACAGTGTTTTGCAAAGCAAAAGTTTACCTTGAAATGTTTACCTGATAAAAATGCAGCTAATGAATATTCATGTTGTCATTATTTTTTACATGAATATTGAACAGGAAAAGGGTTAAATGCCACATTAACTCGTCACTAGCCTCTTTGTCCTGTCATCGAGTAAATTACGTATTTATTTATTAGATGATTTCTAAAGAAATAGATCTATATAATGTCAAAAGCAATATAGGAGCTATAGGAGCCGTCTGATCTGGATCTACTCTGTTTGCTCGGTTAAAAATGCGTTAATATGAGGGAAAGGGTTAAGCAAGAGAACCACTGCCACCATCTTGGAAAGTCTTTGATATGATTTGCTTAGGGATCGAACTCAGGAACCAATGAACAATTTTGAGACGACTTAAGTTTCGGGACGGTCAATGCTAGACGACAGATTGCATTGAGTTAGACATATTGACATGTGACTTTGAACGTTTTATCTAGAATAAAGAAAGCTTAACCCTTTACTTCATAGGTACGCCTTTGTAACCAGAGAAGACCCAGGTCAGATGGAGCATGTATAGATACGCATTTGTAAACAGAGAAGACCTAGATCAAACTGATTCTGTATAGATACTCCTCTGTAAACAGAGTAGACCCAGGTCAGATGGATTATGTATAGGTACGCATTTGTAAACAGAGTAGACCCAGCTCAGATGAATTCTATATAGATACGTCTTTGTAACCAGAGAAGACCTAGATCAGATTGATTCTGTATTGGTGCATTTGTAAACAGAGAAGACCCAGATCATATTGATTCTGTATAGGTACGCATTTGTAAACAGAGTAGACCTAGGTCAGATGGATTCTGCATAGATACACATTTGTAAACAGAGTAGACCCAGGTCAGATGGATTCTGCATAGATACGCATTTGTAAACAGAGTAGACCCAGGTCAGATTGATTCTGTATAGATACGCATTTGTAACCAGGCTAGACCCAGGTCAGATGGATTCTGTATAGGTAGGCATTTGTAAACAGAATAGAAACAGGTCAGATGTATTCTGTATAGATACGCCTTTGTAAACAGGGTAGACCCAGGCTAGAGCGGGCTGAACAGCGTCTGCTCTGTTTACTTGTCAATAGTATAGATATGAGCCTTTGCAAACAAAATAGACCGATATCAGACCCACACCAGACCAGAACTGTATATTTGTTTTTATAAAGTTCAAACAACTTTTATCTATGAATATTCATGAACGAAATAATGACGTGATGGGGTTTATAGGTGGCATATTAACAAAGTTTTCGAAAAGGCAGAAACAGCAGAATCAGTTCAATAGTATTAACCCATTCCCTCATATTGACGACTTTTGACGACTCTGTAAAAATCACTTTCTGAAACCATTGTGGTAAATAGAGCATTTGCTCCTATAGGAGCAAATGCTCTGTTTATCACAATGGGTTCAAATTACAAAATTCTAAAAGTTTCCTTTTCTCTAGCTAATGCTCCTTTTCGGCAGATTTATCAGGTTTGCAGGTGGCGGTGGTCTAGTGGTAACGCGCTTGACTATCAGTCCGGAGGTCCAGGGTTCAAATCCCTGTCCCTCCCGGAAATTTCAGAGACGCTTTTCCGTATCTCCCACCCGCACATCCTCTCCACCCAGGGGTTAAAATGGGTACCTGTGAGGGTCACTCGCCGGTACTGCGGCTGCATCATTGCGCCATATGTTAGCAATGCTCAATATTGTAGGCCAATGACTCAATGACCATGGGAGTAAATGTACAGTCGGCTGAGCGGTCATTCGGACTGAAAGTAGACTATAACTAGGTACTTTACTTTTTGTTATCCAAAGAGGTTGTATCTAAAAATAGCATATGAGGGAATGGGCTAAATTCACACAAGCAACGAATGCAGACACTAATCTGATGGGTTCTATAGGAGTCGTCTGATCTGAGTATACCCCATAAAATTTTGCAAATAAGTTAACCTTTTGCCTGTTCTATATTTATAACAAATTTCAATACCTACTGAATATTCATGGACAAACTGAATATAACGAAATATGGAAAGTCCAACAATGTAGCAATGTTAGAAAGTAAAGATTCAATTTACTGAAAAGAAGCACATATCAGCGGAAAGGATTTTTTTTTTCAGTTTTGAAGCCATTGTGATAAATAGAATATTCGCTCCTATGGAACAAATACTCTATTTATCACAAAGGCTTCAAAAAGTGACTTTTTCAATAGCTTCAAAGGGCGTCAGTATGGAGGGAATGGATTAGGACTGATTAACAGTAATTTCAATTTATTTGTGGACAAAAATCATTACACGAAGGAAAAATATTAATTAAGCTGTGTATTGAGTTTTGAGATAATTTACATGTAAGCGTTACCAAGTGCATTTCTCCTGCAAAATGAATAGTTTCTATAAAGAGCAAGTTTAACCAAATTCCTGTCGAGTTTGTCTTTGAATACAGCATGGGCGATGCTATATAACAAATCTGCAGAGAGCCAAGACCCACTTATCCTAATAGTTTGTGTTGACTTACCCTCACATGTTGTATTCGGGACAGTCCACTCTCCATTGTCCTGGCACACAGATTGTACAAAGTTATATCGATGTCCGGTGAGTGGAACTTCACAATAGTATTTAATCGTACTGCCCGTCTGTCTTCGGTTGCCTAATATCCTTGTTCTGTCACCCAGCGAGGGTGGTTCTCCACATTCTAGTAGAAATGCCAACAAACATTATGACATTGACATCGATATTACAGTAACATCTATTTAGCCCTTCATCTTATGAATATACAGTTAAACTTCGATATCTCGAACTTCAATGGACTATATAAATTAGTTCGAGATAACAGAAGTTCGAGTTATCCGATTTGTAATCTGGACACTTTCTCAAGTTCAGAGCTTAATGCAGGTCTACAGAAATGCTGAAAGCTCCTGCAGGGGCTTTCAGCATTACTGTAGACCTGAATAAAGCTGTGAAATGTGTTTCTAGATATGCGTAGTGATACATTTTAGAGCAATTCTGTATTGTAAGATTTTGGAAGGACCGAACTTTTAATTCGAGTTATCCGAAGTTCGAGTTCGAGTTATCGAAGTTTAACTGTATGTATACTAATAATTCATGGCTACATGAATATCCATTAACTCATTCCCTCCTAACTTATTTATAGACACAACATTTTTGAATGAATCTACCGAAAAAGAGTATTTATAAGAGAAATGGATTTTTTATAGAATTTTGTAGTTTTGAAACAATTGTGAAAAATGGAGCATTTGCTCTTATGGGGCAATTTATTCGTCACAATGGTTTCAAACATGACTTTTACAGAAGCGTCAAAAGGCGTCAGTAGGAGGGATTGTGTTAAGTATATTTTTGTAACTCCCTCCTCCTCCTCCTCCTCCTCAATCTTCTTCTTCTTTCTTATTTTTCAGAGGTTCAGATAAGATGCGTAACTTTAAAAAATAAGTTTTAAAAAAGTAGCTCCTTTATTTTATGTTTCCATCAAACACTATACTGTGGTCGTCTCGAAGTAACGATTCTAGAGAGTGGTCACAGTATAGGGTTTGGGGAGAAATTGCGATTTTAGTATACATGTGGGTACGCACCTTTATCTGGAGCTCTGATATTTTCATTATTATCAACTTTCTTTGTGAAAGCATTATTTCATTATGTAGTAACGCTTTACCGTCTAGAGACGCCCCTTTCACGCATTTGCAAACAGAGTAGACCCAGATTAGATGGCCCTTTTAGGAGCCGTCAGATCAGGGTCTGCTCGGTTTGTTTATGAAACAATATATCAGAATCTACCGTTTCTGTCATGGCCAAAATTCCATGTGTCCATACGCCATTATAGATACAGTTGACGTTGAATATCTCGAACTTCAAGGGTCCATACAAATTAATTAGAGAGCACAGAAGTCGAGTTATCCGATTTCAGATCTGGGTCCATGCTTATAAAGCTTTTTAGTTGAGTCTGAGTTTGTTCTCAAGCTTTTGATTGGTCAGATTTGAGTTCTCAAGGGTTTGATTGGTCAGATTTGAGCCAAAGGCTAAAATCTGACCAATCAAAAACTTGAAAACGAACTCAGACTCAACTAAAAGTTTTGTATAAGCATATACCCTGGACAATTTCTAAGTTCACAGCTTGATGTAGCTCTAAAGTAATGACTATTTTAGAACTGCATTAAGCTGTCCAAAGTGTTTCTAGATATGCGTAGTTATACATTTCATAGATATTTTATAATCCTAGTTTTGGAAGGACTGAACTTATAGTTCGAGTTATCCCAAAGTTCGAGTTATCCGAGCTTGAAATATCGAAGTTCAACTGTATTCAGCTTATTAATATTCATGTAATTATTTTTATTTCTTAGATATGAATATTCATGTGATAAAGCGTTACACAGGTGATTAAGATCATAAAGACCTCAAACTATCATTTTACCTTAGGGAGACGACTTTTCACGTATTCACAAACAGATTTGACCCAGATTAGAGTCATTCTATAAGTTTTGTTATATCTAATATTCCTTTGTTAATATTAATTAAAATGAAAAACAAGAATAACATAGTTGAGTCGTATTTGAATCTGTGAACATGTGCTTTGGCCATTTCCCTCGTATATAGATTTAGTGAGAAAAATGATGGTACGAATACTGATAGGCTGCATTGTAATGTCATTATAATGACATTATGAACAAGAGACATTATAATGACATTATGAACAAGAGACATTATAATGACATTATGAACAAGAGCACATTTTACAATGACAAGAATTTGTAGTATGATATCTATATCATTTTATAAGCAAACAGAGCAGACCCTGATCAGACAGCTCCTACAGGAGCCGTCTGATCATGGTCTACTCTGTTTGCTAATGCACCAAAAGCCGTTTCTATTGAAATAGAGTTGAACTTCGATAACTCGAGGAGCTTTCAACATTACTTTAGACCTGTATTAAGCTGTCACATGTGTTCTAGATATCTGTAGAGACACATTATTAGAGCAATTCTGTATTTTAAGTTTTGGAAGGACTGAACTTTTTGTTAGAGTTATCCCAAAATTCGAGTTATCCGAGTTTGAGATATTGAAGTTGAAATGTGGAAGGTTAACTTACCTTCTATCTGGCACTGTGGAGTCCCTCCATTGTTACGACACGATTGGTTGGCTGAACAATTACAGCTATGGGTCACGTTCTCCTGTGTGATAGAAAACAGAATCATCTAAACTGGAATTCTAATAGAGAATAATTTAGATTTGTTTAGGCAGGTGGCGAAAGTAATGACTTACAAACCGAAAGTAACGACTTTCGCTGATATCAATATCAAGCTTGTAGAGATTTTTAGATAAATATTATTTGAAGAAATTGTGAATACACGATATTCATTCATGATATCAGACCGGGGCAATGCCTTATAGATCAGTTATATGGTGTTTCGACTCGAATTATTGCGAATTTCTATTTCGAACCTCTGAGTCAACCTGTGTCCTAGGTGGGTTGGTTGTCACTTTGGCGACTCGTTGAAAAAGGGTGTTAATATTCTAAGAAAAATAAGATGACTGCTCATCAAGAGTGGATATTTCTTTGATAAATGAGACACAGTTTATTGAAATCCGTGGTCAAATAAGCTTTTAAGGGCGATCGCAGTGAATGAACCCATCGATTTTTGAGCAGATTCCCGCCGGAGTTGAATGCCTTTTACTTATTATATAGAGCAGGGGTGTTCGCGAAAAAAACCTTTTTTGGTTGGGTCAGAAAACTATCTTTTGGTATGTTTTAGATACTTATGACATGTGATTAAAAAATAATGTATTTGTGATGGAGTTGTTGTTGTTGTTTAGACATAGCATGCGAAGGACACCTGTGAAAATTTCCAAGTGCCACAGTTTTTTATGTCAAAAATACACATTAAATGTTCATTAACTATTAATTCGTTTAATACAATTTTTACGCCTTTGCAAACAGAATAGATCCAAATCAGATGGTCTTTGCAGGAGCCGTTTGTTCGGAGTCTGTTCTGTTTGAAATAAAATAGATCTGAGTCTACAATGTCTGTCATGTCCAACATTTTCTGTGGTCGTACGCATTATAAAATGCATTTAACCTTTTGCCTGTTCAATGATCCTGTACAAATAATGGCATCATGGATATTTATTAGAATACGTTTTATAATGGCACATGTACACAGTATGTTTTGGTTTTGGTAGAAACTGATCTATCATAATTTCATAAGAAAACAGAGCAGACCCTGATCAGACAGCTCCTTAAGGAGCCGTATGATCTGGGTCTACTATGTTTGCAAATGCGTGGAAATCGTTTATATGAGGAAGGGTGTTAATCAATATTCATTTTGTCGTTGTTACTTAACCCTTCGCTTGCTATTCACGTCAATATACCTACCTGTAAATAGTGAAGACCCAGATGAGACAGCTCGTGCAGGAGCTGTCTCATCAGGGTCTGCACTATTTATAAGTTGATTGTGCAACCAGTGCGCTCCACAGCAGTGATTGCACAGCGAAATATTTGTACATAGTGAAGATAAATGTAATTATACAACAGGGCATGGGTAAAGAAGGAGAAATATATTTTAAAATTCAGCAAGCGAAGGGTTAAATGAATATTCGTGCAGTAAATGATCACATAGTTTATTTTGTCATATAGTTCAAAGCAGAGTTTTTATTTATTAGATTGCTTATTTTCTTTTAAAACCAGTTATATCTCCTCACAGAAGACATCTACAGTGAAACTTCTCCGAACCGGAATTCCAGTAGAGAAGAGTTACTTTTAGGCAGGTGTCTGCTTAATGCAGGGCTAAAGTCATGCAGAAAGCTCCTATAGGAGCTTTTTGCGTGACTTTCACCCTGCATTAAGCTGCCACCTGTCTCAAAGACCGGTATTTATATACTAAATTTAACATCCGGTTTAGAGAGGTTTTACTGTATAATTTAACGTCACGATAACGCCAAGTAAGATGACGAGGTGGCCTAGCAAAATCACTCGTATAGCGAAAAAATAAACTCGAATAAGACTTTAGTGTTTTTTTTACTTATTTCTGTTAAGAAATGAATGTAATATGACATAAACTTTCATCGTCAATTTTGTATTTGGAAAATCGACGTTAATGGCGAAAATATCCATCATCAGAATGCGGTAAAATGGGTTTCCAACTTTCAACTCTTGTAAAACATATATCGCATATAATATTAAAGAACTATTCTTCGTCTTTAAATGTATTGAATGAATGAATGAATGAAAGACTTTATTTAAAGAGGGTTACCCGGTTAGTCAACAGACTAATCTACCCCAGGGTCCTCTAACAGAAGCATGTCATACAAAATATTTAACAAACAGAAATATAATAAAAAATATCTGTAGTTTAAAAGACAGGACAGAGTAGCCATATAATGTACATTTTAATCGATTAAAACAAACCGAATGCGAAGACTAGTTCGAAAAGTGAAATGCGGCATTATAATTGTCTATACCAAGAACAGAAACTTCCACAGAAATTTTCAAATCTGGAATTACTAAATTCTTAACCTCATGTATTACTCTGTACATAATATTTTCTCATATAACACATGAAAAAAACCAATGTGATAGATATCAGAAAACATATTCATTCATTGCCTCTTTCTTTCTTACATGAATATTCAAGGAGGAAGGTGTTAATTCTCAGATAGGGAAGACTCAGTTTTAGTTAGCAGATTGAGGGTTAAGTGCACTGCAGGATCCAAACTGTTTAAACCTTTCTATCATATAAACGCATTTGCAAACAGGGTAGACCCAGATCAGACGGCTCATCTAGGAGCCATCTGATCAGGGTCTGCTCTGTTTGCTTCTGGCTTTTGATAGATCTTTTTCTTCACTTTCTAAAATGGCTACAATATTCCACTCTCCATAGTTCATTATAGCTTCACGTGCTGTCCATAAATATCCGTATTTAAATTTAGATTGAAATAAACATAGAGCAGGAAAAGTGTAAACACGTGCATGGAATACAACATGCAAAATTTACCGAGCAATATTTTCACAGTTAAAGGTTACAGGTACAGGTTGTATTAGAGACACACCAACCTAACTTTAGATAAATCGTATTCAACAAATGCACGCAAAACAAACGTTAGTTTTTTCTCTCAGGCTCATCGCGACATTACTGCCGCTTGCAAACAGCTTGGAGCCAGATGAGACGCCGAGTAACTCGGTAACTCGGCGTCTCATCAGGATCCAAACTGTTTGACACTGGGTCAGTAGTTTTTGAAATTGTTGAATGAATCGGAAACAAGTTAGAAAATGTAACAGATGAGTGTTTTATCAGACTCTTAGAAGAGTAACTGCCTAATGGTGCGTCCCAATCAGAGGGAAAAATATGCTATACTCTATACAGTATTGATTGAATCATGAAAACAGTTTCAATTAGTTTGAATCCCTGCACTGTTGTTTCGCTATGGTTCACGAGGTCCGCTGGGTAAACCAATTCTGTTACAGGCGCGGAGCTTTGCCAAAGGAAGCGCAGTTCACTGCATATAGATTTTTATGACTTTATAATATTTGTACTTGATCAGAAGCATTAAGTGCATGAATTATAACATATTTGTCGATTATGTTTTGGCAAAGGACTATATTGATTGATCTGTTTAGTTACAAATACAGAGTGCAAGTGTGGCATCTGGGCCTGTTGTACTAAACACTGAATTCACTGGAAGTTGCGATCGTCGTATGATAGCTTTTACGATACAGTTGAACTTAGATATCTCGAACTCGGATAACTCGAATTTTGGGATAACTCGAACAAAAAGTTCAGTCCTTCCAAAACTTACAATACAGAATTGCTCTAAAAATGTATCTCTACAGATATCTAGAAACACACGTGACAGCTTAATATAGGTCTAAAGTAATTATGAAAGCTCCTGTAGACCTGTATTAAGCTGTGTCCTGAGAACTTGTTCAGATTAGAAATCGGATGAATCGAACTGCTGATATCTCGAACTAATTTGTATGGTCCCTTGAAGTTCGAGTTATCGAAGTTAAAATGTACTTTTTGTCGTACGAAGTTAAACTTAAATGCCACACACTGGAACGTGGGATAATTTTGGCTATCGGAGTAATGATGATAGTCGTAAACTTTAACTCACGGTAATTCTGGTCGTATTATCGTTCAGTGAAACGTCCCCCCCCCCCCATCCCCACCACCCGCGGTCGTTATATGAACGAACTAAATTCAGTAAAATATTAACCCTTTACCCAATAAACACGCTTTTCTATGCCCTTTGCAAACAAAAAAGACCCAGATCGGACGGCACCTATAGAAGCCGCCTGATCAGAATCTATTCTGATTGCTTAAAATGTAGATATGATTTTTCAGTTTCTGTCATAGCTGTATCCACGAGGCATCATAATATTATAAACTATTCATGACGTTCTTATTTCTTACATGAATATGAATATGAATGAATAAAGGGTTAATCCTTCGCCTGATGAATAGTTATATAATACAAATTCCGCCCTTTATGAATAAATTATTAATTGTAGTAATTGAAAATAAGGAATACTTTTATCCTGTCAGTAAAGAATCAGATCTGTAATGTATAATGAACAAGAGTACCACATACGGTACATAATACGCCCACTTGCAAACTTTCTCTGATTCAACATGCCTTATAAGTGTTGACATTTTCTAATCTGTGCTTCAGATCTTGATTTCCATATTAAGGTGATACTATTTTTTTGCAGAATTTTGTAAAGTGCAACGGCCATAACTCTGTAAAGACAAACTGAATGAACCTCAAAATAAACTCAGCTTCAAATTTTGTGCTTAAAACATTTGTGTTAAGTTTCATTTATATCATTTTAATAGTTTTCCCAGAAAACAACAGACAAACTAAAAGTTGACCAACAAACAAAGCAACGAACACACAAAGTTCAAGGACCATGACTTTAGAATAAAATGACATATCAAAAACCCAGCAATATATGTGAAAATTCACATTAAGGTTTAACCATATAAAAAAATTGAAGTAAATATCATTTCAAATGAAAAAGTTATGGCCATCCTCATATTTGCATAGATTTGCATTATTTTTTTAAGTGCAAGGGTCATAACTCCGAAACAACATATCAAATGATCCTCAGAATCGACTTAGTTTCAGGTCTTGATGCATTGAACATGTGTGTGAAGTTTCATTAATATTTGTCAAACAGTTTTGCCAGAAAACAGCGGACAAACTATATGCATATATTTGCATTATTTTTTAAGTAAAAGGGCCATAACGCCGAAACGACAGTTCAAATAAACCTCAGAATCGACTCAGCATGTATTTGCATTATTTTTTAAGGACAAGGGCCATAACTCTGAAAGGAAAAATCAAATGATCCTCAGAATCAATCCAGTTTCAAATCTTGATGCATTAAACATTTGTGTGAAGTTTCATTAATATCTGTCAAATAGTTTTCCCAGATACAAGCGGACAAACTATTTGCATGTATTTGCATTATTTTTTAAATGCAAGGGCCATAACTCCGAAACGACAAATCAAATGAACCTTAGAATTGACTCAGCTTCAGATCTTGATGCATTAAACATTTGTGTGAAGTTTCATTAATATATCTCAAATAGTTTTCCCAGAGAACAGCGGACAAACTATTTACATATGTTTTAAGGACAAGGGCCATAACTCTGAAATGAAAAATCAAATGAACCTCAGAATCAACTCAGCTTCAGTTCTTGATGCATTAAACATTTGTGTGAAGTTTCATTAATATCTCTCAAATAGTTTTACTAGAAAACAGCGGACAATTTATTTGCATGTATTTGCATTATTTTTTAAGTAAAAGGGCCATAACTCCGAAACAACAAATCAAATGAACCTCAGAATCGACTCCGCTTCAGATCATATTGCATAAAACATTTATGTGAAGTTTCATTAATATCTCTCAAATAGTTTTCCCAGAAAACAGCGGACAAACTATTTGCATATTTTTTAAGGACAAGGGACATAAATCAAATGAACCTCAGAATCAACTCAGCTTCAGATCTTGATGCATTAAACATTTATGTGAAGTTTCATTAATATCTGTCGAATAGTTTTCCCAGACAACAGCGGACAAACAAAATGTTGACGGAAGAACGAACGAACGAACGGACGGACGGACGGACAGGGCCACGACAATATACGACCACCTTTATTAGGTTGGCGTATAAAAACCTTAACCAAAATTTCTAAATTAAAAAGTGCCATAATTGTGTCTAAATGCTTGAGATGAAGATGAAGCTTCTGATGGTGAACAAATGTTTCAAGTTTAAAAGCCTTATCTGAAATGATTATGTAAATAAGTGGACTTTAACCAAAACCTTAACCAAAAATTCCAAGCTAAAAAGCGTCATAATTATGTCAAAATATTAGACAGAGTTATGCACTCTTGCCTACAGGTGAAACTTGTGATGGTGAACAAGTTTTCCAAGGTTAAAAGCTTTATCTCAAAGGGTTATGTAAATAAATGGACTTTAACAAAGCCTTAACCAAAAATTCTATGTTAAAAAGGGGAATGATTCTGTCAAAATGCTTGACAGAGTTATGTACTCTTGTCTACAGGTGAAAATTGTGATGGTGAACAAGTGTTCCAAGTTTAAAAGCTTTATCTCAAAGCGTTATGCAAATAAATGGACTTTAACAAAGCAAAATTCTAAGTTAAAAAGGGGCATAATTCGGTCAAAATGCTTGACAGAGTTACATACTCTTGCCTACAGATGAAGGTTGTGACGGTAAACAAGTGTTCCAAGTTTAAAAGCTTTATCTCAAAGGATTATGTAAATAAATTGACTTTAACAAAGCCTTAACCAAAAATTCTAAGTTAAAAAGGTTCATAATTCAGTCAAAATGCTTGACAGAGCAATTTACTCTTGCCTACATGTGAAGGTTGGGACGGTGAACAAGTGTTCCAAGTTTCAAAGCTTTATCACAAAGTGTTTTGTAAATAAGTGGACTTGTTCCACATAAATTGAGGTTAACATTTTTGCTTAACGCAAATGCTAAATGCAAATTCTAAGTCCAATTAAGCGACCTTGACCTTGGATAAACGAACCGGGACTTGGCAGGCTACTGTAGCATGTCTAGATAAACATTGTGGTTAAATTTGAGAAGGATCCACCAAGGGGAACTTGAGTTAGAGATGTTACAGACGGACAGACGGACGGACAGCCAGACGGACAGACGGACAGACAGCGCCATTCCATAATACGTCCCGTTTTTTCAAACGGGCGTATAAAAAGGCAGAAGTCCATAAGTGGCTGTCTAATGTCTACATGTTCATCATATCCCGGTTGAATATTCATTTGAAAAAATATATTTTTCGATTTTTTTTTAAATAATTTTGAAATCAACCAGTGCAGACCTTGATTATAAAGCTCCTTCTGGAACCCTCTGGTCTTTGTCTACGTTGTTTGCCTATGTCCTTTTGTAGACATACTCGGTATGTGTCCCTTTGTAGACATACTAGGTATGTGTACATTTGTAGACATACTAGGTATATGTCCCTTTGTAGACATACTAGGTATATGTCCCTTTGTAGACATACTAGGCATATGCCCCTTGGTAGACATACTACGTATGTGTCCCTTTGTAGACATACTAGGTATGTGTCCATTTGTAGACATGCTAGGTATATATCCATTTGTAGACATACTAGGCATATGCCCTTTTGTAGACATACTAGGTATATGTACCTTTGTAGACATACTAGGTATATGTACCTTTGTAGACATACTAGGCATATGCCCTTTTGTAGACATACTAGGTCTATGTACCTTTGTAGACATACTAGATATATGTACCTTTGTAGACATACTAGATATATGTACCTTTGTAGACATACTAGATATATGTACCTTTGTAGACATACTAGGTATATGTACCTTTGTAGACATACTAGGTATATGTACCTTTGTAGACATATTAGGCCTATGTCCCTTCGTAGACATACTAGGTTTGTGTCCCTTTGTAGACATTCTAGGTCTATGTCACTTTGTAGACATACTAGGTCTATGTCCCTTTGTAGACATAATAGGTATGTGTCCCTTTGTAGATATATTAGGCCTATGCCCCTTTGTAGACATACTAGGCATATGTGCCTTTACAGAAATACTAGGCATATGTCCCTTTGTAGATATACTAGACATATTTCCATTTGTATACACATACTTGGCCTATGTCCCTTTGTTGACACATTCTTGGCCTATGTCTCCTTGTAGACACATACTTGGCTTATGTCCCTTTGTATGCATATACTAGGCATTTGCCTCTTTGTAGACCCATACCAGGCATATGTCCTTTTGTAGAGACATACTATGCCTATATCCCTTTGTAGACACATACTATGTATATGTCCCTTTGTAGACATACCAGGCCTATGTCCCTTTGTAGACACATACTAGGCCTATGTCCCTTTGTAGACATACCAGGTCTATGTCCCTTTGTAGACACATACTAGGCCTATGTCCCTTTGTAGACATACTAGGCACACATTAATTAAACGCGAACTAAAACTCTTTTTGTGCCAAACATATTTCAACTACTAAGATTATCATTACAAACATAGTTAATTATTTATATAGCGCTCTTTTCACACTGGATATGTGCGTTCAAAAGCGCTTCACATGGATGAAATCACTAGCCGGAACGATCCGCATGATTATCTATCCAGACAATGAAAAATGTACAATATATATGAAATCGCTAGCCGGAAGGAACTACATGATTTTCCATCCGGTCAGTGAAAGATATGCAAAAGATATACAATAGATATGAAATCACTATCATACTTAAACTGCTCTGATCTAATATTTCGACCACTAAGGGCCTTTGTCAAAGATTATCATGTCAAAATACACGTCACATTTTTGTTACATGCATTCAGCCATAAAATCTTTGACAAAGGCCCTTAGTGGTCGAAATATTAGATCAGAGCAGTTTAAGTATTTATGTATTATATTAATTCCCTATTTTGGAATATTTTCTTCATTGTGAAATCACTATCCGCAAGGAATAGCATAAACTGTATTAACAAACTTCATACAGACAAGTTGACTGAAAGCCATGCTCATCAATATCACAAATTAGAATAATCTATATTAACAAACTTGATACAGACAAGTTGACTGAAAGCCATGCTCATCAATATCATAAATTAGAATAAATGGGCTGACTGAAAATCATTCCATTTATATGACTATTGGGTCAACTGTTAGCTTGATAGGTTGGCTGAAAGCCATTCCTATCCTGAACTCAGTTGCCACTGCACATGCCTACTGGGTCAACTGTTAGCTTAATAGGTTGACTGAAAGCCATTCCTATCCTTAGCTTAGTTGCCACTGTACATGACTATTGGGTAACCTGTTAGCTTAATAGGTTGGCTGAAAGCCATTCCTATTCTAAACAAAACTGTCCTAGTAACAAATGTTGAAAAAATGCGTTTTCAGACACCTTTTGAAACATGCCAGTGACCTTGCGTCTCTAATGCCTGAAGGTAGAGCATTCCAAAGTTTCGGAGCTGCATGCATGAAACTTCTCTCACCGTATTTTACCTTACGACTTTTTGGCACAACCAACGACAATGATCTACTTGCTGACCTTAACTCTCTGCGCGGCCTGTATACGTCAAGCATGTCGACAATGTACTTGGGAGATTCATTGTGGATGGCTTTATACGTAAGAGTCAGAATTTTGAATTCAATCCGATGTTGAACCGGAAACCAGTGAAGTTCCTTCAGATTATATCGAGGAGATCTGGTTATGATGCGGGCTGCTGTGTTTTGCACTCTTTGAAATTTCCGCAGTGAGTTGTTTGAAATTCCATGCAGCAGTGAATTGCAGTAGTCTATTTTCGATGTAACAAGAGAGTTTACCAAAGCCTGCAGGAGCTGTCTCATCTGGGTCTTCACTATTTACAGGTAGGTATATTGACGTGAATAGCAAGCGAAAGGTTAATCAATATAATATTTATAATTTGAAGGATTGGTCGCGTATCATTTGAAAATTATTTTGTGAAGGAAAGCCGTATATAGATCTACCCTAACCAGAGACTTCCACGTGATCTGGTAGTACCTAGGAGCGAGGTTCCGAGGTTACAAAACGTTTTGTTCGAGTCTCAGACATCTGATTGAATAGAAATTGTGCAAGTACAAAATCTGACGAATCAGAGGCTTTGAGTGTGAACTGAAAACTCAGACTTTCTAAAAGTTTTATAACCTGATGCCGGATGGTACATGTAATCACTGTTGGTTTTTTTTTCTTTATATATAACCAGGCCTTGTCACTAGTTTGACCCTTGTTTGACACTCTATTTATTATAATTCATTAATTATTTACTTTTAATCATAGCTATCATCTGATGTATGTTAAAGAGAAACGTCACGAATAATATCAATTTTTCATTTAAAATCAATCACTTGCCAATTACTTTGCCAGACATATCAACCCTAGTCCTACTATGAAATCTCAAATTTGGATCGGGTGCAGTTTTTGACTACGGTAAAAACCTCTCTATAACGGCCACTAAATTACATCAAGTATTTTGTGTTAAAGGCAGGTGGCTGCTTAAAGCAAGGTGAAAGTAAAACAGAACGCTCCTATAGGAGCGTTCTGTTTTACTTTCACCTTGCTTTAATCAGTCTCTACCCTAAATATCAACTAATGAACATAATTTAATAGCCGTTATAGAGAGGTGTAACTGTACTTCAGATTTGATCAAGGCTTTTGAGAAGCATCTGACCGAGTCTCAAACAAGATGGATCCTGATGAGATGCCGAGTATATCGGTCAAAGATGCTTGTAAATGCCAGTGAGGGCCCGGACAGCTGGATAAGGCTGCATGGGTATTCACTCATCCGCCCATAGCAGACTAAAGGTTAAACTGTTCTGAAATCTCTGGAGATTCACACACCATTACACGTGTTAATCTGTAACAGTAAAACGGCAAATGTGCGATCACCTCTGCAAAATAGTTAATAACAATGCGTTTAACCCGTTCCCTGCTTTATATTTATGTAAGAAATAATGACGTCATGAATATAAATTAGATTATTTCTTTATAATGGGATATGAACACAGGACATATTGGCTCACGCAGAAGCTGTAGAATCAGATCTCTTTTACACCGTAAGCAAACAGAGTAGGCCCTGATCAGACGGCTCCTATGGGAGCCGTCTGATCTGGGTCTACTCTGATTGCAGATGCGTAAAAATGCGCTTACATAAGGAAAAGCGCTTAATTAAATATTTACCTCATGAATATGTATGTAACAATAATGACCACTTGAATATTATTTAGATTAATTGTTAGAATAACAAATGGACACGGGAAATTTTGGCCATGGCAGAATTTTTGTAGAAATTATATTTATATTATATGATGAGCAAACAGAGCGGACCCTTAGTCTGGGTCTACTCTGTTTGAAAAGGAGTAGAAAGGCGTATTTATGGGGTAAAAGGGTTAAGATCCATGCGTTATGACTCTCTGAGTGTATGTTGTAAGAAGAAGGCAATATATTATGCGGTTATAAATACGAAACAAAGTTTTGAAGGGATGAGTCTCAAACTTTGAAATTATTCAAGATAAAAGTTCAAAGTACTTCGGCGTTTTTTTCCGGTATGCGTTGTAATAACTGAAACAAAAGTCATTCAAGAAAAAAATACAAAAGAGATATAATTGACATTTATCCCATTGTGAAAAAAACAATGGCTGCTCAATTTTGGTTCTGGTACAATTGTGACTATTTCCGACTGGATCAAGAATTGAGAAAATATTGACCAAGTGTCAAACGACTTGGATCCTGATGAGACGTCGAGTTACTCGGCGTCTCATCTGGATCCAAGCTGTTTGCAAATGCGAGTCAGGTGACGGATAGCGTGGAACACTGGGCGGTGTTCATCTCTTTCACTGGCAAGTCGCATGTGTAAGTTTCTATACAAACAGTATAGATCCAGATGAGACGCCGAGTAACGTCTCATCAGGATCAAAACTGTTTGTTACTGTGATAATGTTTTTGAAAGAAAAGGAGAGGCATTTGTACAAACGAAAACTGTAGCAGACGACAAAAATTGCAGACGACAATATTTAGCAGCGAAATAGTTAAGTTATGGCTTTTTTGTTCAATGAACCGTCTATTCAAACAGCGTGCTAAATTGTTCGATACATCAGAAACGTACATGTATAACATGGACAGCAATAACAGGTTTCTAATTTTCCATCCTACTAAATACTCTAGACATTCGGACAACGCTGACGCTCTCAACCCAGGTGTATGAATAATTCATAATTTCACTAATTGGACATTGGCTATATATATATACTTTAGGCAACTTAATGCCAAATAAAATATATGTAATGTATATATGGGTATCTGTGAAGGAAATAAGCCACTGTGCCATGGCTGCCTTGGGCGCCAAATGTAAATGGCCGACTTATAACCTAGTGATGAAGGGGTAAAATGTGATACATGTATACAACAAATTGACTTTTTGTTTTACAAAACCTCCTCTCGATGGTTTGTAAATCTGAAATAAGTCAATCTAATTATGTTATTACATATTTACAAACCATCGAGAATGTGTAAAAGTATAGTGTTCCCAAGGGATCCGTTTGACCTTGGTCTATGCACTGTTTGTTATTATGTCAGTCTAATAATTTTGATAAGACATAGCAACAAACAGTGTAGACCAAGATCAAACTGCTCCCTCGGGAGCAATATTTGCCTGAGTCTGGATGTCCAAATACCGGTATACCATAATGAAACGGCATCTGATTGATATTCATTATCTCATCATTTCTTACATGAATATTCATGGAGTTATCTGTCGCCATAACTTAGTAAAAATGAAAAGTGTCGACCCTAATGCATGTACGTCAAACAGGCTCGGCATAACATGAAATCAGTGATATTATCTTTTCTTAACATATATTTATGTAATAGATACAGTACGAGTCTTACTACCAATGTGTCTTCTTACAACCGTTATCAGGACAGTTTGTTCGCATGACCGACGACACGTGTCCGAGGCGTAGCCGAGGACACTTGTCTGAGGTCATGCGAACAAACTGTCCTGATAACGGTTGTAAGAAGACACTTTGGTAGTAAGACGAGTACATGTATCTTACTTGTACGACAGTACGTTGTAGACTTTTAATTTTGATTAAAAATGAATAACAAGAGTGCCAGTGGGCACAATATACGCCCGTCGAGGTTTTGTTCAACATAAACTGGGGTTAACGTATTTGCTAAATTCAAATTCTAAGTCCAATTTTGCGACCAAGTTTCAAGGTTGTAAATAGGCATACTTTAACAAAAAACCATAACCGAAAATTCTAAATTAAAAAGTGCCATAATTGTGTCAAAATGTTTGAGATGAAGATGAAGCTTGTGATGGTAAACAAATGTTTCAAGTTAAAAGCTTTATCTGAAAGGATTATGTAAATAAGTGGACTTTAACCAAAAATTCCAAGCTAAAAAGCGTCATAATTATGTCAAAATGTTAGACAGCGTTATGTACTCTTGCCTACAGGTGAAGCTTGTGATGGTGAGCAAGTGTTCCAAGTTTAAAAGCTTAATCTAAAAGGGTTATGTAAATAAATGGACTTTAACCAAAACTTTAACCAAAATTTCTAAGTTAAAAGGGGGCATAAGTCTGTCAAAATGTTGGACAGAGTTATGTACTCTTGCCTACAGGTAAAGCTTGTGATGGTGAACAAGTGTTCCAATATTCTATGTTAAAAAGGGGCATAATTCGGTCAAAATGCTTGACAGAGTTATTTTCTCTTGCCTACAGGTGAAGGTTGTGACGGTGAACAAGTGTTCTAAGTTTAAAAGCTTTGTCTCAAAGGGTTATGTAAATAAATGGACTTTAACAAAGCCTTAACCAAAAATTCTAAGTTAAAAAGGGGCATAATTCAGTCAAAATGCTTGACAGAGTTATTTACTCTTGCCTACAGGTGAAGGTTGTGACGGTGAACAAGTGTTCCAAGTTTCATCACAAAGTGTTATGTAAATAAGTGGACTTGTTCCACATAAATTGAGGTTAACATTTTTGCTTAACGCAAATGCTAAACGCAAATTCTAAGTCCAATTAAGCGACCTTGACCTTAGAGAAATGAGCCGGGACTTGGCAGGCTACTGTAGCATGTCTAGATAAGCATTTTGGTTAAATTTGGGAAGGATCCACCAAGGGGAACTTGAGTTAGAGATGTTACAGACAGACAGACAGACCGGTTAACATTTTTGCTAAACGCAAATTCTAAGTCCAATTGTGTGACCTTGACCTTGGATAAACAAACCGGGACTTGGCAGGCTACTGTAGCATGTCTAGATAAACATTGTGGCTAAATTTGAGAAGGATCCACCAAGCGGAACTTGAGTTAGAGATGTTACAGACGGACAGACAACCAGACAACCAGACGGACAGACAGCGCCATTCCATAATACGTCCCGTTTTTTTCAAACGGGCGTATAAAAATGAATATTTCACAAATGAGTACAAAATGTTTTCCCCTTGGTTAACCCAATTCAAATTACAAAGAAGCCGGTCGTTGATCTCTAAATAGCCATCGGCCACATAGTGGCTCGAGCAGTACCCTGCACGAGTAAATCGTGACCCGTGTTTCCAACATACATGTATCACATGTGTACTAGTATAGATGATGTTCAAAACTGTTCATTACACCTGCTTAACCCAGATCAGATGTTGAGGGATTCGGCTACTGAGCTGGCTCTAAGCAGTTAGATAGTTCATGTTTAGTCTGCATTTATACAAGTGGAGGCGTTAAAGAAAGCTGCAGACGACATGCTTAGCAGACCCATTTACACTCGTGATCTGGATTCGTGTTACGTTGTTACTACACAGCATGGAGCACGTGACATTGGGCGATACTTCCAAATGCATGGGCTCGATCCTAGGTAGATAGGTTTTAACCACAAAAATCACGTGCGTACAAAAGTGTCCACTTACAACCGTTATCAGGACACTTTTTCAATAGCTTTGCTGGGGGTCTGTCGTACAATTAAAGTTTAATCTAAAGAACGTGAATATCTATGTTGATCAGAAAGCTAAAATTGATCAGTAATAAGAAGACAGGCATCCAACATCTTCAGTGTCTTAGGTGGCCATAAAAAGATTTATAATTATGCCTATGTAAGGCTTAATGCAAGGCAAAAGTAATGCAGAAAGCTCCTATAGGAGTTTTCTGCATTACTTTTGTCTTGTTTTAAGCAACTACCTCCTTTTAAGATTCTTATGTTCAATAAGATATAGACCCTAATAAAAAATCCCGTATCTGACGTCCAGGGGTTAAACTTTTGCCTAATGAATATTCATATAAGATCAGCGCTGCAGATAAAGGTGCGTGTCCAAAAACAATAATCGTCTTTTCTCCACCAAACCCTATACCGTGACTACTCTTTAGAATCGTCTCTTTGAGACGATTCTAAAGAATGTTCACAGAATAGGGTTTGGTGGAGAAATAAAGGAGCTATCCTTGAACTTGTTTAAAGTTACACATCTTACATGTATCTGGACATCTGTAAGATATATAACATCATGATCATTAGCTGAACTTTTATTATGGTACATGTATACTAACACATAGTGTTTTGACTGTTTGATAGAAACTCTGTAGACTCTGATCTATGTAATTCCATAGGAAAAAGCTGTCTATGATCATAATTATGCAATCATTAACCCATTCCCTCATATATTGACGCCTTTATATAAATCACCTGTTGAAACCATTGTGACAAATAGAAAATTTGCTCATATAGGAGCAAATGATCTATTTATCACAATGGTTTCAAACTAAGTTCTAAATGTTTCCTTTTCTCTAGTTAACCCATTACCCATTGGCTAGTTTTATAGACAACCACTTTGAATAAATCTACCGAAAAGGAGCATTAACTAAGGAAATGGAAATTTTAGAATTTTGTAGTTTTAAACCATTGTGATAAATAGAGCATTTGCTCCTATATGATAAAATGCTCTATTAATCACAATGGTTTCACAAAGTGACTTTTACAGAGTCGTCAAAAGTCGTCAATATGAAGGAAAGGGTTAATGCCCCTTTTCGGTAGATTTATTCAAAGAGGTTGGATCGAAAAATATCCTATGAGGTAATGGGTGAGGCATCCGATTAATATTCATGATCTCATTCATGGAGTTATCCTACAGGAGCTGTCTGATCTGGGTCTACTTTGTCCGTTTGTAAAGGCGTGAAAATGCGTTTATATTGGGTAAAGCGTTAAGTCCGGAAAACCCTATTTTTCCCGGGGCCCAGTGGTCATAATCGTTCACAATTACTCAGTTTATCATGAATGAGGGCTCGAATCTTGGACGCACATTTCGTTTTGTTCGTGTGAAGAAACCGTCCAGGTGGCTTGTGGAAGGTCAATGTTTCTACCACAACTTTTTTCTGTGTATTAACCATATACAGGCTTGCATGTACATCGGGGGTCTTTCTCCATCTATAATGACCCAGGCGTAGAGAATACCCCAACCAACCAACCTACCAACCAACTGACCAACACAACCAACCAACACAACCAACCAACCCATCAAACTTGAAGTCGTCAATATGCAGTTTCGATCAGTTCCTTCATAGACACCTTTATCCCCATCTTTGTAAACGGTAGAGTCAGGTCATCTCATCCGGGTCTGCTCTGTTAGCTTATGAACTTATATAGATCTGAATCGTGTGTTTTCCATGGGAAAACTTTTCTCTGTTCGTGCGCCATTATATAAATTCATCTAATTAATATTCATGATGCTATTATTTCTCATATGGATATGTATTGTGTAAACAACATTATTTAGTACATGTATAGTTTTTGTTCAAAATATGGTACAGAATATCCAAAATACAGTAAACCCCTCCAAAACAGAATTCTAGTAGAGCAGATATTAGATACTTTAAGGCAGGTGGCTGCTTAATGCAGGATGAAAGTCATGCAGAAAGCTCCTAGAGGAGCTTTCTGCATAACTTTCACCCTGCATTAAGCTGTCACCTGTCTCCAAGAGCAATATTTATACTTAACTTAACGCCCGGGTTCGAGATGTTTTACTGTATAAGAGCCAGCATTAGCCATTTAACCCATTCCCTCATAGTGGCGCACTTTCACACCTTTCACACAGAGAAGATAGATCTGATTCTTCAGTTTCTGCCACAGCCAAAAATTAATGTGTAGAATACATATACATGTATACAGTATGCGATCACCGAAATAGGTCTAATTATGGATCATAGTGACAGGTGGTAGCTTAATGCAGGATGAGAGGTATGCAAAAAGAGCTTTTTGCTTAACTTTTGCCCTGCATTAAGCAACCACCTGCTGTTAAAGGCCACTATAGATATTAATTTATAGAGTGATTCTTTTTATCATTAGAAAATTTCAGATTAAAATATTCATGACGTCATTATTTCTTACCTGAATATTCATGACCATTTGATCAATTCACGTTTTGAAATATTCTTTTAAGAAACAAACGAAGAACAAAATTACTAGTAATAGTATCGATAGTTTTACCTGTTCAATTTCATGTCTGTTGATATATAAGCTATCTTTTGTTCGGGTTGTTCCGCTAGTGTCATTATTTGCACATAGTTCACAATACTTGTAACGTTCAATGTAATTAACAGATTCACAGATCATCCTGGACATGCACTCGTCAACACATTGCTCCACTGACACACCCTGTATATTTACAATGTGTTCACAGGTAATCGAATAGCTAAAATATTTCTTTATTTTCACATATTTTCCCTCGTGCACGGATAAACTGCATACAGTAATTCCAATTAACGCAACCACTGTATATAAATATAGTGATGATAGGTGCTGATTTCTTCTACCTGAGTCCATTGTCATCAGCTGGTTATATTTTATGTACATCCGAAAGCAAATCGAGTTTATTAATCCATGTCTGTTCCACCTTGAATTCGCTAGTGACGATTGTCATGCCTATGTGGGATATCAATGACCTATAGGGGAACAGTCTGATCTGGGTCTATTCTGTTTCCAAAGGCGTTTATATAAAAGATAGGTTAAGTATTCACATGTTTACCCTTAACCTGATAAATATTCATGTAAGAAAAATGACATCATGAATATCGATAAGGTGGCTATTTCATAATGACACACGATGTAATGGCTATGATATAAAGGATAGTAAAATGTTTGTATAATTCCATATGCAGATCGAATTGATCTAGATCTACTCTCTATGCAACTTGTGCGTCACTATCAGGTGAAGTTTTAACCTCATATAAATACATTTTCATGCATTTACAAACAGAGAAGACCCAGATCAGACGGCTCATATAGGAGCCGTCTGATCAGGATCTGCTCTGTTTGCTTATGATATAATATATATCTGATTCTATATTTTCTTCCTGAGACAAAACATCCTGTTTACATAGGCTAATAAGCAATAATGATATCATTATTTCTTACATGAATATTCAACAGGGAAAGGGTTAAAGCATCTATTTTGTGCCTTACTTTCAAACAAATTGACTCCGTTATTTTTTCTCTTTCACAAGCTACTAAAGTTGCTATCATTTATCCATAATAAGCCCGTTTTCCCATGAATTAAAATCACGTAAATATGATAACTAATTGTGTTAAAGACAGGTGGCTGCTTAAAGCAAGGTGAAAGTAAAACAGAACGCCCCTATAGGAGCGTTCTGTGTTACTTTCACTTGCTTTAAGCAGCCACCTGCTCATAATACCAACTAATTAACACAATTTAGTGGTCGTTATAGAGAGGTTTTACTGTATTATCATAACAAAAAATGTAACATAAGATCTATATTTCATATGAAAACAGGGCATACACGGACCAGATAGCTCAATAACGAGCAGTCTGATCTGGGTCTATTCTGTTTGCAAATTCGCGAAAAGGGCGTCTCTATCGGGTAAAAGAGTTAAAGCTATATCACAAGTTGTTTGAAGTTGTAATTCACACACATTTTTCTCTGTTTTACCCGTCATTTGCTCAGATTGTCCATCCAGATTTCCATTTTTTCCTCTTAGATACATTCACAAATCACCACTATGTTATAAAGAGATTCCTACGCACGCTTTTTGCGGTCTCTGTCTGTAATGGGACTATCCTTTTCGCCCGTGGCCATATCGATCCAAGACTGCAGGCGGCCTCGCTGAAAGAATCACAGGCCGAAACGGTAGGGATCATTTTCAAACCTGAATCTGATACATGCCGAGAACAGTGAATAATCAGATTGATCCTGGCCAGCCAACTGTGCATTATACAATTACAGGGTCTTTGTTTTGTTTATTAAATAATTCATTTGATTAGGTGAGATTAATGCACTTCAGACCGTCTATTCGCCAGTCACCCTTTACTCTGCTGTGACAATACGACCGTCTGATCAACTTTCTCTGTTCTATATTAAGTCTAAATTCCAATATCTAAAGAATATTCATTGACAAAATACGTATATTGAAATATGGAAAGTGGAACATTGTAGCCAAATTCCATTTGCAAACAGAGCAGATCATTGACCACTTACTCAATGAATATTCGTGAAAACAATAATTACGACTTGAATATATCTTCACTGAATACAGTAAAACCCCGCTAATGCGACCATCTAAAAGAGGTGTAATTCTGGGTGCTAGATGCAGATGGTAGCGTAATGCAGGAAAAAAGTAATACAAAAAGCTCTCTGCATTACTTTTGACCTGCATTAAGCAACCACCTGCTTATAAAGACACCCATGTTTATTCATCAAGTGGTCGTATTGGAGGGGTTCTACTGTATTTATAATGGTACTATGAACACAATATTTTTACCGTGACACAAACTGTTGAATCCGATCTACATTATATAAAAAATAAACAGAGGAGAACCTGATCAGACGTCTCCTGTTGGAGCTGTCCGATCTGGATCTACTTTGTTTGCAAATGCGTATTGATGTAATAAAGGCTTAATTTAATCAAACTTTTGAGAAACTTTTGACCGAGTGGCAAACAAGATTCTGACGAGACGCTAAATCATTCGACGTCTGATCTGGATCAAAGCTGTTTGAAAATGCGAGTCTGGTCGATGTTAACGGGATAACGACTGACATAGTTCGCTCGGTGAATTACGGTCACATTTATTCAGTGTTTTGGCATAAAGGGCACACGGTGGATTGAGCCTTGCACGGCTGAAACATTGCCGCTTTGAATATTCATATGTGAAATATTGACATCGTGATATGTATTAGCTGGATATCTATAATGGCTCGTGTACACAGGATGTTGTGGTATTGGTAGAAAGTGTAGAGACGAAGCTATTATTTCATTAGCAAACAGAGCAGACCTTGATCGGACGGCTCCGATAGGAGCCGTCTGATCTGAGTCTAGTCTGTTTGCAAAAGTGTGAAGAAGCGTTTTTATGAAGGAAAGTGTTAACCGTCTTTTTAGGTTATGTGGCTCCTCAACAATATAAAGACCGAACACACTGAAGGTATTTTATAAATATTTTATGTCTTTCCCAACAGAGTAGGCTCAAACCAGTGTAGGAGCCGTCTGATCGGGATCTGTCCTGTCTGCTTATGGTATAATTTAGAACTGATTCTACAAGTTCTACCATGGGAACATTTTTATATGTTAATGTGTCATTTTAAAAATCCATCTAATTAATAATATCCATTATGTAATTATTATTAAACGAACCCATAGGCGTCAAACGGCGTCAGTAAGTGTCCGTAGGCGTCAATATACGACAGTAAGCATCCATAGGAGTCAGTAAACACATACAGACGTCGATAGGCGTCAGTAAGCACCCATGTGCCTCAATAGGCGTCAGTTAGTGTCCTTATGCGTCAATATACGCCAGTAAGCATCCATGGGCATCAATAAAAGTTAGTAAGCACCTTTATGCGTCAGTAAGCGCTCAGAATGAATGAATATGCGTCAATAGGCATAAGCAAGCACATATGGGTGTCAATGGGCGTCTCTATTAGAAAAAACCTTATACTTGCAGCTGGAGATAGCTGAAGGCTTGAATTCACCCATCAAACTCTACCTATGTCCTGGTATCTTTCACATTTTATTTCATGAATATGCATTACAAGATTCCATCTACTATGAAAACTAATTAACTAATCATGTCATACAGTTATATAACCTACATAGTAGGTATGCTGAATAGTATACAATCAGGTTTATGTCATTCTATAATAAAAACAGAGCAGACATAGTTCAGGTAACCCCTACACACTCATCATTTACTTGTTGAATATCTTTTTAAGAATGATATCGTTAATTATATTGAATTTTATAATGGCACATGAACGCACACAGTTTTGGACATGGCAGAAACTGTAAAATCATATCTATATAATATCATAAGAAAACATAGTAGACTAATCAGTGTCTACTCTGTTTGCAAAAACGTAGAACGAGGTATTTATGGAGTAAAGGGTTAAGATAAAAACAGTTTTAACCCATTCCCTCATACTGATGGATTTTGACGACACTGTGAAAGTCACTTTGTGATTCCATTGTCATAAATAGAGCATTTGCTCCTATAGGAGCAAATGCTTTATTTACCACAATGGTTTTAAACTACAAAATTCCAAAAAAAGTTCCTTTTCTCTAGTTAATGCTCCTTTTCGGTAGATTTATTCAAAGAGGTTGTATCTAAAAATAGCCTATGAGGTAATGGGTTCAGCAGTTTGGATGATCTATGTAAAACTGATTGCAAAGGCCATCATAAACTGGTCCGCTACACTCCATTTACAGCGCCAATATACGCAATTATATGCATTTATCATATAAAACCGTCATTAACTGGATAATGGAATAATCAACATACAGTAAAATCCCGCTAATACTACCACCTAAAAGAGGTATAATTCTGGGTGCTAGATGCATGTGGTAGCTTAATGCAGGAAAAAAGTAATGCAGAAAGCTCCCAGAGGACCTGTCTGCATTACTTTTGTCCTGCATTAAGCAACCACCTGCTTACAAAGATACCAAGTTCATTAATTAAGTGGTCACATGAGAGGGGTTCTACTGTACATCATGGGTTATAGATTGTTTTAGTATCTGTTTGCTAATCGAGCGGCAGGTGAAATGAGATACCCAACGAAATCGATGACATAATAAGTGATACTATATACAACTTTACTGTTTACATACAAAACTGGCCTTGTCTACAGCGCTTCGTATTTCGTGTGATAGAAATAATATTATGTATGTCTTTCTTTCTCCCTCGTTTAATTATGATAAATTCTGAAAATAAGAGACCCTTCGAAAGCAAAAGCAGCAATGCAAAAAGAGAAAACTGCAAACTCGGTTTTATTGAGTCTGTTAATGAGCAATTATTAAAAGTGCAACTGTACTCACGTCTACAACACCGGCTTAAGAAGTGTCCATTTTTCATAACTAATAGCCTTGAAACTAATGATCCCATAAGAACAGAAAATCTAACAACACTGAGAATGAAGTACGGAGCGACTTTTTACATCCGCCACGTAAACACTTAACACCTGATGTTGTGAAGTACAGTAAAGCCTCTCTATAACAGCCACTAAATTACATCAAGTATTTTGTGCTAAAGGCAGATTGCTGCTTAAAGCAAGGTGAAAGTAAAACAGAACGCTCCTATAGGAGCGTTCTGATTTACTTTAACCTTGCTTTAAGAGGCCACCTGCTCTATATACCAAATAATTAACACATTTTAGTGGTCATTATAGAGAGGTTTTACTGTACATACATTCTGCAGCTAGATATCATTCGAGATCAAAAGCATCAATGTAAAAAGAGAAAAATGCAGAGTCGGTTTTATTGAGTTAAATAATAAAATGCGAGCGTCACAAAACGTTTGCTCAGCGGTTTACAAAAAACAACAAAATAAACAAAGAAACTCAAACAAAACATATCGATTTAATAAGCACAGAACAAGACAACAAGACAAAACTTCCATGTGTTTACTATGGACTACCCCGATATTATTGGCCGATATATCAGAATTTTATTCAGGTTGCGTTTTAGTTTCGTAACTGTACAAAATAGACCGTTATCATTTTGTTATCTACAAAAAAACCCATCTATTATCGACGGAAACGGTTTACTTTGTATCATTGGGGCATTTTTAAAATAAAAAATTGAACTGACAATCTTTATCAGAATAATTTCACATAACAGAACAGAACAGAACAGAACAGATACTTTATTAAAAACTTGTACATAGTACATCGTCATAATATAAATACAGAATATCAAAACATTTAACACACACTGTGTTTTATGATTTTATTGAAAAAACCTTTATTGTACAGACTATCAATGTATCATATAATCTGCTGAATAATTAAAACCGACTCCCAACTTTCTAAACCCTTTCCCTGATGAATATTCATGTAGGAAATAATGACGTCATTAATATTTATAAGATTATTTTTTATAATGGCATATGAACACATGCCATTTTGGCTGAGGCAGAAGCTGAATAATAAGACCTATATTACACAATCCATAAACAAACAGAGAAGACCCTGATTAGACGGCTCCTATAGGAGCCGTCTGATCTGGGTCTACCCTGTGTAACGTTCTACTTATGCAATTGAGGCTGACCAGATCATTGTATCTTGGGAAGTGGAGGTATATATATAGCGCAACAAACATCTATTGATGTGAGCTTAAGCTTTGCAGCGACAGAGTTTGTTGTTGCTGGGTCACTCGATTTGCACGTTACATCTGTTTGCAGATGCGCCAAAATGCGCTTACGTAAGGGAAAGTGTTAATAGTAATTAAACAAATAATTCTATCAAAACATGTCATCAAAGAAATAGTGTTTATGACAAACAGTGCAGATCAAGAACAAAGAGTTCCCTCGGGAACCCTTTTATCTGGATCTACACTGTTTGCATAGTTCTTATATATTTCTATATACAGCAAATAAAGAATTAAATTTCCTATGGCATAATTCATGTTGATCTTGCCAACATTTTGGATCCATATCAGACAGCGATTGCCTCGGTATTTCATCAAATCAACACTGATATTACACTCAAATTGCCTTCTGTAGAAACCATTTCTAGCAAAATCTCGATATTTCGAAAATTTTAGTAATTACGAATTGATGCATTTTAGGCAGGTGGCTGCTTAATGCAGGGTGAAAGTCATACAGAAAACTCATTGACGAGCTTCTTGCACGACTTTCACACTGCATTAAGCTTCCAACGATAATGCTGCTTGTTATATTGTTCGAAAAATCAAGTTTTTACTGTATAATTATACTTTGTTTTAAATGAAGATGGAGAACATTTGTTCTGCTGGCTAAAGATTAATCCTTAACCTGATAAATATTCATGTTGGGAATAATAACATCATGAATATTTATTAGCTGAATTTTTATAATGTAATTGTTTTGAGTGAATATTTATTTAAATACATGTAAAACTGTTAAATCAGATCTATATCACATCATAAGCAGACAGTACAGGCCCTGATCAATAACATTATATCGTATAGCAGACAGTACAGGCCCTGATCAATAACATTATATCGTATAGCAGACAGTACAGGCCCTGATCAATAACATTATATCGTATAGCATGAGAAGCGATTCAGCTCAGACTGATTTTGGTAACTGGATTTAGAGAGTATCGAGTTACAGTAAAACCTCTCCATAACGGCTACTAAATTGTGTTAATTAGTTGGTATTTAGGACAGGTGGCTGCTTAAAGTAAGGTGAAAGTAAAAGAGAACGCTCCTATCGGAGCGTTCTGCTTTACTTGCACCTTGCTTTAAGCAGACACTTGCCTTAACACAAAATATTTGATGTGATTAAGTGGCCGTTAAAAAGGGGTTTTACTGTATATGTATTTGTAATATATAACTCTTTATAACACTTTTGGCGCCTGTGCAAATAGTGTAGATCCAGATACAGGGGCCGTCTGATCAGGGTCTGCTCTGTTTGGTTATGAAACTACATGTATTTGAGTCTACAATTTCTGCCTTGGCCAATTAATCCTGTGCTCTATATTATCATTATTAAATTTCAGCTACATGTACTTTAAAAATATTTCAAGCTTTTGATTGGTCAGACTTGAGTTCTCAAGCTTTTGATTGGTCAGATTTGAGCCAAAGGATCTAATCTATTTATTATTGGTGCAATGTTTTTGACAATTAAAACAAGAGTACCGCATACGGTACATAATACGCCCACTTGCAAACTTTCTCTGATTCAACATGCCTTATGTGGGTTGACATTTTCTAATCTGTGCTTCAGATCTTGATTTCCATATTAAGGTGATACTATTTTTTTTAAAAAATGAAGTGAATATCTTATTAAATAAAAAAGTTACAGCTAATCCTCATTTTTGCAAAGTGCAACGGCTATAACTCTGTAAAGACAAACTGAATGAACCTCAAAATAAACTCAGCTTCAAATTTTGTTGCTTAAAACATCTGTGTTAAGTTTCATTTATATCATTTTAATAGTTTTCCCAGAAAACAAAAGACAAACTAAAACTTGACAGACTAACAAAGCAACGAACACACGAAGTTCATGGACCGTTACTTTAGAATAAAATGAAAAATCAAAAACCCCGCAATATATGTGACAATTCACATTAAGGTTTAACCATATAAAAAAATTGAAGTAAATATCATTTCAAATGAAAAAGGTATGGCAATCCTAATATTTGCATAGATTTGCATTATTTTTTTAAGTGCAAGGGCCATAACTCCAAAACAACAAATCAAATGATCCTCTAAAGCGACTTAGCTTCAGGTCTTGATGCATTAAACATGTGTATGACGTTTCATTCATATCTGTCAAACAGTTTTGTCAGAAAACAGCGGACAAACTATTTGCATATATTTGCATTTTTTTAAGTAAAAGGGCAATAACTCCGAAACGAAAAGTCAAATAAACCTCAAAATCAATTCAGCATAAGATCTTGATTCATTAAACATTTCTGTGAAGTTTCATTAATATATCTCAAATAGTTTTCCCAGAAAATAGCGGACAAACTATTTGCATTATTTTTTAAGGACAAGGGCCATAACTCTGAAATGAAAAATCAAATGAACCTCAGAATCAACTCAACTTCAGATCTTGATGCATTAAACATTTGTGTAAAGTTTCATTAATATATGTCGAATAGTTTTCCCATAAAACAGCGGACAAACTATTTGCATGTATTTGCATTATTTTTTTAAGTAAAAGGGCCATAACTCCGAAACGACAATTCAAATGACCTTCAGAATCGACTCAGCTTCAGATCTTGATGCATTTAACATTTGTGTGAAGTTTCATTAATATCTCTCAAATAGTTTTCCCAGAAAACAGCGGACAATCTATTTGCATGTTTTTTAAGGACAAGGGCCATAACTCTGAAATTAAAAATTTAATGAACCTCAGAATCATCTCAACTTCAGATCTTGATGCATTTAACATTTGTGTGAAGTTTCATTAATATATGTCAAATAGTTTTCCCAGAAAACAGCGGACAAACTATTTGCATGTATTTGCATTAATTTTTAAGTAAAAGGGCCATAACTCCGAAACGACAAATCAAATGAACCTCAGAATCGACTCAGCTTCAGACCTTGATGCATTAAACATTTGTGTGAAGTTTAATTAATATCTCTCAAATGGTTCTCCCAGAAAACAGCAGACAACTATTTACATATTTTTTAAGGACAAGGCCTGTAACTCTGAAATGAAAAATTAAATGAACCCCAGAATCAACTCAGCTTCAGATCTTGATGCATTTAACATTTGTGTGAAGTCTCATTAATATCTGTCAAATAGTTTTCCCAGAAAACAGCGGACAAACTATTTGCATGTATTTGCATTATTTTTTTAAGTAAAAGGACAATAACTCCAAAACGACAAATCAAATGAACCTCAGCATCGACTCAGCTTTAGATCTTGATGCACTAAACATTTGTGTGAAGTTTCATATATATCTGTCAAATAGTTTTCCGAGAAAACAGCGGACAAACAAAATGTTGACGGACGAACGGACGAACGAACGGAAGGACGGACAGACAGGGCTACGACAATATACGACCACCTTTATTAGGTGGGCGTATAAAAAGGTGTAGATGGCACATTTTGCAGACGACAAGAGCTAATGTTCATGGTGCCAGTATTTTTTACATGCATATTAATAGTTTTAGGAGGTAATTTATGATTTATCATCAATAATGGAACGATCAATTTATGATACTGAAAAGTGTACACAATGTATGTATGTGTTGGCTGAAATTTTAACATCTTTGCTGCCAATGTCGCATCTGTGATTACCTATTAAAACAGTTTGGATCCAGATGAGACGCCGAGTTACTCGGCGTCTCATCTGGATCCAAATTGTTTGTAACAATGACTGTGTCTTAAAAACAAAAATGAAGAAAAATAAAAAGTGAAAATTATAGCAGAGGACAAAGTTTGCAGACGACAACATTTGGCAGCGAAAGGGTTAATTAATAAAACATCGCTATAGTAAACCTATTAAATCTTTTAACCATGAGTAATTCTCGTCTGTAAAAACTGTCATCTGCATGAAGTCTAAGCATATTCTTTCTTCCATTATTTTTGTAAATAACAGTGATAAAAATGTTTCAACTAGTTTTGATCCTGATGAGAGGCCGAGTGATTCGACGTCACTTCTGGATATTAACCTCATGCAATGGCATTCGAGCAACATGTTGAGATCTAGCTTTCAATTTACCACCCACTGATTGAAATTGGCATTGAGAGCTTTCAATTTATCAAACTGGCATTAGTTTGTGTGTTGAGAGCTTTCTATTTATCACCCATTTAGAGTTAACTGTGTAAAGGTTGCTTTTCTATTAATCACCCACCCATTATAGAAAGCAAAGAAACAGATCTATCAAATTCAATTAGCAAACAGAGCAAACACTGATCAGACGGCTCCTATAGGAGCCGTCTGATTTGGGTCTACTCTGTTAGCAAATGTGTGAAGGTGCGTTAAAATGAAGGAAAGGGTTAAAAGAACTTGAAGACAGCACCAATTGTAAACCTGAAACAGACGATAAACTTAACAGAGGAAATGCATATGGCTATGGAAGTGTTAAATTCTCGAACTGCATTTCTCGGAGTTATACATATCATTTATTAGCTTTATACCGTTGGTTCGATGACAAGCATAGCGTCTAACTAAAAGCTTTCCGTTCAATGGTAAGCTTTCTATACAATTAAATAATCAATTATTCGGGTCGTATTTTCACCCTTTGTGTACTGAATTAAAATATTTGACTCTTCTATCTATGAATACACAAATACACCAAACAACAATATTCTTTGGAGAATGCTGTGCTAGCAAACTGTGCATAACTTGATCAGAGAGCTCTTATAGGAGCCCTCTATTGTGGGTCTACGCCATGTGCAAATGGCCGATGCATTTGTTTCCTGCATATAAAGGATTAAAACAGTATGCTTTGAAAATGATTTTAACACACATGAAACTATTCAAGACTAATCGTCCATATAAGGCTTTGAATGATTTAAATGAACATAACTTTAACAAATGGCATAAATAGCATAACATGGACAAATGGCAATTTATGACCAGAAACATTTTTATTCTATTACAATGATCTATGATCAGGGAATTACAACATAAATCTGCTTTAGAAATTACTGATATTTCATAATATATGAACTGTAATGCATTTGTACTTTTTAAGAACGACTGTTTAGTGAATACTGCAGACAAATTACAGCTGCTGAACACTTTACTACATAAATACAACTTTCTACGCATTTGTAAACAGAGTAGAACTAGTTCAAACGGTCCCTATGGGAACCGTCTGATCAGAGCCTGTTGTGTTTGGTAGTGATATGATATAGATAGGATTCAACAGTTTCTACCGTGGCTAAAGATTTCTGTGTTCACGTGCCATTATAAAATATAAACTAATTCACCCTTCACTTGCTTTTCACGTCAATATACCTACCTGTAAATAGTGAAGACCCAGATGAGACAGCTCCTGCAGGAGCTGTCTCATCAGGGTCTGCACTATTTACAAGTTGATTGTGCAACCAATGCACTCCACAGCAGTGATTACACAGCGAAATACTTGTACACAGTGAAGATATATGTAATTATACAACATAGCATGGGTACAGATGGAGAATTGTATTTTAAAATTCAGCAAGAAAAGGGCTAATACTTATTGTGTCATTATTTGTTACATGAATATTAATGGAGTAAAGGGTTACTGCAGAACTGAACACAAAATGCTGCTTAGGCTTTGATATAATAACATCATGAATATTAATTAGCTCAATATTTATAATGATACACCGGATCCTTTGTGCCACGGAATATACTATATAATCCTATCTATATCATTACATAACAAACAGAGCAGACCCTGATTAAACGTCTCTAACGGAAGTCAGATCTGGATCTAGTCTGTTTGTACAATCATCATCGTCATCATCATCATCATCATCATCATCATCATCGTCAACATAATAATTATTATCATCACCATCAGCAGCAGCAGATTAACATTTTTTCTTCATATAAACGTATTTTCACGCACTTGCAAACGTTGTCGACCCAGATCAGACGACTCCAATAGGATCAGGCTACAATGTTCCACCTTCCATACTTCCATATGACTATTTTGTCCATGGATATTCAGTAGTTATTGAAATTAGAAATAAACTTAGAACATGGAAAGGGTTAAAGATACGGTAACAAGATATACACATGTTCAATATATTGTGTTTTTTTGGGGGGGATCATCATCATCATCATCATCATCATCATCATTATCATCATCATCATCATCATCATCACCACCATCAACATGAACAACAACAATAACATCATTAGCAGCAACTGGAGCAGCAGTATTAACATCATCGGTATCATCATCGCCATCATTTCATAATATAAAGGCAAATGGTTCACAAGTAGAAACAAAAAATAAGATAAGGATATGTTTAAAAATATAATTTTTCATCAAACGATAATTTAATTCTCAATTATTTATGTTTCTACCATAGACTATATACATATAACTATACTATAAAAATGAAATGCAATAACTATGACCGACTGTTATCAAATTAATATTACAGTAAAACCTCTCTATAACGGCCACTAAATTACATCAAGTATTTTGTGTTAAAGGCAGGTGACTGCTTAAAGCAAGGTGACAATAAAACAGAACGCGCCTATAGGAGCGTTCTGTTTTACTCTCACCTTGCTTTAAGCAGCCACCTGCCTTAAATACCAACTAATTAACACAATTTAGTGGTCGTTATAAAGAGGTTTTACTGTAGAAATAATCTTTTGGTAAACTAGTCCTTTCGACATGTAGGTAATGATAGATTTTCTGACTAGTTTACGAATAATAGAATTGTGACAGTTACAATGCCTGATGCCATGATGACCCTACACACTATATCTAGATAACCGAAAAATGATCATAAGCCATGAACAGGTATATATAAATAATACATGTAGGAATGTGTACGCGCTTTTCTCTGTAGCTCTGTATAAATGTTATTATATGTATAATGATACTGACAAAAGAGTATAAATAACTGCAATGGTTATGCAATATAGTTTGTAACATGGATGCAGTTTAATGCAGGTTAAAGTCCCTTGGTAACTTTCTGCAAGAATCTTATCCTGCATTAACCCATTCCCTCATATTGACGACTTTTGACGACTCTGTAAAAATCAATTTGTGAAGTCATTGTGATAAATAGAGCATTTGCTCCTATTGGAGCAAATGCTCTATTAATCACAATGGTTTCAAACTACAAAATTCTAAAACTTTCATTTTCTCTAGTTAATGCTCCTTTTCGGTAGATTTATTCAAAGAGGTTGTATCTAAAAATAGCCTACGGGTTAATGGGTTAAATAACCACCTGCTAAACATCTTCATTCTTCTTTACTAAACTCGAGTGTTCATTGTATATGCAATATAATAAATGTATCCATGCTAGCACTGTATGATGAATATATGTAAACAATCTGACTTATATCCTTGCTCCATTAACCCCTTCCCTCATATAAGCGCATTTCCACGCCTTTTCAAACAGAGTAGACCCAGATCAGACGGTCCCAATAGGAACCGCATGAATGAAGGTTTGCTCTGTTTGCTAATGGAAATTGTTAGATCTTACTCTGCTTCGTACATTGCTACAATGTGCCACATTCAATATTTCATTATAATTTATTTTTGTCCATGAATATACAGTACGTATTAAGATCTAAAATAAACATAAAGCAGGGAAAGGGTTATGATGATCTTATTTCTTACATGAATATTCAACAGGGAAATAGTTAATCCCTTATTCCATGTAGATTCTCCTTTTGACGCCTTAGCATACACAGCGGAACAAGTACATGCATGAAACATGCAAGAAACACCACATACAAAACTCACAGCTTGACAAAGTACAGTAAAAATACACAAAGAGACGGACAAAGACATAACGCTTTTGAACGCACATATCCTGTGTGAAAAGAGCGCTATATAAATGTGGTATAATAATAATAATACTGGTAATAATAATAAGAAGAATAATAATAAGAATAATAAGAAGAATAATAAACAAACAAGGGTGGGGTTTGAAGTACCGCCTTGGAATGGTCAGTGACAATTGTCACTGGGAGTTTAAACCAGTTTAGGGGCTCCAAAATTACACTTATTCCATCCCCACCCTTATAGTTAAACAGCGTATATAAACACACCCCTCTCTGACTAATCTACAACAACCGCGTAGGCAAAAACAGTGGAAGATAGCATGCAAAATGAAAACATATTTAAGTGAAACAAACTGGATAGTGTACTTAATGATTGGGCTGCAAACAGAGTAACTAGAAAATCAGTAAAGGGTGTGCCAAAAACGAAGGTCGGAAGTCCTCCTTGCATTTCCGGAGGGCGTCTTCATAAAGTACTAAGCCTTTCCTGTCGGCGTACATGAAAAGAGGGCAGCGTGATTGCCAACTGTTACAGGGTTGACAACCAGACATGCAGTATGTTGTGGTACTATAGGATTGTATCCCTTTGTAATCAGCTTGTTAACAAATTTGATGAACAAAGTAAGAAAATGGGTACGTTCAATAATTTTACGAATGTTACACTTATACTTGCCAATAAGTGAGAGATTTCGATTCTAAATATTATATTTTTTCTTAGTTTGTGATATCTATATCCATGCTTATGCAGCTTTTCAGTTCAAATAAGATTTTTGCTGTTTAAACGTAAGGGGTACGGGGAACACATCTATAAATATGAGGGAATTTACAATATTAAAAAAGAATCGTTTCTTTTGTCATGAAATTTAGAAATCATTCCATTGTAATTTTTAAAATCTGGATCAATAAAAGCTGCCAAAGTATCGGAAGTGTTAGTTGTATTCAGTTTGAGTTCTTGTGGGTAAATGGTAGGAATTATAACATCAAATAACGGGTTATCTATATTGAAAAGATCATCCGCTATCGATAAGTTTCAATGAATGCTTTTATTACAATTGCTTGGGATTGCCGGTTAAAACTTAAGATGCAATCTCTCTCACAGCAGCATAAAAACAAGTCTGCGATCAGTGGTGCACAATTCGCACCAACCTAACGCTATATAGCATTCACATAAGGTACGGATATGTTATGCAGAAGAGAGGTTAGTGGTTCTCAAAGCTCTGAGCAAGTCCTACTTGTGTAATATTTCATTCACTGGTCAGTACATGACAGAAATGATTCTTTTCTCTTGCGAATGTTTTCTAGAAGTTAAGTTAGTGAAGGTACAACTATGAGTCATGCAGGAAACACCACATGCGTACGAAACAACAGGAAAGCAGATCTGGATCTACATCATTGCTACATGATTTTAGCTTATCTCTCTTACTCCTAAATAATTAAATAAAGGATTGTCACATTATGACAGCGACATTAGTATATTACGGAACGCCCTTACTGCCATATTTGCATAATCATTATAATGTAACAAATACAGTGAAATCCCGCTAATGCGACCACTTAATAAACAGCCACCGATGTCGTTTAAAGCAGGCGGTTGCTTAATGCAGGACAAAAGTTATACAGAAAGCTCCTGCGTTAAGCTACCACCTGCCTCTACCACCCGGAATTATGCCCTTTTTGGGTGGTCGCATTAGCGTAATTGTTCTTATTTGCAACAACTGTAACATATACAGAAGTACAGGGAACAAATCATGACAATACCGGTATATGCATATGAAAAAAACACCATTGTTTGTTACATCGTGATTGGTATGCAAATAAGGCAGTTAGGGCGATCCATAGTATATAGTATAGCTATAAATCTTACAGAACACATTCTTTCAGACGTCTAGGTTTTACTAGATCTATCAACAGCAATTCTAGAGGATCTGGACATGTCTTCACAAAATGATTAAACGTCTATCTGAGCACTATGCATACGGTAAAGTAAGGCAATAAGGTTGCTAGGAGACAGGAACACACAGACTGATCTAATAATAGTTATAATAATAGATCTAATAATAATAGTAAATAATGATAATTACAATGGTAATAATAAAACATGGAATGAGACACGCTGCATATTGAACGTTTAATGGAAAGTGTCTGAGTGTATTTTTGCTTTTATTTCATTGCATAACGATGCGACGATTGACCGCAAAAGGCGTGTCCATGCAACACATTGCGCCAGGTTGTTACTGAATCCCAGTATGGTAGTAAACGTAGATGCACATTTAGGAGTCGGGGTTCTATCCTGCCTACAAGAAAATATTGTTCAAGGGCAGTACATTGATCTGGCTGCATTGAACCGTCTTGATAGTAAGATGCCTGGATTCGTTGCGGCCGATGGCCAATTAACGCTATCACAGCATGATTTAAAAAGAATCAATTCTATCGAAGAATGGTCCGATGTTTTTTTTAATATTTGCTAGTGCGTTCATGCAATGCCATCCAGCTGACACAGGCTGGATCAATAACGACACACAATTTTGGTTTCGTTTTGCGGCTGGTCCGGTTGTCGGGTTTTCGCAAATATGGACCAAGAACTTTGGTTGTTGTGCATGGGCCCTAAAACCATGACCATGGCTGTCGGGGATCAGAAATGCTATGGTTTCAACCTTCGATCTTGTTCGCGTCTAGTTTGTACTTATAGGCATTGTTGTCTAATTTGCAGCGGTAACCGTCCCGCTCAAGCATGCAGGCGGTTAACAAACTACGTTCGATCTTCTCGTCAAAGGGTCACTCCCACTTTTACGACCCAGCGATTGTCTGCGTCTAGAGGTACAGTCAGTCAACCTTTCCGACTTCCGTAATTTACCGGCTTCCATCCCAGATTTAACTGCGAATGTACTGAACTTAGTACACACCTTCACTTCGGTATTTCCCCAGTTAAAGCAGAGTCTGTAGCGAAATATTTCAATTTTACGATAATAAAAAATATCAGAGGTTTCAAATTTTAATACACAGGAACAAAAACTGCACTAGAGTGTCGAAATTTAAGATCGGCTTAGTGTTGCACTTTCAATCACTGTTCATGAACAGACTCAATAAAACCGAGTCTGCAATTTTCTCTTTTTGTGTTGCAATGTTTGCTCTCGGGGATCACCCCCTTTTAGAATTTATGATAACAAAGACCCATTGTTACAAAAATAATAAAGAAGTAGAATTGCAAGCCCATTTCAGACACCTCCGTGTTCTAACTTGTGTGTTTGGCCAGTGGGTATGATGACTGCTGGCAAATGACAACGCACCTTTCATACCATGTGGCACAAGCATCAATGATGGCATGGAGGCTCGGTTCTGTCCCGTACGATGCACGTCCGTTGATAAAGTTACAGAAATGATTTACAGCCTTGGTCGCTCCACTTTACTTGCAAACCGAGATCTCAAATCGACATACTGTATACTGCCTTATATTTCCTGTGCTCGGTATAAGGGTAGATGGTAACTATTACATAGATAAAATCTCCACATAGACTTAAGCCAAAGTGCGTATTTATATAAGAAGTTTTCTTCATTTTAAGAGTGGTTCATAATAAATTCTGAAAGGAAGTGATCCCCGAGAGCAAACATTGCAACACAAAAAATGAAAATTATTATTGAGTCTGTCCGTGAACAGTAATTGAAAGTGCAACACTGCTCACGCCCCCTAACATCGACTTAATCGGTATTCAATTTTCAGAAAAAGAAGTACTGAAATTCATGAACTCGAAGGATAAGAAGGTATAACAACACTGAGAATGAAGTACAGGGCGACGTTTTACGGCCGCCACACAAGCACTTTACACCTGCTGTTGTGAAGATTATAAATTCTGAAAGGAGGTGATCCCCCGAGAGCAAAAATTGCAACACAAAAAGAGCAAATTGCAGACTCGGTTTTATTGAGTCTGTTCGTGAACAATAATTGAAAGTGCAACACTGCTCACACCCCTAGCACCGGCTTAAGCGGTATTCAATTTTCAGAACAAGAAGTACTGAAATTCATGAACTCGAAGGATCAGAAGGTATAGCAACACTGAGAATGAAGTACAGGGCGACGTTTTACGGCCGCCACACAAACACTTAACACCTGCTGTTGTGAAGATAAGTGAAAAAGCAGGAATATAATATTTTCTCATCTCCTTCACGACTTTTTAATGGGAGGTCAAAAGATTCTTGAATGTGTCAAAAATTAGTGGTTACATTTGAAGACACATGCAAGGAGCTGTGTATTCTTATAGCGAATGAGCAGTCTGTGTTGGACTACCGCAGTTATTATATTCTTAGGCTTAGAGATTAATGCCAATAATATGCCGGTCCGAATCCCTAGACACAAGATTGATCAGTTGATGTTATTAATTGAGGTATTTTTAGGACGGTGGAAGGTATCACTCTTTAGAAAGGAAATGGCCAGGCGGTATGGTCTAGTAGATATTTTCTGTGGTGTTTGTACGACGTCATGACTCCTCTGAAAACCCATATCTCATGCTTTGTGTGTCAAAGGTGGTAAGACGGACTTGTTGTTGTAGCTCACCTTTTTCACATTCAACCGTGTAACATATATACCAGATGAAGTGTGGTTTACAAGTGACATAATACAGTTATACACTTACATTGCAGGTGTACATTGTTTGGAGTCTCTTGTGTCCTCAGTCAACAATGGTGCCACTTTCCATGACCGCAAGCCTGGCGTGGTCATACGTTTTTGAGAGATCTTTCGAATTTAGAAATTATACCAGTGTTGCTAGCTAGTGATCTGTGGTATAATCGGCTTCAGAACAAAAATATAAAGCTTAAGTGCTAAGTGCTTGTGTGGCTGCTGTAAAACGTCGCCCGTTCTTCATTCTCAATGTTATGTTTTCTGGTACTTTATTTGATGTTAATAGTTTTGAAAATTGAATACTGCTTAAGCCGGTGCAAGGGGGTGTGAGTAGTGTTGCACTTTAATTACTACTCATGAACAGACTGAATATAACCGAGTCTGCAATTTTCCCTTTTTGCATTTCTACTTTTGCTTTCGAAGAATCACCCGTTTTCAGAATATTTTAGAAACAATGAAGAGTTAGTCCACGTTTTGAATAAGCAAACATCTAAATCCAAAAAAGGTTTATACAGTTGGTCCGCTCATTTCGCTGATGTGTTGACTTTTCGAACAATCAACCACTGCTTTGTGCAGTATGCTGAGTATTTTGCTTTGCTGATGTGCTCACTTTGCGAACAAGATACCAGTGCTATTTGCAGTTATATACATAAATTTGTTTGCTTTATTTGTGGACAATCAAGGAATAATATATATTTATTTGCTATAATCTGTGTTGCGCTTTGCTACACTTTATTATGCAGTCAGTAAATTTTGGTGAAAGAAAGGATGCACGCCCCAAATTCGCCTACACTTAATTAGGCAAATTAATACACCATTGTCCTAGATTTGCATACATGTTTTAATTCACATTCATTATTTAATCCATGTAATCATAGATTCATTTCTTCATTAGGCATTCATTCATTCATTCATCCATTCTTTCATTGATTTGTTCATTGATTTGTTAAGTTAATTAATTGATTCAATCATTCATTCATTTAATCCTTCACTTATTCAATTTCGTTCATTCATTCAATTATTCAGGCACTCGTTCGTTTGTTCGTTCTTCAATCCATCCGTCCGTCAATTCGGCCATCCATCTCTACATTAATTAATCCATTCGTTTTTTTATTCATTCATTCACTCACTCGCATTGATTGATTGATTCATTCATTCATTCATATTCTACACTAAATATGTGTATTTATCACCAATTAGGGGACTCCCTTCCCATTTAACGTAGGGTAGCGCGAGTAAAACGTCCGGTTTACCCTTGAAAGGGGAAGGGTCAATAACGGCGAAAAATGACCTTGGTTGGCTACCAGTTTTGGCCATTTTGCTTCCTGTTTTCTTTATACCAAACAAATAAAACTGAAATTTTCACACGTTAAACTAGGGTTCGTATCTGAATTGCGCATACCTACATTTAAACAAAAAACTTAGCAGAGAGTCGTGTGGAACAGTTTAACACTTTAGTCCATGGATATTTATTTCAGATTTCATGACCTGTTGAATATTCATTTACTTACCTTTTCTATCTGAACGTTTACAAGATAGAGGACATTGCATAATATAATATGTTGTACTTATATTCGGAATTCCAGAGCATATCCTTACCAAACATCTATTAAAGGGACTAGTATCTGATATGGAGTTGGTGTCTGGTGTCTGATCTGGATACTACTCTGTTTGAAAATACGGTAAACGAGGATATATAGAGTAAAGGTTTATATAAAAGAGTAATATTTTGAGCAGGTAAACATAACACTTACCACAAGTTTCTGCCATTTGTATCAGTAGTGTCATCTTGAAAAGATTTTGAATTACTTTTAGCCAGTTGAGAAAATATATAAATAGAAGATCAAATAAAAGCATGTGTCTGGTAAAGCATTATTTGAACTGATGTTTTTACAATGTTAACACGATCATTGCATCGTGCATTGTATGTAACCCTTATACATCAAATATGACATGAATTCCGCCTTCAAAAATGAAATTAACTTTTAAAAGGTTCATCATTTATAAGATCGACAACTGAAGGTTGTGTTTCCATTAGATGCACTGAAGTAGTTGCAGTGCCAAAGTATAATAAAAAAGAGATTAGTTGAATTTAGTTTTTTCAATAGATTTACTGGCATACAGATTTATGAGTTCATTTAACCCCAGATATAGCCTTACCCTTTAAAACACAATCATACCGTGGGTTATACCGCTGGAATACACATCTCACGCATCCAATAAAGTTTTCCGTTGTTTTAGCCCGGGCCCACATGACGGAATAGAACTAGAAAGTTTCCGCCTTGAAGACATCGAAAGTGTACGTGTCCTGTTAAGGCCATCACATATTTTTCCCAATTTCGGTGCGCGAGTCGCCGTTGGTCATGAAAATAATGCGAAAGTGCACACTTCCCTATCGTATTTTTTCCTATAGATTTCTATAGGGTTCGTGGAGAAAATGTGTCAAAATAGATGCGATAGTGTACCGTTGCATTATCACACTCTTTTCGGGCCTTTAAACAAAATCAGATAAAAACTTAAAACAATGCGATATATGAAAGGTTATATTTTCGCATCTTTTTTCGACATAATGAACAATATAATACTATAGGATTCGAGGACAAAATGTACCGAAAATGCAATAATGTAACTTTGCACTTTTGATTTTTTTCGGCTTTTTACCAAAATTGTAAAACAGAAAAAATGTTGGCCCAACATGATTCCGTACACATTTAGCTTGGGAGTCTTATCTCGGGTCGGAGGAAAACGTAATGTAATAGCTGTTATGTATATAAGTATTATAAACTATCCATGCCACAAAACTAGCTTTTGGAAATGTCGCAAAGTTAAGCCACTGTCTGCGTGGCTACGGGCTGGGTGGGTGACCACCACGGAGCGCCTATATTGTACATCACAGTAGTAATGTGCCGAATACATACACTGAAATGTGATAGCTTACATGTAGAAATGTTTACATGTTACCTATTTATATTAAAGTTATGACCAGTAGCAGAAAGGAAATAAAGGTATATGTTAGAATTATTTCGACAAAACTATTTGCAGATCAGCAAAAGTTGTCATTCCTGTCGCAGCTAATTCCTGCTTGTTACATTAACATCATCTCGCTTTAGACGTGGTCATAAACGAGGTATAACCAGATTGTACCTCGCAACTTCGGTCTCACCAATTTAGACCTAGTTCTATCACATGCACACTCATTTTGCACATCCTTCGTGCTTAATGCGGAATGGAAGTAAAGGAGAACTTTCTGTATGACGTCTACCTGCAATAATCTGCAATCTGTCTTCAAGACAGATATTTATACTAAATAGAACGTATGTTTTAGAGGGGGTTTACTGTAGCTCATAGGCACACAGAATAATTCATTTTATACAATTTATACATATCGTTAAGATAATTTAAACAGATTGGCGGATGGCTGAGTAGGTAATTCGCATTGAATCTAATAAAATATAACAATGCAATTGAAATCCCTATTAATATTGGTTTTAACCCTTTTCCTGATGACTTCTTATGCAAGAATTATTGATTGTATGAACATCAATTAGCTGCACAAGGGGATTGTTGACGATGGCAGGAGCTGTAAAAGTGGAAGAAACTGTCAAACAGACACGAAAGGACACGGCACCAGAAAATTATAAAACCAGAACAATTACAAGACGAAACGTGACAGAACGCAACTCAATGCACAGACATGAAACATTAATTATATAAAATAAGAGCGTATTGTGAATGTAGGAGTACCGCCTTTGAACGGTCAGTAGCTTAAAGTGGACAGGTTACGGGTAGCTAACCTGATACTTATCCCACCTTCACCTAAGTCAGCACGTAAATGAAAAAGTAGTAAAGTTAAGCAGGAAAAGACACACACAAAACGCAACTAACACTAAAACACAAACAGGAAGCTAGCAGCACATCTACACTACCTAGCAACACATCTACACTACCACACACAAACACAATACCACACACACATACACACACACACGCACGCACCCACGCACGCAAGCACGGTGCGCACGCACGCACGCACACGCACACACGCGCACCCGCACACACGCACGCACGCACGCACACACACACACACACACACACACACACACACACACACACACACACACACACACAAACACACGAGTCGAAAACATCAAACACAAACAAAAGCACAAAGACACAAAGACACCCAACACACATACAATCAAGAGTGACAAAGAGAATACCGGGCATCCTTACCCCACGCTTATCTCAAGTCATTCTAGCTTAACAAATAGTGTAAAAACAGATATCCCCGCCAGACTTCCGCACACCATTAAAGACGGTAAACACAGGACAATATGTATAACATAGCATGACAACTACTGTGAAAATGCGTCAAATATGTAATCAATGACTTTGCTGAAGTCAGATCAACTGCAGGGAAGCCGATAAGGGCACGACAGAGATTAGGAATCCCGTTTCTGGGTTTAAGCGTAAACAATCATAGAGTACTACCCTCGGCCTGTCATTGTGCAAGTAGAGATGGAAGTGTAGCTATCGACTGTAAAGAGGCAATAACCAAACATGCCGTGCGTTGCAATATAATGGGGTCATAACCTTTCTTCCTAAAAGTTTTAATGCGTTTAATAAACAAATCATGAAAATAGATATAACCCCGAAGTTTGTTGATGGCATTATGTAAAGTAAAAGTCCCCTTCCATACAACGCCACAACATGAGTATAGATGCCAAGATTAACAAATAGTCAAATAAACTGAACCACTAAACAGATAAGGTCACAATTTATTATATGTCGGGAAAATTACACCAAACATTTATACCACGACATTTTCATATAAAATACAGAAGAAAATACAAATACACGTGACAATATATCTATTGATACATGGGATACTAAACTGTTTTATAGGAAAGAGAATAAATATCGCATCGAACACATGTACTCGATGACTATCATCCAGAGGCCAGAATAATTGAGGAGAAGTAATTTGGGGTACGACAGAAATGGCAAAATACAAATGTTCAGCTTCCTGTGCCATCACGGAGTCTCTCCCGTCATCTTACAAGCAAGGAGAGAAGCATAATGCCCAACTGTAAGGTGCGCTACAGTATAGAGGGTTTTAGCCCTTTTTACGATTTGTTATACGTTTGTCAAATAAAGTATAAAAATATGTTTGATCAACAATTTTTCGAAGTTTGTAAATGATATCACCATGAACCTTCAGGTGTGAGAAACCTATATATTTTTTAAAACAAAATACATGTATGAAAACTACATTTGCATTTGCTGATGGGCAGAAATTTACGGTCATAAGGTTTTTAGAAAGGTCTTTTAAAATGTTATATCTGTACCCCTGTTTTAGTAGTTTTCTAGTGTTAATAAGGTTGCGATCAACAGAAGAACAATCCCTAGCAAACCGAAACAGCTGAGAAATGTTAAAGTCTTTAGATACTTCTTCTTTGCAGATAAACAAAATGGTCTCGAGTGATTCAGGAAATGGTTATTTATTAACAAAGTCGTGCACTAGATAAATAATGCAATGTGCGTCTTCTGTGACAAATCATTACAAGCGACATGCTTTTCCGTAATTAATATTTATGCGTGAATTGACCGCAACTCGAATTTCAAGGGCGTTTAAGTCTTAGATAAAAATAATTGCGGACCAGCTCTATAAAATGACATAAACAAACACAGACCATGACCCTATATGCGCTGTCTGACCTGGGTTTACTCTGTAGACTCTGTAGACCGAGCATTCACCTATAACCACAGTATTTCTTGGATAATCCATCTGAATGTATTTTAACCCGGATATTTCCCTTGCTAGCTGCACAATCACTGACCTTGTACAATGGTACTGCATCCCGATTAATTGAATTTTAACTAGGCTTCAGTTTGGACCCTGACGACATGCCAAGTTACTTGGCACCTCTTCTTGATACAAATTGTTTGCATATGCGCGTCAGCTCGTGGTTGGCGGGATACGGATTTAGGCACCCTTGGTTAAGAGGCTTGATAAGAAGGCTGTGTGAAAGTAGCGGTATAAGGGCTTAGGTAGCAAAAGTGTGTGATAAGCGATAAGTTAGGTTGCAGGTTCAGGGTTTAGGTAGACTGGTTTAAGGTAGTTGAATAAGGATTAAGGTAGCCTGGTTTAAAAAGGTGGGATGCCTGCTAAGGTAGCATGTGTTACGCTAGCGTGATGCGTTAAGGTAGACAGATGTAAAGAAGGGCGATAATGGTTAAGTCAACCTGGATTAAAGAAGTCGGATAAGGGGTTATATAGAGTTTGTGTAGTAGGACAAGGGTAAAGGTAGTCTGGGTTTAGGTAGTTGTGTAAGGGTTTATGTAGCAATAGTTACGGTTATGGGATAATGGTAAGGTTAATATAGCAGGGGTTAAGGTAGCGGGATAGGAATTAAGATAGCAAGTGTTATGGTAGCGAGATAAGGTTTAAGCTAGCAGAGGTAAAAGTTATTGGAAAGAGTTAAAGTGGCCGAGGTTAAAAAAGGCTAAAGGCATCAAGGTGTCGGATGTTAAGGTTGTGAGATACGGGTTAAGGTAGCTGTAGGAGCCTAGGTCAAGATAGCGGGGTAAGGGTGTAGGTATTTGGGGTTACGGTAACGACATAAGGGTAATATAGTAGATGTTACGGTAGCTGGATAAGGGCAAATGTTGCAGGTATTAAGGTTGTAGGGTAAGGATTAAGGCACCAGGGGTTAAAGTTGTATAATAGTGTTAAGGTAGCAGGGGTTGAGGTTGTGGGAAGAAGGTTAAGGTAGCAGTGATTAAGAAAGCGGGATAAGGGCTTAGGTTACAGGTATTAAAGGTCAAGTAAACAGATTGGGTTTTCGTCAAATTCTGATAGTATACAGTTAGTTAAACACCAAGCTTTAGAAAATTCTTACCGTTTTCATCTAGTTTTGATTTAAATCGAGTTTTTATTGTACCGCGAACCGTGAATTATGAAAATCGATACATGATTATTTCCCTTGCGTGACGTCACTTGTGATGCTTGCCGGTCAAGGAGCCTATTGAGAGAGAGGAATGTACACAGAAACTTACCCTTTTCCTTTAAATTAACGGCTCTGCAAACAAAGTAGATCCAGATCAGAGCCTACAGGAATGTCTTATTAGGGTCTGTTCTGTTTGCTTACACAATTAGATCAAATCCGACTCCTAAGTGTCTATAAATACCCAAATTATTTTCATACTTTTCCAGACATTACGTCCATGGCTTAGCCTTAGAAAGTGACACTTTATCGAGTAGGGGAAACTATTTATGGGGTGTGATGTTTATGTTAGGTGTGAAATATAATGATACTTAATATTAAACACATATTTTTTAATTTTGTTAACCTTAACCCTTCTCTTGCTTTTTACCCATGCCCTGTTGTATAATTACAGATAGCTTCACTGTGTACACGTATTTCACTGTGCAATCACTGATGTAAATCAACTTGTAAATAGTGCAGACCCTGATGAGACAGCTACTGCAGGTTTTCACTATTTACAGGTAGGTATATTGACGTGAATAGCAAGCGAATGGTTAAAACTTACTTTACCTGTCAGCGAATTTACACTATTCATAAACTATAATTTAAAAAGAGGATGAGGTTAGGACCAAGACCATTAGCAAAAAGTGTATATTCAGATCAGAGGGACCATTTGGGTCCCGCCCATGAGTTGGGTCCAAACAACGTTTAGACAGAACTAGACAACATTAGTTGAATTTCATATTTAGGCAAAGTGGGTTCAGATGAAATGGGACGTTCTGGTTAAGTAACATAGAACTATGTATAAATGTACGTACTTTAGAAAAAAAAGAAATTCCACCAAAATACAAAAATAGAAAATTATTTATTTTACTTTAATATTTGCTATACGAAAATGATCCATAACTTTCAGAAAATCGAGTAAGGGTTAAAATACCAAAATATGTATTTTGTTTGGAAAATGAGAAAAAGGTTGATCTTGATAATAAAATGGTTGTCAGTCTTGAAGAATGACTTTTTTTATTATTATTATTATTATTATATTCATGTTTCTAAAGCTTGTGAATTATGTTTAAATGACTGGACCCACTACAAATAAAAATGTCTATACCTTTTTCTTTATCGTAATTTTACAGTATACTCGTATGTGTAATTTAATTATGGTTTGTATATATGGAAACAACAGTAAACACAGCCATTAGAATTTCTCTATGCATGTATGATTGAATGTGTTAAATGGCCTTAGGCCATATTATACTAAGCCATATTACACACGAAATGCTCCATGCAGGGTCAGTCTCCAGATGTCAGTTATCACAGTAGCCTTTTGTCAAATACCCAAACAGGGGATAATGATTATTGCAAGGCCATAAAACCAGCTTCCTGTATATTACGTATTGTTGCATTCTTTATGTAGCAGTGGTAACTTGTCAAAAGAATCAATCATTGTGGTCATGGTGCCTCAAAGTTAGATTTGGGTAGGTAATAATCAGTAAAACTATAAAACGCATCCAATGAACAATTCCGAAAATTACAGTAATCCAGAATGACTTTTTTTCCTATGGATTTATGGTTAAAATTGTCCAAGTGACAAAAATGTTATGGTTAAAATTGTCCAAGTTCCAAAAATGCAAAAGGATCATATTTATGATAAACTATTTCCCTGATGAAAAAATATGTGTGAGTAAATCACTTCACGAATATAAACCCTTCATTCCACGTGCCTGTTTATGCCAATGCAAACATAGTAGACCCAGATCAAACGTATTAAAACAAATTTATAAACAGAGTAGATCCAGATCAGACAGCTTATGTTGTAGCTCCCTGTTAAGGTTCTTGTCGATTTGCTTATGAAATAATATACCGGTAGGTCTGGTTGTACAATTACTGCCATAGCCTGTGCTCATATATCATTAACTCTCCTAAAATCATTATATCTTACACGAATATTCATGAAGAAGATCTAAAGGCTCTTTTTCACAATGTTAACTTTTCAAATAGATCATTGGTTCTGACAGATCAATTAGGACTAGATCAACAAAATTTCATAAGCAAACAGAGCAGAACCTGATCAGACAGCTCTTACAGGAACTGTCCGATCTGGATCTACTCTATTTGCAAACGCACGTGAAGCCGTTTATATAAGAAGAGAAGGATTGGGAAATTGATTTTAAAGCAAATTAGGTGTTGCTGCCAACAGTGCTAAATCGTGTTTATTAATCATTTTTTTCTCTTAAGAATATTTATTAAAGATTTCATGACCTCATGAATATTCATTACAGGGATTACAGAGACGCTAGACAACCCCGATCGAATCTAAAGCAATAAGTCTTCGGAGCATCTCCTGATCAGGAGAGCATATCCTGATCAGACAGTTCCTGGGTGATTTGGGGTTACGCTGTTAACAGAACGTTTTTTAGAATAATTTTCCTCGAAGAAAAAGCCCATTAACCTACAGTGCTAGACCTAAGTCACATTTATAACAGAATATAGCTTATCCTTTTTTATAAATGTAGACCCAAGTCATCCACTGCATCTCTAGTATAAATTTCACGGAAAACAGCCATCGAGACAAAATGTAAATCACATTACATTTTCTCGTCTTTAGGTAATTTAAATAATCCTATTTAGTCTCTGTCGGATTAGGAACTACACCCATAGACAGGGATACACCCATAGGCAGCACAAATTACCATTTTAGCACTCAAAACGAAGCAGAAGTACATTACGTGCGACTCTTTTCTATACGATATCTAGTTCGACATTTATAGCGAATGTCACAAGTGACGTCATCACAAGGGAGATAAGCGAACGACCAAAATCAGCCAGTGCTTACTTATCGGTGATATATGACAGCTGCTATGTGCGATATGACTGTATGTTTTAGTGTTTTCGAAACTACGTCGTACAAGGTACCTATTTGTCAAATATTTACGAAAAAGTGTTCTGCCTGTTTACTTGACCTTTAAGTAAGCAGGTGGCAAGGTTGTGAGATACGGGTTAAGCATTATCATGCACTCTCTCTCTGTCACAAACTATATAATATGTTTATGTAATTTGAAGGATTTATGTGTTGAGTGTCGTTTTGTTTCACCGTAGAAAGTAATGGTTTGGTTGGGTTTTTATTGGGTTTGACGTCGTTCTTAAAAAAGTGAAGTTCTTAGACATACGTGGTTATGGCCATGTTTGCACACTCTAATGTAATTGTTACTTGCAGAAAATTACATTATTGCTTTGAGTTCCCAAACTAGATATTTATTTTGTTACAACGTGATGATAGTAACAAGATGAAGATTATAACACACAGTACGTGCAAAATTATATTATATCCATACACAGAAAACACAATATTAGTAGAGCGTTTGTTTTACAAGCTGGAGTTCGCTGATTCAAATCCGACCGGAAATGAATATTATTGTGGTAGAACTATAACATAGTTTGTTTTTATTTACTCTTTATCAATACTAAAACATGTTACAAACAAATACAATAAAACCTCTCTAATGCGACCTCTTAACGAATAACCATAGCGGCTTTTATAAATAGGTGATTGCTAAATGCAAGACAAAAGTAATGCAGTAAACACCTATATGAGCTTTCTGCATTATTTTTGCAATGTATTAAGCTTCCACCTACTCCTACCTCTTGGAATTATACCTGTTTCTGGCGGTCGCATCAGAGTAGTTTTACTGTATAATGCAATTCTAGATGATACGGTAGCACCGTATAGGTCAAACCTCTCTATAACGATCTTTAAATTGTGTTAGTTGGCATTTAGAGTAGGTGGATGTTTAAAGCAAAGTGAAAGTAAATCAGAACGCTTCTACAGTAGCGTTCTGTTTACTTTCACCTTGCTTAAAGCAGCCACCTGCCTTTTACACAAACTACTTGATGTAATTTAGTGGCCGTTATAAAGAGGTTTTACTGTATATAAATAAACAGGTATATCCAAAAAAAATGCCATGAGTCAGGACGGGGAAACACTCTACTGCCCCTCATATTACACCTACCTAGGATTGACCCAGGGTCGCATTAGTGAGGAGCGATGTGATAACCACTGTTCTATCAAGACCCTCAATACTCGGGTATACATTGTCAGAATTCCCCCCCTGGGTACCAATTAGATATGGATGCGAAACAAATGAAAAATCAGGAAGAACTACATCGAGGCACGTCTTGTTTTGCTTAACAATTTACTCAATGAATATTCATGCGAGACTCTGCCAATTATAATATTGTTCGTGTATGTCTTTGTGCGTCACTTTTTTGTTTTTGGATAATATCATGAATATTTTCTGTTCGTTTTTGTTATGGTGCTGTTCGGGCGACTGTTTTGTGTGATGTTTCCTGTCTGACTCATACATGGATTATTAGTTAAGTCAGTGTAGTAAATCTATTAAACTTTGAAATGTGTTACAGACAGTAGATATATCGGTTCTATTAAATAGACAAAACATATCTATTTTGTTCTTAACTATGGATTTATGATTATTGATTGAAGGATAAGATCTGACGACGGCAGCACTCCATTGAGACCTTTTCGGGTTGTAAATGTTTCAGCATGGCTGCGTACAGTCTTGGATCGATATGGCTGCGGGATCATTATAGACTTAGATCGCAAAAGCAAGAGTAAGAACGTCTATATTACATGGCTGTGACTGTGAATATATCTGAGAGGAAAATGGAATACTGGATATTTGAACAACCACGAGTGGAAGATAAACTCTTTGATTAGTTTTGATAACCTGGTTTAAAATTGTAAATTAAAAATTCTAATGGTTTGATCCTAATGAGCTTTTTTTTCAAGGAAACGAAATAGACGTGAATTTTAGAGAAATACCAGAGTTAGAGCTATACATTTAAACTCCTATTTCATTACCTTTTAATGTTATAATTAGAAATAAATGAAATCACTTATGTTACTTGTTAACCCCTTATCTCATAGGCTATTTTCAAACCAAACCTCTTTGAACAAATCTGTCGAAAATGGGTATTTATTAGAGAAAAAGAAAATGATTTGTTTAGAATTGTGTAGTTTTGAAACCATTGTGATAAATAAAGCATTTGTTCCTTTGGAGCAAATGCTCTAATTTTAGGCGTTTAGACTTTTACTGAGGCGTGACAATAGAGAATGGGTTAGAGAAGCTGATGCTATGGATCAAGATCAGTAAAGGAGACACTAAATATAATAGACACATGAATGCTTAATCCTTTACCTCGTAGTGATGATTTTAACGCCTTTTTCAAAGCGCCTGGAATTCTATAAATATGTTTCTAGTTTCTGTTTGGCCAAACAAGCGTGTGCTTATTGTGCGATTATAAAGATTCAGCTACAACATATGGTGTGTTGAGTGTTGCAATATTGTAAAAAGAAAACGTATTTGTTTGATAAAAATATATGTATTCAATAATATTAAATATTTGCTCAATAAAAAAGTATCCATTCAATAAATAGTATTTTTATTCAATCTCAGACAAATGTCTTACTAGAACTCTCACTAAATGTGATAAATATCCCCACACATTAGCATTGATTGCAATCCACGCTTGTCACAACAATATCCCATGTAACAGAATTACTCAATGTTCAAGTGGAGATAATTCTGTAAAGTCCAGAGGTAAACACACGAAAATCACTTCTTGTACATCTACAATTCATGGTCATTATGTATACCAAATATAAATTCAATAAATTTAAACTGAAAGAGGAGTTTTTGACACCAACTTCCCATGTTTCATGTCAAATGGCAAAAATGCTCAAATTTCAAGTGGAGATTTCTTCAATGCCCAGCGATGAACATGTGAAAATGCTTCTTGCACATCTACCATGCATTGTTATTATATATACTATATATAAATTCAATAACTTATATCAAATATAAACTGCATAACTTTCAGATTGAAGAAGGATTTTGTGACACCAACTCCCCATGTTTCATGTAAAAATGACAAAACAACTCAAAGTTAAATGGGGAGATAATTCTGTAATGGCCAGCAATAAACACATGAAAATGACATCTTGCTCATCTACCATTCGTGGTTATAATGTATACTCTATATAAATGGAGATAATTCTGAATTGCCCAGCGCTTAACACCTGAAAACTGTGTCTTGCACATTTCCTATTCATGGTTATTATGTATATAAAATATAAACTTAATGAATTTCAGATTGAATGAGAAGTTTGCGACACCAACTCCCCATGTTTCATGCAAAAATGACAATAAACTCAAAGTTCAGGGGGAGATAATTCCGCAATGCCCAATGCTAAACACATGAAAATGCGCCATGCACATCTACCAATCGTGGTTATTATTCATACCAAATATAAATTCAATAACTTTTAACTGATGGAGAAGTTTGCGACACCAACTATCCATGTTCAATTGCGGACGGACCAACCGACCGACCGACCAAGTGCCCGACCGACCGACCGCCGGTCTGACCGCCGTACAGGCTGGTTCTTATATACTCCCTAAAACAAGTTTGCAGGGGTATAAAAATAATTATGACACTTTGGCGATTTTGCTGCCCTACCTGTCTATTTTAAAGAAACAGTTTCAATATAAAAAAAAATGTCTATCAAAGATGGGAGGATCGGTTTACTATGTTATCAGTATAAATTCACAATATGAAATATCATTTTTTTCATTATCACTGTCCATTTGCTAAATTATCCCGTGTACATTTTGTAGGTATACTCCTTTAAATACATCCTATTTGGGTATAATAGAACACAGAAACATACAAACCTGTGTCATATAACAAAGAATGTTGATCTTATCTATTCTTCTTAAAATAGAGTTGCAAAACTGACTAAATATTTCATATTTTATTGAAATTACATGCCCGAAACGCATCCATCAGATACGTTAAAAATGTCGTAAGGGCTGTTCATGTGGAAGGAAGTCCATTTGTATGCTTCATTTAGCACAAATCTACCGTCTTAGAATGCTTCATCACGAACTAAAATTTAATTTAGCAGTAGTTGACTTACAAAATAAACAACAAAACAAAAATTGTTAGCATATTAGGCTGGTACATTTAAAATGCATCCGATACGTTAAACTATACTTTAACAAAATTACATATATTTTGCTATGGCAGAACATATTTACATCGCTAAGCACCTTTTCATTTGTCAGAGGAAACCTTTTTTCTTCCAAATCATTCTTGAAAAAAAAAATCAAACATGACAACAATAACAACCATTCACATTTCGTTGTATGAGATACGTTTCATCAGATACGTTCACAAAATATCACACTTGAATCAAATGCTGACTTATCACCGTGAAAATTCACTATTCTTATTGGTTTTAGTAATTGAGTCATACTATATATGTCATAAACCTCAGAGAATGTAATAAGAAGTTGAATAGTTTTCATTTCGCGTTACACGTATTTAACTCTTATTGATAAAGAGTATTAAATATATCTTGTGTGTACCAAAACGACCAGATGAGTTAAGTTTTGTTTTACTTTACTTTATTATTTGCATTTTTCTTCATGTAATAATCTTTAAGTATTCGCGAAAATTGTGATAGTGTTTATTTTTTAAGATGACAATGACTTCAGATTAGGTGTTTCTTAATTTAACGTATCTGATGGTAGTTTTTGGTTTTTGTTATTGTGTTTAACTGTACTGCGGCATAATACACATATATGAATGTTTAAAAACTATTATTTTCAACACCAAAAGGAACACTTGTAACTAAAAAGTATTTATGATAAAAGAACGTACAGAGGTCAAATCTCTCCAAAGGATTTGATTTTTCATCTAACGTATCTGATGAATTTGTTAACGTATCTGATGAAACTATTAAGATACAGATGGTTTCAAGGTTAACTGAATTAACTGATAGTAGGCAATTAATGTTTATTTGCAAATAACACGTCTTTTATCGACGTTTCAGAGAATATATCCTCGACTGAAAGCAAAGAAAGGTTATTTTGTTAAATCTAATTGAGCTGTTAACGTATCTGATTATGATTAAGACGGCAATTTTCTAAATAGTAAACAATGGAGAAAGCAGTATATTTAAACTCAGCCAGGTGTCATTTTGTGTTGTATTGTTGCTGTGTGAAATGTTACAGTACATAATGTTCAAATATTAAGAACTTTAATTTTGCTTGTTTCTTGATCTCGAAGTGTCAATTAACTGAATTTAGTGAACAATGCATCGCATTGACTTGTACATTCCAATATGGCAGCTCGCAGCATCCAAGTAGAAATTGGGTACAGGGTTATAAAACGTCTGAGTCTGAGATCATTCTCAGCAAGCTCAGAATCTGACCAATCAGATACTTGAGGATGATCTCAGACTCAAGCAAAAAGGTTTATATCTGGATGTTTTTACCTCAGAAATATTTTAATCAATAATACCCCAGAAATATTGTAATCCATTTAAATATTTTATCAGCACTTATTTTGTTTATAAAAGCGTATTTTTAACACATACTTATATTTTAAGAAAATGTATCATTGTGGTGTATACCGCGGAAACACGAGGTGCCGGTATACGAGCCAATGAAATCCGTGGTTACAAAACCAATTCCTCTATCCAATAATTCTTCTTATTATCAAAAATTGAATAAGAACTTCTTTTTACCACAAAAATAGTTTAATCAGTATAATATTTTTGTGAACAACTATCTCTTATGAAAACATGTATTTTTTTTACCACATAAATATATTTTAAGAACCTTTAATTTTAGAACAAACAGTTTTTTAGATTGAATAAATATATTATTTATTGAATACTTATCTTTTTATTGAACAAATCTTTAAAAGTATTATATAAATATTTCTTATTGAACAACTATTTTTATACAATGTTACAACATTCAACATGCATGCATAATAACCATTACTTTTACATTAATCAGGATAAACCTTAATCTGCTGAATAATCAAAACTTTTCTGAATATTAACCACACATAACATTGTATCAAAATTTATCATTTGCGAAAAATTTATAAAGATATAAAGTGCATATCCTGATCTAAGTACTCCCTAAGGGACACCTTGATCGGGGTCTACACTGTCTCCAAAGGTCTTATATACTCAGTTTCCGGACGTAAATGGTTATGCTTTACACAAACAAACCAAAGTAAATCCACTCTGGTTTACAAATGCTAGTTATGTCGCAAAAAGCCGGAAAGTGTTACACAAAAAACACTTTACCATCAGAGGTATCAAATCAATTCCCTAACCGGATATCTATGTCTTTGCAAACATAGCAGACCATATATAGGCCCCTATAGGAGCCGTCTGAACAGGGTCTACTCTGTTTGCGTATGATATAATACAGATATGATTCTACAATTTATGCCATATGCCATGGCTACATCTCCTGTGTACATCTGCTGATACGACAAATACTCTAATTAATATGCATGGTGTCATCATGTCTCATGACGTCAAGGGTTAATAAAGTTGATAGAGAAAGACACACTACTGGGGTACAATATGCTATCAGAGAAAACACATAGATATTTTGATAAATATATTCTGAAAGGGTGTGATCCTTCAAAAGCAAAGTAGCAATGCTGGAAGAGAAAAATGCAGACTCGATTTTATAGATTCTGTTCATAGGAAGAATTTAAAATACTTTTCTCGCCTCTAGCACTGGCTTAAGCAGTATTCAACTTTCAAAACTGATACTATCACAACTAATGATTCCGAAATACCAGAAACTATAACAGCACTGAGAAGTTGATAGAGAAAGATACACTACTGGGGTGCAATATACTATCAGAGGAAACACATGAGTATTTTGATGAGTTTGATTGAGGAAGATACACTACTGGTTTAATATAGGGACTTGATAATTTCGCAAAAGATAAACATTTTACAGGTGCACTCGTAGTTCTTCTGATCAGAAATAATACATCAACTACGGAAAAGTGCATTTGTACATGCAGCATTCATAGTAGGACTTGACTTTTGTAACTTGCGATTGTGTGACAACGACATGAATTAACGAACTCCAATAGCACAAATACAATACTAATGCACCATAATCTACCGCTGACAATGGACCCAGGAAGGAAAAATCAGCACATATCATCATATTTATATACATTGACAGTGCTAATTGGAATAACTGTAAACAGTGTATCCGTGAATGAAGTTCAACACGTGAAAATAGAAAAACACTTTAGCTATTCGATTGCCTGTGAACACATTGTAAACATACATGGTGTAGCAGTACAGCGATGTGTTGACGAGTGCCTATCAAGGACGAGATGTGGATCTGTTAATTACATTGTACGTCACAATTACTGTGAATTATGTGCAAACAATGACACTAGCGGAAAAACCCGAAGCAACGGTAGCTTATACATTTTCATACATGGAATGGATCAGGTAAAGCTCCTATTTGAAATAACTAGTCGGTCGTAGTGGTATCTTGGCTGACTTCATGACACTATCTGTTGATTCTGGCATGTCTTTCATTGCTGTCTGAGATGTTGCAAAACTATCATCTGTCCACTCCTTGGTATCGCCTCCCATATCTGCTTTGTCTCTCTCTCTCTCTCTCGCCTTCTGGTTCATTAACTGTTCCATCGATGAATGCTTTGGCGAGGCAAACATAGTAGACCAAGATCAGATGCCTTTTACCGCAGCCGACTGATTAGATTCTTGATTTACAATTTAATATAGATCATCTTATTATATAGTTTCTAAAACAATAGTTGCAAAACAATATAAACTAGAGTTTGTTTTTAAGAAAAACAAATGTCTCCCCCCCCGGTACACCGCCCCCGCACATAGGAGGAATGAAAGTTGTAACCAAGAGTTGCGTTTTAACAACTATTATGATAATCAAGCTTATTTCAAAATCACATGACCACCTTCAAATATAGATTTCCCATATAGATTGGTTGTTCGTCACTTATATATACGTACATATAGATTGGTTGTGCATCACATATAGATTGGTTATCTGTAAACTTTTGTAGACATCTATGAACACTAGTTTTCCCTATAAATTTCATTTTTGAAAAACATCCAAACTTCTGCCAAATTCTTGCAGCCCATATTCCAATCCACATGAACCTCCTCACATATAGCTGGTTCATATTTAAAAGTCTGCAACAAGAAATCGTATGGTCGACTATTACATCTTTAGTCTCTCAGGTGACCATGCTAGTAACACACATCGTAAGATGGCATTCGCAGGCTGCCGACGCCAACTACTATTATTAAGCTTTTTACTGAAGTCTTATGCTTAGGACGTCTTACTGTAGTCTTATGGTTAGGACGTTCGTAAACCGGTTTAAATTCCAGTTGTGATTTTGGTACTGACCGTGCCAAGGCCGTACTCTCTTTGTCACCCTTGCTTTTGTTTGTCGTGTCTTTTTACCTGTGCTTTTGTTCTTGTGTGGTATGTTTATCTCTAGTCCTTGTGTTTGTTGGTGTTTTCTGTGTTCATCTCGCGTATGTGCGTGTGTGTGTATGTGTGTGTTGGGGGGGGGGGCTATTTGTCTGTCTGTCTGTTTGTGTGTCATGCTTTCAATTGATGTGTTGGTGGTGGCTGTGTCTTGTATGTGGCTATGCCTGCTTGACTTTACTACTTTTTCATTTATCCCTAACAGTGCAGGAACGAGTCATGAATGTACCTTTGCAAACAGTGTAGACCCAGTTTGCTTAAAGGAACAAGTAAGTTCATTAAATAAAAGCAAGCACAAGTAAAAGTTATTTGCGTTTCCTATCAGAATTATTACGTAAAGCCCACATGATTTAGATAGATTTAGTACTCTATGAATGCGACCTCTTAAATCCGGAAACGGAAGGAGGACGTCGGATGACTGTATCATCTCGTTTTTGTGGTACCCTTTATTCTTTTTCTACAGTTACTCTGTTTGCATATTAATCATTGAGTACACTAGCGATAGGTGGATACAGTTACTTCGCTTAAATATGTTTTCGTTTTCCATGCACTAAACCACTGTATTTTCCATCGCGGTTGTTGAAGTTTAATCGGAGAGGGGATACATTTATTAACACTGTTTGTCTTTTAGGGTGGGGATGGAATAAGTATTAGGTTTGGCGCCCCAAAACCGGGTTACCCCTCCCCTAGTGACTTTTGTCACTGATCGTTCCAAGGCGGTACTTCCATTTCCCCTAGTGTATGTTTGTTTTGCCTTTGTGTGTCTATTTGTGTCTTTTATATACATGTACATTTTACTGTTTTTGTGGTGCTGTTTGGGCGCGGGTGTGTTTTGTATGCGGTGTTTCCTGCATGGCTCTTAACATGTACTTTTATCCTGATTTTAATGAGTAAGCTATGAATTTTACGCGATTAGAGTATTGTTTTGGACGCTGTACGTTACACTGGTTATGTTACAGACCCAGGGAACTCGGCGTGAGCCAGTCTGATTTCACGTATTCCCCTCGAACGCTAATCTTTCTCATATTAAGTTCGATTTGACTCTAAGATGCCTGTAAGAAGATATGTCCGATCATTGTCTGGTATGTTTGATAATGGAATTTGATAGACCTATTTCGTTACTTTCTAAAATGGCTACAGTATTCCAACTTCCATATTTCACTTAATTATTTTGTCCATGGATATTCAGTAATTATTGACATTTAGAATAACCATAGAACAGGGAAAAGGTTAAAACAATGGGTCTAGTCATAATTCATACTGTTCGACACTGTGATGGTCAATACAAGGATCCATATTATTCGTCACTGTGATTGACAATAGCAGGATGCATAGTATTCGACACTGTGATTGAGAATATAATGATTGATACTGTTCGACACTGTGATTGACAATATCAGGATGCATACTGTTTGACACCGTGATTGACTTTAGCAGCCTTCATACTATTCGACACTGTGACTGGCAATGCCAGTATTCATACTATTCGACACTGTGACTGGCAATGCCAGTATTCATACTGTTCGACACTGTGATTGGCAATATGAGGATCAATACTGTTCGACACTGTGACTGACAATACAAGAATCCATACTCTTCGACACTTGGATACATGTAATATCAGGATCCATACTGTTTGACGCTGAGGTTGACATTACAAGGATACATACTGTTCGACACTTTGATTGATAATATCAAAATCCAAACCTTTTCGACACTGTGATTGATAATATCAGGGTCCATACTGTTCGACACTGAGGTTGACAATACAAAGATCCATACTTTCGACACTTTGATTGATAATATCAGGATCCATACTGTTTGACACTGGGATTGTCGTCAATACAGAAGTTGAATATATTGTGTATTCTAAAAATCAATAAATGAAACTTTTTACAGTCGAAATGCTCTGCTTGCTAAAAGCTAAACAAACGAGCAAGTATTGAGGCTTTCGCGCATAAATAGAGACCAAGTAAACGTATTCCCTTCTGGATCTCACGTGAACGATAAAATGATAACGATATCCTTTCAGATTAAAATCTTTGTCGGTTTTAACACTTAATATTGCTGCAAATAAAGAATCGGTCTCAAATCCTGGCTCTTTCACACGTCTGACTACTTACGACTTCATGATGCTTATAAGAATCTATTTTACGAGTTTCAAACAGCTTGGTTCCTGATTAAAATACCGAGTCACTCGGCATCTCATCTGGATCAAAACTGTTTTTAAAATGCGTGTCAAGTCACGATTAATGTGAGCGGGTGTAATGGGTTAATCCTTCGCTTGCTATTCACGTCAATATACCTACCTGTAAATAGTGAAGACACAGATAAGACAGCTCCTGCAGGAACTGTCTCATCAGGGTATGCACTATTTACAAGTTGATTGTGCAACCAGTGCACTCCACAGCAGCGATTGCACAGCGGAATACTTGTACACGGTGAAGATATATGTAATTTTATACAACAGGACATGGGTAAAGAAGGAGAAATGTATTTTAAATTCAGCAAGCGTAGGGTTAACCCTTTCGGTGCCAAATTTCTAAGTGTCGTCTGCAATCCACATTTTGTTAAATCATTCGGTACAATAAGGACATGAGGTAAATAAATGTAAATTCAAAGGAATAAAGCACAAAGCATCTGATCTTGGACTGCACTTTTCGTCGTGGTGCATTTATGCGACATCGGCGGTGAAAGGGTTTACTTTATTATTTATTTACACTTTAAATAAATCCGTTATGCTACAATAATCATATTGAACAAACGGCATATTGTATTTAACTGAGTATTTGAACTCTACATTTCAATCGATTTCTGGTCAATTTTTACAATATTGTAGCTTATCAACTGCAGTGTAAAATGTAATCTCTCATATATATTCCATAAGTATTTGATATTGAGTTTACAAAGTGGAGAAATTGGACATGTCCGGCGCTGTACAGTTTTTGGTGCACGGTTTATATATATATATATATAACACATTGTTTAAATATATCTTACCAGATAAGACAAAAAGCACCGTGCTTATAAATATTCTTTTCTAACATATACTACCAATTCAGGTGTGGACAGTTTCTTTATTTACATGCACATGTACATAAATCCAGCCTTTGTCGAATGAATCAAGATAAGAATGTGAATAATCATTTAAATGTCATACAGATGCCCTGATAAAATTAAATTAAAACATTTTCAAGAATAGTTCTTTTACTTTTCAACCAAATCCCGTGTTGTAACTTCACTTTATAATTATTCTTTTAAACGATTCTAATGAGTGGGCACAACATAGGTTTTTTCGGGGAAATAATGAAACATCCTTTTCAATACGATTCTAAAGACTTGTCAGAACATCCGGTTTGACGGAGAAAAGGCGACTGAAGTATTTACCAGTGGCTAATGGATAAATGTGAAGAATCCATTAAATGACCATTTACAGATGCCCAGAATAAATGCGTAAAAGATTCATTTTCAAGATTATTTTCTTTATTTCTCTACAAAACCAAATGATGTGTCCATCCTTTTAGAAACGTCTCGAATAGAGTGGTCACAACATAAGATTGTTACGCGACGTTTACCAGAGCTACAGATAACTCAAATACTGAAGTCGTCATTTCTCCACCAAACCCAATGTTGTGACCACTCTTTAGAATCGTCTCTTCGAGACGATTCTACAGGGTGGTTACAGCATATGGTTTTGTTACGAGACGAGTCTAAAAAGTGGTCAAAACATAGGGTTTTGTTGAGAAATTACGATTTTGGTATTTTCGATACGATTCTAAAGACGGGTCAAACCATACTGTTGGACGGAGAAAGAACGACTTAAGAATTTAGCTATAGCTGTGCATTTAACCCTCGTCCTGTTGAATGGTCATGTAATATATATAATAATATCATGAATATGTATTACTTGAATTCTTATAATGGCATACATACGAAGGATCTATTGATATTCTGTAGAAACTGTAGCCAGAATTATAGAATCTCATAAGATAAAGAGAACAGATCCTGATCAGACGGTTACCATATTATCCATCTCATCTAGAATAATTCTGTGAAAATGCGTTTATGTAAGGGTAATAGTTAATGATGAACTATGGAATGTAAGGTTTACAATTTACATTAACACAGTTTTGTTTGATCTGGTTTGATCTGGGTCTGCACTATTTGCCTAAGTAACTTTCTCCTCAAGGGTCAGTTTATTTTGAGTCTGCGTTATTTGAATATTTGTATCTGTCTCCTTCTGTTGCAGTTTAATCTGGGTGGTCCTTCAGGTGCGGTCTGTGTCTACACTATTTGCCTAAGTTTGTCTAAGGGAAAACGTAGGATAATTTGGTAGCCATTGTGTTTGTTTTTGAGCCACAACCGTAAGCATAAACCTAAACTCAGTGGTATCTATATATTCAACCTTTTCCTTGTTCTAAATTTATTCCAAATTTCAAATAATGAATATTTATGGACAAAATAGTAATAATGAAATATGGAATATTTTAGAAAGTAAAGAAACCCATCCATCAAATTCCATCAGCAAACAGGATAGACCCTGATCAGACGGCTCCTACAGGGTCCGTCTGATCTGGGTATATTATATTTTCAAATGCGAGAAAACACGTTTATATGAAGGAAAGGGTTTAACGATAGTATGTATGCCTATATATGACCCAAAAGATGTCATATAAACTGAGCAAACATAGAACTGGGATAATTGTAAACACGATTCAGCTATGGCACTAGAAACGCAATGGCATATAGGGGTCAATACTGTTCGTTTATAATATTATATGATGCGCCATGTGACTGTGTTCAGACGTTGATGCGAAGTCGCGACGAACGATGTATACACATGTACTGTTCTCAGCTGCAGACATATTTCCTAATTATTTATGCTAAGCGTAACCAAACTAACATTTGCAAATAGCCTAGATCAATATGAGATGTCGAGTAAATAAACATCTTTATAGGATCCAACATATTTGATATTCGGCCATATATTTCTTTAAAAATTTATACAAATTACAATTCGTAACATATCGGGGTTTTAAAGACATTTTTAGCACGAGAAGAGGTATTATCGTGATTCATATTTGTTTTCTATAATACAGGAGAACGTACCCCAAAAATGTAATTGTTCAGCCAGGCAAACGTGTCGTACCAATGCAGGGGCCTTCCAGTGTCAAACAGAAGGTAAATTATACAACAATTGATAAAGGTATTGTAAAACACCCTAAAATGTCAGCTCAAAATATGTTATTTCTGGATTAGTGAGATGGGGATAGCTGTTTTTAAAGTATGATTTCAATATGTATGGCTACATGTATTTGTTTTGATATGAAGTAGCTGTATGTATAGCTGCATATATGTGTTTAGTTATGAAGTAGATGTACGTATAGCTGCATATAATTGTTTAGTTATGAAATAGCTATATATGGAATTGCAGATATTTGTTCAGTAATGATCTAGTTTATACAGAGCTACAGATAAACGTGCGTGCGCAAGTACTAAGGTTGTTATTTCTCTACCAACCCATATGCTATGACCTCTTCGAGACGATTCTAAAGAGTGGTCACAACATAGGGTTTAGTGGAGAAATAAATAAGTTATTCTTAAAATGTCTTAATTTACGTATTTTATCTGGAGCTCTGAAATTTACTGTTATATGTGTTACTGCAGATAATGTTGAAGAAAATGTAATATTAGGGATATGTACGTTATGGTCAATGAAACCTTACCAATGAAAGAAACAATAGTAAAAAGGAAAATGTCAGGTGTTATAATTAGTACGAACGAACCCGTAGATGTAACTAGAGCAGCACAAGTTGTAGTAGAAGAACTAGTATAACAAGTGTTTGTAGTAGAGGTTGCAATCCAACAATTGCTTGTGGTAAAAGTAGTATAGCAACAAGTGTCCGTAAAATCAACTAGTATGCTTCTTTTGATTACCGGACTTAAGACATTACTTCAGAAATTCGCCTTTTATGCCTTAGTGAATATAAGATCTATCTGATCAGAGTCTATTCTGTATGCATATTTTAAATGATTTTTATTGTAGAATATGAAATGGCCAAAGAAATATTTTGTTCATTGACTTTTAAAAGAGCAGTTCAACAAGTGCTTGTAGTAGAGATAGTAGTTAAAAAGTATTTGTAATAGAAGTAGCAGTGAAAAAATGATTGTAATAGACATAGCAGCGTAACAAGTGCTTGTAATAGACATAGTAGTGGGACAAGTGGTTGTAGTAGACACATTAGTGTAGCAAGTGTTTGTAGTACACATATTAGTATGACAAATGCTTGTGGTAGACATAATATTGTAACAAGTTATTGTAGTATGACAAGTGTGTTCTGCTCACTATGGGCTACAATTGATTGTAGTATAAATAGTCGTGTAACAAAAGCTTAGAGTTGATGTATGTATGTATTTATGTATGTATGTATGTATGTATGTATGTATGTATGTATGTATGTATGTATGTATGTATGTATGTATGTATGTATGTATGTATGTATGTATGTATGTATGTATGTGTGTATGTGTGTGTGTGTGTGTGTGTGTGTGTGTGTGTGTGTGTGTGTGTGTATGTATGTATGTATGTATGTATGTATGTATGTATGTATGTATGTATGTATGTATGTATGTATGTATGTATGTATGTATGTATGTATGTATGTATGTATGTATGTATGTATGTATGTATGTATGTATGTATGTATGTATGTACGTATGTATGTATGTATGTATGTATGTATGTATGTATGTATGTATGTATGTATGTATGTATGTATGTATGTATGTATGTATGTATGTATGTATGTATGTATGTATGTATGTATGTATGAATGTATGTATGCATGCATGCATGCATGCATGCATGCATGCATGCATGCATGCATGTATGCATGCATGTATGTATGTATGTATGTATGTATGTATGTATGTATGTATGTATGTATGTATGTATGTATGTATGTATGTATGTATGTATGTATGTATGTATGTATGCATGTATGCATATACGTATGTTTGTTCGTATGTGTGTACGTATGTACGTATGTATGTTTGTATATATGTATGTATGCATGTACTTATATATCATTTATGAGCTTCACTGTGTAATTTTATGAGTGTTTGTATTTGAATGTTTGCATTTTTACAATGTATGATCAGCAGCTTCTCTGTTTGCTCATGGTTAATAATTCCGGTTCTAGAGTTTCTGAAATGGTCATGAAATTTATTTTGTTCATTGACATTTAAACAAAATCCATTTAATGAATATTCAAGTCTTGAATAAGTAGTATACAGTTAGATTTGGTCTTAAATAGTCTATGAGGGAATTGGTTAAATGAAGTCGGTTTATTATAGTATAATTATCCCTGAGGTAAAGGGTTAAAGAGATTGTACAGCGATACCGATGACAATGTCGTAATGTTTGTTTCTATTTCTACTAGAATGCGAAACACCACCCTCGCTAGGTGATAGAACTAAGATTATAGGCAACCGTCGACAGAAGGGCAGTACGATAAAATACTTTTGTGAAGTTCATCTAACGGGATATCTGTATAAAGGTATACAATCTGAATGCCAGGAAAATGGGGAGTGGACTGCCCCAAACACAAGTTGTACGAGTAAGTGGCGTTTGCTCTTTGTAAACTGAGAGAGAAAAGATCTCCTTAATTAACCCTAAATTATATTCATTAGGTCATAATTCCTAATACAAATATTCATAATGTAAAGTGTGAAGTTGTCCTACAAACCATTAGGCTCCCTTTGTGCATCAGCTTGTGTATACATCCAACTGATTAAGGGGTGGTCTCGTAATGGTCTGCTCTATTTGATCAAGATTCAGGTGCGGATCCAGGATTTCAGATATGCGGGGGGGAGTTAGATATTTTAAAGTTGACATCACTAGTGTCTTTGTAATGCATGTTGAGTAAGAGCGCAATTGACTGTTAGGCAGTTGCATATCTTGAAAGTGTGCAAAATCAATTAACCCTTTTCGCTGCCAATGCCGGATCTGTGATTACCTATGCTAACAGTTTGGATCCAGATGAGAGGCCAGAGTTTAGCAGCGAAAGGGTTAAAGCTATTATTAGATACGTTACCATGTCCTCATATTGACGTCGAATTGACGCCACTCCACTGGCGCAAACGCTCTGTTAACCATAATGGTTTCTAAAATACATACACTTTTCCCTCTTTCTAGTAAATTCTCAATTTTAATAGATTTATTCAAAGAGTTTGGATCTAACAACAGCCTATTAGGGATTAGGTCTAAAATAGCCCATGAAGGAATGGGTTAAATGACGACGGTTAAATGGCCATAACCACTCCACCAAAGCCATAGTCCATAACCACTCTACAAAATACATAGTCCGTAACCACTCTACCAAAATGCATAGTTCATAACCACTCCACCAAATAAATAGTCCATAACCACTCCACCAAATGCATCGTCCATAACCACTCCACCAAATACATAGTTCATAACCACTCCAACAAATACAGTCCATAACCACTCCACCAAATACATAGTTCATAACCACTCCACCAAATACATAGTTCACAACCACTCCACCAAATACATAGTCCATAACCACTCCATCAAATACATATTTCATAACCACTCCACCAAATACATATTTCATAACCACTCCACCAAATACATAGTTCACAACCACTCCACCAAATGCATAGTTCATAACCACTAGTCCATAACCTCTCCACAAAATACATAGTCCATAACCACGCCACCAAATACATAGTTCATAACAACTCCATCAAGTATATAGTCCATGACCACTCCACCAAATACATAGTTCATAACCACTTCACCAAATACAGAGTTCATAACCACTCCACCAAATACATAGTCCATAACCACTCCACCAAATACATAGTCCATAACCACTCCACCAAATACATAGTTCATAACCACTCCACCAAATACATAGTTCACAACCACTCCACCAAATACATAGTCCATAACCACTCCATCAAATACATATTTCATAACCACTCCACCAAAATACATAGTCCATAACCACTCCACCAAATGCATAGTTCATAACCACTCCACCAAATACATAGTTCACAACCACGTCCATAACCACTCCACCAAATGCATAGTTCATAACCACTAGTCAATAACCTCTCCACCTTATACATAGTCCATAACCACTCCATCAAATACATAGTTCATAACCACTCCACCAAATACATAGTCCATAACTGCTCCACACAATACCATGTCTAACTTCCTCATATGATACAGAAGACAATACGCAATATCGCTATTACTTTCTGTAAGGCTTCAAAAATCGTCTTATACATATGCATGAAGTCGTGATATCTAACAGGAATAGTTCTGGAGCAAGGGTTGTGTTAAAGGTAGCATTGACACAGTAGCTTTTTTAACACATTCCTTCATACTGACGCCTCTGTAAAAGTCACTTTTTGAATTCTCTGATAAATAGAGTATTTCCTCCTAGCAAAGTTCTAACTTTAATTCGTGATTTAATACAAGTCTAATTTTCCTCCCTTTTCTAGTAAATATACCATTTTAGTAATTTTATTCAATAAGGCTAGGACTAAATATAGCCTATTATTGATTGTATCTAATAATAGCCTATGCGGGAATCGGTTAAATGAAGACGGTTTATTACAGTATCTTTTCCATAACCACTCGGCTAAATATGGTCACGTCAACATACTTTTTATATTATAAAAAAAGTTATTTTCTCTCTGATTATTATGTCATGATGTATAGCATATAGATGTATGAGCAAAGTGTAGTGGAACAGAGGTATCAGGAAGTTAAGGTTTCTGGTTGGAGTAAGGTGGTGATGTTCGACGTAGTCTAATTTATTGATGTTTTTGCCAGGGATGCCAAATGACGGAGCAATATTCTAATTGGGGCGGACATACGTTTTATAAGCAGCTTTTTTGATGTCCATTTTGGATGTCCTTACATACCTGTTAATAACACGTAGCGTGGTTTTTGGCCTTTGTCACTGTATTGTCAATATGTCCTGTCCAGTTTAAGTCTTTGTTTATAGTTACCCCTAAATACTTTGCATTGTTAGTGTCCTTTAGAACAGTGTTATGGAGTCTATCGAATCTATTAAGAAATAACAGTAACAATTCGATGCTGGAAACATTTAGTATGTAGAATTTGTATCTTTGTAGGTAGGTGGCTGTTTAATCCAGGGTGAAAGTCTTGAGGAAAGCTCCTAGAGGAGCCCTTTGTATGACTTTCACACTGAATTAGGCTGCAAACTGTCTTAATGATCGAAATATTTAGTGTTCATATAATCGATTTTTACTGTATTTACCGAGTGCCAATGCAAATCCAAATCACATCGTAATAAGCGGGAAAATAATAAAACATATGCAACTATCTATATAAGTTAACCGCCATTCGAATAGCCCGGCGTTAGTAATGAAGAATTCATGTCTCTGTACGAAGGTGGCTGTTAAATGCAGGGTGAAAATCATGCAGAAAGCTCCTAGAGGACATTTCTGCATGACTTTTACCCTTTATTCACCACAAATATCGCGAAAAATACACCACTACAAATTGTGCTGTCGCAGATAAGACGCCACCTTTTCAAGCGGCATCTGATCAGGGACTTTCTTTCTTTCTTTTTTATCTCAAACTCAAATTTTGTCTCAAACAGATATTTTATCCGTGCTTTATTCCTTTGAAATGCATTTAGTTGTCTAATTTTCCCCAATGTTTTAACAATTTAAGTGGTTTGCAGACAACAGTTAGAAAATTCGCACCGAAAGGATTAATCTGCCACAGTTCTATCTCAAGGATCGATAATGATACGTAATTTGGTTTTCGTATAATCAAAATTTTACTGTATTTATCGAGTGCCGATGCAAATGCAAAATCGGGATAGTGATAAGAACACCGCAACTATCTGCATAACTTACCGCCATTCGAATAACCCAGCATTACCTCTGGTTCAGAAATATTTGCAAGGATGATCAGAGATTAGTTCACTGGAATGAAATAGTTCTACAACATGTAATTTCACAGTCATTTCGTTCGTTTATTGCTTAGATCCTGTATACCAGGGATGCTACACAGACATTAAATCTCGAGTACTGATTGCAAGCACGATCTTCTCCCACTCCAAGATGACGCATGAACTATGTGAAACCCGTTGTATCAAAGACGCTTATGTTTACTTTGGCTTAGAAGTAAGTATTGACTCCAAAAAGTATCTCATTCGGAATGGGTATATCGATATATAGTCCCATTAATGCCATTGCAAAAGATAGACACAGAACAGATAGTTCCTATCTGATCAGGGACTTATCTGTTTGCTTATGTACTTACAATAAATCTGGCTCGACAGTTTTTACATTTGCATGTGTTTATGTGCCATTATCAAAATGCATCAAATTCATGATAGCATTACTTATTACGGTGCAGTCTGAGAATGTGAATAACATCAGAATTGTAGCAGGATGTGCAGATTGTTTAGATGTACTTGACTTTTGAGTTACTTTGTTCGATAAGTAATGCAGTTGATGTCATAACCTTTTTGTTACATAATGTTATTCTATCTATAAATATTTACAATTATGAAACACTTTTGGTTGCCTGAACTAGGTATATTGTCAGATACTAAACACTGCTGATCTCAATGTACATCTGGAAATGCTAATGGATGTTCTCGGGTACTAGCTTACTGCTAAACATCGATTGACCTTCCTTATGTTAAGTATTTCGCTGCAAAATATTGCCGACTGCAAGGGTTGTATTCGGCTATACGTTTAACGTGTCTTTCGTTTGTTTAAAAACACCACCAGAATAACAACCTGTATGCAATATTAACCCTTCGCTTGTTAGTCATGGCAATATACTTACCTGTAAATAGTGAAGACCCAGATAAGACAGCTGCTACAAGAGCTGTCTCATCAGAGTCTGCACTATTTACAAGTTGATTGTGCAACCAATGCACTCAACAGCAGTGATTTACAGCGAAATACTTGTACACAGTCAAGATATATGTAATTATACAACAGGGCATGGGTAAAGAAGGAGAAATGTATTTTAAAATTCAGCAAGAGAAGGGTTAATAACATATAAGACAACCGCAGATAAAGGGGTAGTGGTCTTAATGTCACAAACGCTTAGAACAGAGCAACACATAAAGGTGCGTATTCAAATACTGAAATAGTCATTTCTCTAACAACCCCTATGTTGTGACCACTCTTTGAAAGCGTTTCGAAGAAACAATTCTAACGAGTGTGTGTGTGTGTGAGTTGGGTTTAACGTCCGACCAACAGTATTTCAGTTATATGCAGACGGCACCCGCATGAGACAAGTTATAGTGCTGCCTCACTGAAATACCCCTGCCGCGGGCGCATGGCAAGGGCATCCCACCCAGTCACATTATCCTGACACCGGGCCGACCAGTCCTAGAACTACACCTTTTAATGTCGAGCGCAGACAAGGGAGCTACTAGTACCAACTTTTAACGACTTTTGGTATGTCGCGGCCGGGGATCGAACCCACGACCTTCCGTACCGCAGGCGGACGCTCTACCACTGAGCCATGCGGCCGGTCAATTCTAACGAATGGTCACATCATAGGGTTTGGTGGAGAAATGAAGAAGTTCTTGAACACGTTTTAATTTACGCATCTTATCTGGAGCTGTGAAGACGTACCTGTTTAAGGAAGTATGCCTCACACCTTATTCCCCCAGATAATGTGTATTAGCATGTTTAACTTAGATAACCCTTTCATTGATGTTTTGGTTCCTACCACTTACCTAAAAGAACTGAAATTGGATAAAGCTAACCCTTCAGACACTTATGCAGTTTTGCTGGATTTAGATCTTAAAATTGACTATGGAATGATCCGTTAATTAATACTGCCTCACTTATACAAATGGAAAAGTAGTAAAGTCAAGCAGGCAAAGCCACATGCAAGACGCAACCACCACCAAAACACCGATAGACAGCATGACACACACACACCCACAACCACACACCCAAACGCACACACACACACACACACGAAATGAACACAGAAAACACCAAAAGACACACAAGAAACAGGGACAAACGTTCCACAACATGAACAAACCACAAGCACAAAGACGCAAGGCAAACAAAAGGAAGGGTGACAAAGAGAGTACCGCCTTGGCACAGCATGTTCTTCGTCCTCGTATTGATAACTACAATAAAATTGTCTCTGACTTGAATAAATATGTTAATACCCCTACTTCTTGAGATTGTTTCATTTCTAGTTTTTACTATAAACCAGTTGGTCATGTCATTACTGGTAATTTTGATATCATTAAAGATAACCGTCTCAGGACCCTCCTAACTAAAGGACCTATATATAGATTGCCTTCCCTTATTGATTTTGACGCTTGCCGACACATATTGCAGAAGCTATTCAAGAATTCTACATCAAATGGTGTCGATGAGAACATGCTTATGCAAATGAGAAATGTATGTTTGATATTATTGATACGCGTATTGCTTTTTACAAATGAAATTACCAGCTTTTACCACCTCGATCTGATATAGAGTAACATTTCGCTATTTGAAGAAAAACATTTCTAATTTTCATTCAAATTATGTTCTTGCTCCTGCTAACGAGGCATCAAATAATGTAATCATTATTGAAAGATTGTATTATGTTGATGTTTTAAAGAATGAGCTAACTGGTTTACAAACTTATATCACAGTTCAAACACCTGAAAAAGATACAGTCTCGGAACATATAAAAATGTGCAATACCTTTAAGTCTGGTCCTAACATAAAACAACATAAACTTTCCACTTTGTACTGGATTCCGAAACTACATACAAACCCTTATACGGTGCGTTTTGTTGCCAACTCTAGTTGTTGTACTACTACTAAAATATCTAAACTTTTGATGTCCTGTCTTACTACGATCAAAGAACAAAAAACGTTACAGTGATAAAATAAATGAAAATTCTGGTATTAATGTTTTTTGGTCCATAAACAAAACAAATGATGTTTTAACTAAAACCAATGTAATCTCAAGGCGCTTCTGTGACACGGTATTTCACATCCTGAATTTTATGGTGATGTGATTTACAAACATACCCATTTTCTCACTTTGTTCATCAACTATATTAAAAAATTCATTAAAAAGAGATATGACCCTGTAGTACTACAACATACTGCATGTTTGGTTGTGAATGGAAAAGCAGTAAAGTCACGCAGGCAAAGCCACATGCAAGACGCAATCACCACCAAAACACCGATAGACAGCAAATCCTTTTACAGTTGGCAATCACGCTGGCCTCTTTGCATGTACACCGACAAGAAAGGTTTAGTACTCTATGAAGGCGACCTCTTAAATCCAGAAATGGAAGGAGAACGTCGGATATCTGTACTATTTCGTTTTTGTGGTACCCTTTATTACTTTTCTACAGTTACTTTGTTTGCAGCTCAGTCATTGAGTACACTAGCGATAGGAGGATAAAGTTTGTTCACTTAAATGTTTTCGTTATACATGCACTTTACCACTGTATTTTCCGTCGCGGTTATTGTAGATTAGTCGGAGAGGGGATACGTTTATTTACACTGTTTGTCTTTTAGGGTGGGGATGGAATAAGTGTGAGGTTGGGCGCCCATAAACCGGTTTAACCCCCAGTGACTTTTGTCACTGACCGTTCCAAGGCGGTACTTCTATCTTCCCCCATTGCATGTTTGTTTTGTCTTTGTGCGTCTCTTGTTGTTTTTATAGTTATGTACATTTGCTGTTTCCTTGTGTTGCTGTTCGGGCGACTGTTTGTTCTGTATGTGGTGTTTCCTGCATGACTCATTTGTGTACTTTGAAAATGAACAGTATAACATTTCTTCACTGAGCTCTACCTCACCATCTTTTAAAGGATAAACTGATTAAATTAATAGAAACAACCTTTGCCATGAGAAAATAAATTGTTCCTTGCTTGTTATGTGCAACGTTCATTCTTTTCGAATTCAGAAGTTGAACATGGCACAATGTGGACTTGCCTTGATGTTTGTAGATCTCTTAACTTTCTTTTAGATTATATATTTGTGCGTTATGGGGATACCATATATCGTCAAGGTGTTGGTATACCCATGGGTACACATTGTGCCACTCTTGTTGCAGATTTGTTTTTGTATTGCTATGAGAGGGATTGTTATACTTAGTTTAAAACTGATACACAGGCCGATATTGTTAATGGTTTTAATAAAGCTTCAAGGTATTTAGACGATATTTTGAAATAATCCTTATTTTGAAACTCGGATTTCTTCAATTTACCCAAAAGAACTGTCTTTAAACAAAACAAATTATAGCTACAGTTTTAGGTTTGAATCACAAATGATAAAGTTTCGTCTAAAATATACGATAAAAGGGACGATTTTCTTTTTAAAATTGTTAATTATCCTTTTCTAGATGGAGATGTGCCCCGTTGTACATCTTATGGGGTTTATATTTTTCATCATATTCGGTTTGACCGAGCCTGTTTTTGCTAGAAGATTTTAACAGTCGTAATTTAGCTATAACTGATAAACTTCTTAAGCAAGGTTAAAGCTATCTAAAAAATTCGGAAAACGTTTTCTAAATTTTATTATCGAAATTTACCACTCATTAGTAAATATAATTGCAATCTACGGACCTTACTGCAACTAAGCATTTCTCAACCAGAACTTTATGGGAATATTATCTACAAACTAAGGAAGATTCGGGGTCATATACATGTTCATGATTTGTTTATAAAACGCATTAAAACCTTTAAGAAGAAATGTTATGATCCCATTATATTGCAACGCACTGCATGTGGTGGTTATCGACCCTTTTACAGTCAGTAGCTACGCTTTCGTCTTTGCTTGCGCAATGACTAGCTGAAGGTAGTACTTTATGATGGTCTACACTTAAAGACAGATACGGGATGAGCTTGTATTACTTTTTCCCTGTCGTGCCCTTAACGGCTTCCCTGCAGGTGATCTGACTTTAGCAAAGTTATTGAGTACATATTTGACGGATTCACACAGTTATTATGCAATATTTTACACATTATCATGTGTTTACCGTCTTCTGTGTTGTGGGTAAGTCCGGTAGGGATACCTTTATTTACACTTTTTGTAAAGCAAGCTAGGGTTACTTTGAGACAAGTGTGAAGTTAGGACATCGGTAAACCAGTTTAAACCCCAGTGACTGCTGTCATTGGTCGTTTAAAGGAGATACTTTCATCTCCTCCCTCCTAGTGTTTGCTTGTTTTATCTGTTTTATCAGTGGTAGTTCGGTTTGAGTCGGTAACTTTTTATAACATGAAATTATGTATGACATTACGTATTTAATGAGTGGTAATTCAGTTGGAGTCGGTAACCCCTTATAAAAACGAAACGATTCGACGAGTGTTTTTTTTCGGTTAGAATCGGTTGCCTTTTATAAACTGACCTATGTCAGATTGCCTCATGCAGGAGGCAATTGATGAGGATCTGCTCTGTTTTCTTATGATATGATATCAATCTGATTGTATAGTTTGTGGACAATTTTGAAAACTTTACATTATACATTATACAATTTCAGCTTAACAATATCCATGGTGCCATTATTTCTTACATGAATAATGAACTTGACCAAGATCAAAGGTTCCAGTCATATTCAAACATTTATTATAAACAAATCAGCCCAAACATAATATCTACAGTTTACTTTCAATATCTCGAACATCAAATTTCTTCGAGAATACATGTGTTCATGTCATCCGATTATTAATCTAAACAATGTCTCACGGTCATAACCTAACCCTTCGCTTGCTATTCGCCTCAATATACCTACCTGTTAATAGTGAAGACCCAGATGAGACAGGGTCTGCACTATTTACAAGTTGATTGTGCAACCAGTGTACTCCACAGCAGTGATTGCACAGCGAATTACTTGTACACAGTGAAGATATATGTAATTATACAACAAGGCATGGGTAAAGAAGGAGAAATGTATTTTAAAATTCAGCAAGAGAAGGGTTAATGCAGATTTCAAGTAATGCTGATAGCTCCTGTAGGAACGTTCATCATTAGTTTTGACCCGCATTAAGCTGCCACATGTGTTTCTAGATATGCGTTATGATATATTTTACAACAAGAGAATCGGGAGAACATATGGATGCTCCCCAAATAAACATAGTTCCAAAAAGGCCTTTTATATATTTATATACCGTATATACATAAAACAAAATAACAAAGGGCAATAATTCCCGAAAAGAGAGTAATGGTTATTGTGCACTGCACTTTTCCTCACTTTTCCTTCCGAGATCTATCTACCTATTAAGTTTGATTTTGATACGTAATAGAGTTTTTGTTTTAATGCTCCGGACAAAATTTAAGTATGAAAAATAACAAAGGGCAATAACTCCTGATGGTTCTTGTGCACTGCACTTTTTCTCATCGAGATCAATCTACCTATTTTTGTTGATATCTATTACACTTTTTGTGGTATGCTCCGGACAAAGCTATGACGGACGGACAAACGGACGGACGGACGGACGGACAAAGCGGCGGCTATATGCTCCCCCAAATCCCACTTGGGGAGCATAAAAAGTATGTACTGTAATCATCTGAAGGATCGAACGTTTACTTCGAGTCATTCTGAAGTTCGAAATTTTAGATATCAATGTTGAACTGTATTTCTAACATGTCTTCTCATGAGGTAAAAGGCTAAACAGAGTTATGTTTATGAGAAATTGTAATTATCTGCTCAAGAGAATATGCCCGTTAACCATTTTCATCAGGTAAGCACATTTTGACGCATCTGCAAACAGAGTAGACCAAGATCAGACGGCTTCTACAGGAGCCGTCCAATCAGGATGTGCTCTGTTTGCTTATGGATGGTGTAATATAAATCTGATTCTACAGCTTCTGCCTGAGGCAAAATGTCCTGAGTTCATAAGCCATTATAAAAAATAATATTATTTATATTCATAATGTCATTTTTTCTTACATTAATATTCATCAGGGGAAGGATCAAGTGTATGTTTTTTTCTTATTTTGCAGAGATATACGCAGTGTTTTTGTGGAGATGTTTTACCGTCGAGCAATATGATAGTAAGTCAAAACGAGTGTAACGATAGATGTAGGGGAAACCATCAGCAAATGTGTGGAGGCTTTTGGCGGATATCTATTTACAAAACTATTTACTAAAACCCCAGTCATAGCCATTAACAATAGAATAACCAACTACGTCATGCATATTCGTGATGGAAATACTGAAATCGTGAATTATGAAGATAGAAAATGTGGCAGAAACTATATAAACTGATCTATATTGTTTCATAAGGAAACAGAGCAGACTCCCATCATACTGGGTCCACTGTATTCAGGGCGCGAAATGCGTTTGCATCAAGCAAATTGATATATAAATAACGAGATATGTGCCATAATGAATATTGCATAGCTACAGATAAAGGTGCGTACCAAAATATTAAAATCGTCATTTCTCCACCAGAACCTTTACTGTGACCACTCTTTATAATCGTCTCTTCTGGATGATTCTAGAGAGTTAAATCTGTTATCCAAAATGTTTCTTCTATTCGTAAACGGTCCTTATGCAGGCGACACAGAGTGTATCCAATTATCCATAAGTGCTTTGCTAAGAGGTGCATATGTTGTAGTAACATTTCTTGTAATTCCACTATAAAATCTACAGTTAATGGTAGAACATTTAATGTCAAGATAAACTCAGACGTTGATTGTACTACTACTAACGTTATTTATGTTTTAACTTGAAACGCGCCTAGTTGCGGTATACAGTACGTAGGACAAACAGGACGTGCTTTGAAAACTCGATTTCGTGAGCATGCATATCAGTGTCGATATTGTAAACTAAACAATTTTTATACCAACACTTTCGGAAATCTGGCCATTCTTTTAAAGATGTTTTAGTACAAATTGTTGAGCATATAACATATGATAAGGAGGCGACTAGTAGCTTTAAATCGAAAGCTAGATTTATATCTGAATTAAATTGTATCAAAAAATTGCAAACACCTTTTCCTTTAGGACTGAATGATAATATTTACCAGACTGGAAATATTTCAAAAGAACCAGATATAGATATTTTTTCAATTTTTTCTATTAGAAAACGCAAATCTCGATCGCATGGCATTCGCAAAAATGGTAATATTAAACGAAAATCTCGTTTGAAAATGACTCTTCTTGATCTACATACTTTACGCCTAACTTCGGGTCAACATGCCATGCTTTCTAGACTTTCCTCCTTATCTATATGTTCATTAAAAGAAATTGACGAGCAAGCCGATAAAATTATTTTTCGATCAGATCCTCTCATAGGAACGGCTAGTTTGATACAAAGCTTTACTCTACATGTTCTCAGACCGCACATCGACAAATTATCTGAACACCAAAGATTCTTCTTGAAATTTTATTAATAAAGGTATTGATTTTATTGACCTCCAAAGTATTTTTAGAGACAAAAATGTAATTGACACTATTCCTAAATACTTTAAAAATACAGAACCACCTATCATCTGCTACAAATATAACAAACCCATCAGAAATACAATTTTCAACTATAATAAAATTGTGGCCGACCTTAATATTAATGATAATATTCCTGATAATTGAGATTGCGCCACCTCAAAATTTTGCTATTCTCCGGCTGGTCATGTGATTACTGGTAATTTTGAGATAATTAAAGATAAACGTCTACGATCTCTTTTGAATAAAGGTCCCAAATATAGAATACCATCCTTGATAGATTTTAACTCTTGTCGAGTTCAGATTGCGGAGGCTTTACAAAATTTTAGTATTAAATGGTGTCGAGGAGAACATGTTGAGTCTAATGCCCTTTCTTGTTGGAAAAAACTAATTTTTGATATAATTGATAAACGCATTTCCTTTTACAGCTCTAATAAACACCTTCTTCCACCTAAACCTAGAACTTCATTTAGACATCTTAAAAAGGGTTTACAGGATTTCCATTCAAAATACGTGTTTGTTCCTGCTGATAAGGCATCAAATAATGTGATTATTATTTGACGATTACATTATATCGATGTCTTGAAGCAGGAAATTATTAATACCAAGTCATACATTTCAGTTACCACTGACGAAAAGACCATCATTTCAGACCATGTCAAAAAGTGTGAACAATTTGGAACCGATATTAAAATTACACAACATAAACTTCCTACTATGTATTGGTTACCAAAACTACATAAAAACCATATAAAGCGCGTTTCATTGCAAATTCTAGTTCATGTACAACTACTAAATTGTCTATACTTTTGACTTCTTGTTTAACGAAGGTAAAGGAACATGTAAAATTTTACTGTGATAAGACTTATGACAATTCTGGAATAAATCTCTTCTGGTCTATTAAGAACTCTTCAGAAGTCTTAAACAAACTTAAGAACAAAAGGTATCTTGCATCCACTGTAAGCACGTACGACTTTTCTACTCTGTACACAACTCTTCCTCATATTTTAATTAAGGATAAGCTTACTAACTTGATCCAGAAAGTATTTGCCCGAGAAAAAACATCATTCTTGGCATGCAATGCTGAAAAAGCTTTCTTTACTGACGAGCAAATGAAATATTACACCAATTGGACTTGCTCAGAAGTTTGCGAAGCACTAACCTTTCTTTTGGATAACATATTTGTACGTTATGGGAATGCTATATACCGTCAGGTAATTGGTATTCCCATGGGTACGAATTGTGCACCACTTGTCGCAGATTTGTTTTTGTACTGCTATGAGAGAGATTTCATGTTGAGTTTGAATCCTCAATCACAAGAAGATGTTATAAAAGCCTTCATTGAAACTTGTCGATATTTGGATGATATTTTTAACTTAGATAACCCTTTCTTTAATGCTCTGATTCCTACAATTTATCCTAAAGACCTCAAATTGAATAAAGCTAACCCGTCCGACAATTATGCAGCGTTTCTTGACCTAGACCTTAAAATTAATAATGGAATGATTTCTTCTAAAATATATGACAAAATATTGTAATATTGTAAATTTTCCTCATCTTGACGGGGATGTTCCCCGTGCTCCATCTCACGGGGTTTATATATCTCAACTTATTCGTTTTGCTAGAGCTTGTTCATCTATTGACGATTTTAACAGTCGAAATCTCATTTTAACTGAAAAACTGCTTAAACAAGGATATAGATACCATAAACTAAGAAAAACTTTCTCTAAATTTTACTATCGAAATCTCTCGCTTATTGGCAAGTACAAATGTAATCTCAAGGTAATTTTGCGACACGGTATTTCACATCCTGAATTTTATGGTGATGTGATTTACAAACTTCGTAAAATTATTGGACATACCCATTTTCTCACTTTGTTCATCAAATATATAAAACAATTCATTAAAAAGGGATATGATCCTGTATTACTACAACGTACTGCATGTTTGGTTGTCAACCCTTTTACAGTTGGCAATCACGCTGGCCTCTTTGCATGTACACCGACAAGAAAGGTTTAGTACTCTATGAAGGCGACCTCTTAAATCCAGAAATGGAAGGAGAACGTCGGATATCTGTACTATTTCATTTTTGTCGTACCCTTTATTACTTTTCTACAGTTACTCTGTTTTGCAGCTCAATCATTGAGTACACTAGCGATAGGTGGATACAGTATGTTCAATTAAATTTTTGTTTGTTATACATGCACTTTACCACTGTATTTGCTGTCGCGGTTGTTGTAGATTAGTCGGAGAGGGGATACGTTTATTTACACTGTTTGTCTTTTAGGATGGGGATGGAATAAGGGTGAGGTTGGGCGCCCATAAACCGGTTTAAACCCCCGGTGACTTTTGTCACTGACCGTTCCAAGGCGGTACTTCCATCTTCCTCCTATTGTATGTTTGTTTTGTCTTTGTGCGTCTCTTGTTGTTTTTTCTACCTATGTACATTTGCTGTTTCCTTGTGTTGCTGTTCGGGCGAGTGTTTGTTCTGTATGTGGTGTTTCCTGCATGACTCATTTTTGTACTTTTGTCACAGTATATGGTTCTGTGGAGAAATAAAGATGTTATTCCTGGGTCCATGCTTATAAAGCTGTTTAGTTGAGTCTGAGTTCGTTCTCAAGCTTTTGATTCGTCAGATTTGAGCCAAACGCTCAAATCTGACCAATCAAAAACTTGAGAACGACCCAGAACTTTACCTGAAGCTCTGGACTATTTGAATGGTCGAGATGAAATGACGATTACCAATGCAACGCACCAGCAAATAAATTAGATGACACTATATATTCAATTATGTATTAGAAATGGAATAAACAAATAAATAAAATGCAAAGTGAAGAAGCAGGAGTGGTGATATATATGTTTGCAGAGGACACTCACCACACAGTCTGCATACAGCTGAACTGATGAATCCTCTTGCTGTTGTACGTGCAGCTCAGTCATTGAGTACACTAGCGATAGGTGGATACAGTATTTTCAATTAAATGTTTTCGTTATACATGCACTTTACCATTGTATTTGCCGTCGCGGTTGTTGTAGATTAGTCGGAGAGGGGATACGTTTATTTACACTGCTTGTCTTTTAGGGTGGGGATGGAATAAGAGTGAGGTTGGGCGCCCATAAACCGGTTTAACCCCCAGTGACTTTTGTCACTGACCGTTCCAAGACGGTACTTCCATCTTCCTCCTATTGTATGTTTGTTTTGTCTTTGTGCGTCTCTTGTTTTTTCTAGTTATGTACATTTGCTGTTTCCTTGTGTTGCTGTTCTGGCGAGTGTTTGTTCTGTATGAGGTGTTTCCTGCATGAATCATTTTTTTTACTTTAATTAAAATATGAGGAAGAGTTGTGTACAAAGTAGAAAAATCGTACGTGCTCACAGTGGATGCAAGAAACCTTTTGTTTTTATGTTTGTTTAAGACTACTGAAGAGTTCTTAATAGACCAGAAGAGATTTATTCCAGAATTTTCATCAATAGAATTTCACATGTTCCTTTACCATCGTTAAATAAGACGTTAAAAGTATAGACACTTTATTAGTTGTACATGAGCTAGAATTTGCAATATATATATGTTTTTATGTAGTTTAGATAACCAATACATTGTAGGAAGTTTATGTTTTGTAATTTTAATATCGGTTCCAAGTTGTTGACACTTTTTGACATGGTCTGAAACGATGGTCTTTTCGTCAGTGGTAACTGAAATGTATGACTTGGTACTCATAAATTCCTGCTTCAAGACATCGATATAATGTAATCGTCAAATAATAATCACATTATTCGATGCCTTATCAGCAGGAACAAAAACTTATATTGAATGGAAATCCTGTAAACTCTTTTTAAGAGTTCTAAAAGAAATTCTAGGTTGAGGTGGAAGAAGGTGTTTAATAGAGCTATAAAAGGAAATGCGTTTATCAATTATATAAAAAATTAGTTGTTTTCCAATGGTGTTAGGACGTCCATGAACTGGTTTTAATTCACCAGTGTAGATTTTACCACTGATCATTCCAAGGCCGTACTTTTATTGTCACTCTTATTTTTATGTTCGTCTTATGTCTTTAGTACCTTTACGTTAGTTGATGTTTGAAATGCTCATCACTTGTATTTGCGCATGTGTTTGTGTCTGTGCGTGTTTGTGTGTGTATGTGTATGACATGCTTTCTATCGATGATTTGATGGTGGTGGTTTGCGTATTGTCTGTTGCTTTTCCTGCTTTATTTTACTACGTTTTTATTTACCAGGTTTCATAACCATTAGTCTTTGTTCCGAGAAAGTTTGTTTTATAAATTCAGAAAGTAGATACTTCGAAAACAAAAGCAACACTGCGAAAAGTGGTTTTGTTTTTGTTTGAAAATGTCTAAATGAAAATCTTGAAAGTTGTATATAGTTGTAGAATGATCAGAGTATAGACTTTAATCAATCATCTAGATGCATTAGCGAGGCTATCATGTATGTCCATGTATATATTACTAAGAATTTTAAAAGACGTTATAGGCCTGTTGTTTTCTTGATGTGCACGCACATTGCGGGGAATTGTGAGATTTAAATACGTAACTTTTTACTTTAAGCATATATGATAGATGTCATATAACTACAATGTACATAGTATTTTAACCATTACCATGCAAATGATAAATCTTATTGTTCGTTTCGGTAAGGCTAGCATATTCAAGGATGATAAATATATGTATACCTTTAAATCTTGAAAGACCACTTTTTCGTCCAAATGAAAAATCATGCGGGGTCCGTTTCTTTTGTCGTTTTCGCAATGTTTTCATATATTTGGATGAGTAATATATGTTGTTTTGTACCTTAATATGAAATTTAAAACACACCCATCCAAACCATTGTGTACTGTTTTGTTTTTCTCTCTTTCCAACAAGATTATCAAATACTTGGATGAAAACGTGGACCTTTATACTATCATATTATATAGGCTAATTGTTTTGCTTTATAAATATGAATACCAATTCTAATAGAATATGGAAAACAGTATTAGGTTGTGTAATTACATTGTTTTAATTTTAAAAAATACATTTATATTATGCTACACACATATACATGTTATGGGAACAAATATAACAGTCTTAAATTCTGAAAGAAGGATATCATTCGAAAGCAAAAACAGGAATATTTCGTGATAAGAGCATTTCAAATTGTTGCTATAAACCAGTTGATCATGTCATTTCTGGTTATTTTGATATCATTCGAGATAAATATCTCAGGGTTCTCCTAACTGAAGGACCTCAATATAGATTACCTTCCCTTATTGATGTTGACGCTTGTCAAACTCATCTTGCAGCACCAATTCAAGAATTCTGCACCATATGGTGTCGAAGAGAACATGCTGATATTCTTGCCCTTCGAATTGAAAGAAACGTATTTGTGATATTATTGATACGTGTATTACTTTTTACAAATCAAATTACTAGCTTTTACCATCTCGACCTAGAGTTGTTTTCACTATTTGTAGAAAATAAATTCAAATTTTCATTCAAATTCTGGTCTAGCTCCGGCCGACATGGCATCAAATAATATAATCATTATTTGAAGATTGTATTATATTCTGAATGTGGGTGATCCTTCAAAAGCAAAAGTATACCAAAAAAGAAAATTGTAGACTCGGTTTTATTGTTCATGAGTAGGACCGGCTTAAGCAGTATTCAATTTGCAAAACTAATACCATCAGAAAATATAACAACACTGAGAAGGAAGTACGTTTAAGCATGTTGATGGTTTAAAGAAGGAGCTAACTGGTTCAAATAATTATATTAGAGTTCAAACACCTGAAGAAGATATATCCTCGCTTCTCAGACGTGCTAGATAAGCTGAGTTACTAAAAATAGCCGTACTAGAAATCCTTATCTGGAACACCACTTGTCTGGTGTATTCATACGGTAAAATCAATACAAGGGAAGGATCTCTTACAGAATTATACTAGCATTTCTATAGTCAACGAGTTCATAAATTAAAATTGATATAAGTAACTAGCCCGGGTATGAAATTCTATTTATCATATAAACATTTTATAAAAGGCTAGTTTAATTAACCGAACACGTTGTTTTGTACTCCCTCAGTCATTTATATTTAACGCCAAAACGCAACGTGTATACCGGTCAAAATGACGTCATTTAATGTCACCAGTAGTCAGTACGGAAGTCGCATTACGCAATGGGAAGTAGTGCCTCACAAAATTCATTAATTTACATTGTTTTTAGGGTGTATTTAAGCGAGAAAAATAATCAAGCATGGGTTTTGTTAAAGCCGGGGGGTCTATACTCTCGGTTGGTCTGTTCCTGTCGGAAACTCGCTAAAAATGGAACAGACCAACCTCGTGTATTGAAACCCCGTCTTTAACAAAACTCATGCTTGATTCTATTAGTCTCGGAGCATGTTGAAATATGCAATACCGTTAAGTCTGGCCCTAACATAAAAACATAAACTTTCTACTTTGTACTTGATTCCGAAACGACATACAACAAACCTATCAGGCGCGTTTATTGCCAGCTCTAATAATTGTACTACTACTAAGATATCTAAACTTTTACGTCCAGTTTTACTTAGACAAACGAACATTGGTTTGATGCTAATAGTTTTGAACATTGAATACTGCTGAAACTGGTGCTAGCGGGCGTGAGAAGTTAGTGTTGCGCATTTAATTAATACACAGAACAGACTCAATAAAACTGAATATGCAATTTTTCCTTTTTGCATTTCTACTTTTGCTTTCGAAGGATCATCCTAATTTCAGAATATATCTACTTCACAACAGCAGGTGTTAAGTGCGTGTGTGGCTGTTGTGAAAGTCGCCCCGCAGTTCATTCTCAGCGTTGTTATATTTTCTGGTCCTTCGGGATCATTGGTTTTGATGTTATTAGTTTTGAAAATTGAATACTGGTAATACACGCCAATATAAGACCTCCTTAATAGTTGGGCGTATAAAAACCAATATGCACAACAACTCACGCTTGTCAGCATTCGTGTGAAGTGTGGTGACTCTAGCCGTAGTGGTTTCAGAGATATGAACGACACTTAGTAAAGTTTGTCTAATTTTAAGCTATCGGGCAGTAATTCCAAAGTTAACAGGGGAGACAATTAAAAAACCAAGGTGCACAACAACCCATGCTGTTGACAATGCATGTGGTGTTTAGTAACTCTAGCCCTACTGGTTTCAGATATACGCGCGACACAAAGTGTGTCTAAATTAAAGTGTTCATATTAGGGGCAATAACTTCAATTATCAGGGGGTTCAATTCAAATACCCCAGGTGCACACCAACTTATGCTAGTAAACATTCTTGTGAAGTTTGGTGAATCTAGCCTTAGTGGTTTCATAGATATGCACGACACTAAGTAAAGTTTATCTAATTTTAAGTCATCAGGTGCAGAACTACAAAGTACAAAAATGAGTCATGCAGGAAATACCACATACAGAACAAACACTCGCCCGAACAGCAACACAAGGAAACAGCAAATGTACATGGGTAGAAAAAACAACAAGAGACGCACAAAGACAAAACAAACATTCAATAGGAGGAAGATGGAAGTACCGCCTTGGAACGGTCAGTGACAAAAGTCACCGGGGGTTTAAACCGGTTTATGGGCGCCCAACCTCACCCTTATTCCATCCCCATCCTAAAAGACAAACAGTGTAAATAACAGGGGCGATAATTAAAAAAAACCCCAGGTGCGCAACAACTAATGCTGATGAATCCTGTTAGAATGAGGGCCTTTATTATTAAAGCACTAAATGAAATTTATAAATTAAATTCACTTTCATGTACTAACACCAAGGGACTTATAACATGTATTCCTAAAGGTGATACGCCAGAACAATTTCTTAAAAACTGGAGACTAGTAGCTTTACCGAATACAGTTTATAAAATTGGAACTGGATGCATTGCAAATAGATTGAAATCTGTTTTTCTAAAACTTCTACACGAAGATCAGACTGATTTCCTAAGAGGTAGGGTTTATAGGGGAAATATAAAATTAATATACGATACGATTTACTTCAACATACAGAAGATCTCGCGCCACACTTCGAAAAGGCCTCTGATTACCTATAATGGAATACTTAGAAAATAAGAATACATGTACTGACGCCTATTGGAAAAATGTTGTTAGAAAGTAGACTAATAAAAATGAACCATCTATTATCAACAATACCAACCCAAACGGATTATATAATGACATGGTAGAAATATTTCACTTTAGCAAGTTTTTCGGTGCCTTTTTCCAAACAATTTGTGTCTTTGCACAATGTCTGTACGAAAGTAAAGTGACATGAGCACTGCATAGCCTATTTAGTGTAGCAGTTCCATTAACCCTATTACCACTCGATGTGCCCTAGATCCAGCCCAACCAATACAGTACTTATATGGCATAGTGTATTGTCTTACTCTCCTATATGTTATAATCTCCCATCATGCTTTATGATTCACCTGATTGGTTATCTCGTTTTGTGTCGTACCTTTAATTACTTTTCTGCAGTTACTTTAGTACACTAGCGATAGGTGATACAGTTTGTTTCACTTAAATGTTTTCATTTTACATGCACTTTACCGATGTATTTGACATCACGGTTGTTGTAGATAAGTCGGAGAGGTGATACGTTTCTTTACACTGTCTGTCTTTTAGGATGGGGATGGGTTAAGTGTGAGGTTGGACGCCCTCAAACCGGTTTAAGTGAAAGTGGGATAAGGACGAGGTTGGGTACCCGTAAACCAGGTTCAAGTCCCCCAGTAGCCAATTTTTTTATTGCTTTTGGCTGCTGACCGTTCCAAGGCGGCACTCCTGCTTTCACCCTACGGTCAATTTTGTTTTTTAATATGCTTAATGTTTAATGTGTTTCGTCTTGATATGCGTCCTGTTTTGTTTTGTCTTGTGGCTTTATCGTTTCTCGTTAGATGGTGTTTGATGCGGTGTCATTCCGTGTGTGGCTCTCCCTGTTTGACTATTTTTCCATATTAACCCCCTGACCCCGGTGACATTTGTCACTGACAGTTCCAAGGCGGTATTTCCATCTTCTCCCTATCGTTTGTTTGTTATGTACGTGCGTCTCTTTGTGTACATTTGCTTTTTATAGTTGTGGTGCTGTTTGGGCGGATGTGTTTTGTATGCGGTGTTTCCTGCATGACTCATACATGTACATGTACTTTTAATGTGAGACACATTATAGGTATACAGCGTAAGACATGCATAGACAAAACGCCCGGTTATAAACATAAATTCTTTGATTTAGTTGGAATGTTCAAAGGGGTATAACTCATATGGCCGCTACATACCGACATTGGACTGATTTGTTCCTCGTGATAGAAGCTAACCATTTTTCTTCTCCTGCTAATCACGACTTGACCCAAATTGCAAACACATTGATCCAGCTGTGTGACACTCAGACGATTATACTTTCCGAATATCATGATCGAATCGGAAACTACCAAAATTGCATTCGATTACAATTTGAGCACACATATTTTTACAATAGGACAAGGTTTAAGTATAACTCATTACTCTATGAAATTTAATGTAAGAAATAATGGCATCATGAATATTAATTAAATTGTTACAATAGCACATTGACACTTGAATGCTTAGCTATGATAGAAACTGTAGAATCTATTCAGCTTGCTTATGATATAATGTAGATCTACATTTTATCATAAGCAAACTGAATAGACCATATTTAATTTAGTTTTAGAATGAACATTCTTCAATATTATTTCATTAAGTGGTGCTTTCAACACTGTGAATGTAGATCTTCTCTGGCGCCTCATCTAGATCCAGTCTGTCCACAAAGGTTAGCGGCAATTGTAATTAAGAAAGTTTGATACTTTGTTGTCTAAAATACAAATATAGATATGGACGAGACGCCACATTACTAGGTATTTTTCCTATATGGTAACTATTTGCATGAAAGATCCCAGATTCACCAATGACAGCCAGTATGTCAAGGCATATGTAAACTGTCTGAAAGACTTTTGATTTATTTTCGATATTCTGAAGAAACAATCGTGAATTATATATTCAAATGCTCCCTTTGAAATTAAGTACATTATGAAGTAAACACTTCATTCATGAGATTGTCAATATTACAAATTTGCAACCATTTTTTCATCATTTCACTCAATCTTCATTGCTAGAAAGCAATGTTGTTTTATGTTTATTTCAATAAAAAACAATATCGTACGTTGTGAAACATTAACTGTACAATAGCTGTTTTATTACGAGTGGCGTAATAACAGTATAATACCTTTTTTGATATATGTTTAGCAAATGTAGGTATGATATGATATGGTATGATATGATATGGTTTAATATCATATGGTATAATATATTGTGATACACTATCTGTATGATAACGTGTTGTACACTAACTGTATAATATTTAATTCTGTAACAACTGTATAATACCTCATTAATATCTGTTTAATATGTGTGGATATATCATATTGTATAACATCAATTTGTGTAGGATGGCGTTGTATAATAGTGTGATGTACTATTGTATCGTATGATAAAAATAGCTTGATACTGTGTGTCATAATTGCTGTATAATATGTGTACAATATCGAGTTGTAGACTATCTCTACAATGTACGTTTAACCTCATGTGGTATAATATCACTTTGGTATACTAGCATCGGATTTAACCAGTTTAGTCCTGATGAAAGTACAGAAAGCCATCATCATTCGGATAGCATTGTTTCCTTCACGATATTTACTCATCCATTGGAATTTCGAATCCGCCGCTAGCATGCAAAGTTTTAAGACATACGACAGAACGACAGTGATGGGGCAATCTCACAAGGGTTCGAAGTGAATGACTAAATGTACTCGTACACGAGTTTCAATTCCGCGTATCTTGTAATTGCGAACAATTCATGCATTTGTTTAGTGTCTGTATGAACTAAACATTTAATGCAGTAGTTTTCCAAATCAAAAGTGCCTTTGTGTAAGTTCTGCCTTGAGTGGATATTTTATTCAGTATTTTTATCTAACCATTAATGCTTTTGTGCAATTTATGTTTGGAGTAAAACGTTTAATTCATTAGGTTTTCTAACCCTATAAGTGCTTAAGTTCAGTATCTTAATGGAGAGATATTTTACCTTTTTCTAATCATCATCGTCATTTTACAGTGTCACTATGAAGACACATATTCTGAAAATAGGTTTTGTCTTTGAAAGCAAAAAGTAGAAATGCAGAATGAGAAAATTGCAAGCTCGGTTCTATTGAGTCTGTTCATGAGTAGTAATTAAAAGTGCAACACTACTCACGCCCTCTAGCACCGGCTTAAGCAGAATTCAATTTTCAAAAATAATAACATGAATGCTTATGATCCCAAAGGACCAGAAAATATAACAACACTGAGAATGAAGTACAGGGCGACTTTTTACGGCCGTAGTCTACTTTAACAATGCCGTTACCCCTTCGTGCATTTGTTCACTGTCTTTGTGAATAACACTTTTTCCTAACCACCAGTACCATGGCTCAGTGTATGTATGGAGAAACGGTTTACTATAACAGTTTTAATAACAATTAGCGTATTTGTACAGTGGCTGTATGAAGAAAGGATTTATATCATTATTAGTGTTTGCATGATCATTATGTACTCAGTGTGTTTTCGATGAAACGTTTTACTTTAATTAAGCAGCTTTACTAACAATTTCTGCCTTTCTATCTTACCATTTGTAGTTCAGTACCCGTGTTTAAGTGTCTGAAAGGAGAACAAAATACGCAGCAGTTTTTATCGTATCACCAGTAAGATTTTACTTCAGCAGTTTCCCTAACAAGCAATGCCTTTGTTCAGTCTCTGTATGGGAAAAAGTTTGTTTTACTTAACAGTGTTCTTATATATCAACACCTACGCTCAATATCTGCACAAAGAAAGGCTTGGTTTACTTTTGCAGTTTTGATCATCATAAATGCTATTGCTCAGTGTCTCTGGAGAAAAGTTTTCCTTACATAGAACAACATAAACTTTCTATTTTACTGGATTTCGAAGCTACATAAAAAAACTAAAATACGCGTTTTATTGCTAACTCTAGTTGTTGAACTACTACTAAATTATCTAAACGTTTAACGTCCTGTCCTGCTACTGCAAAAGTGGAAGAGGTTGGTGAGAAAGTCAATCCTGCGGTACCCCAAGGACTCTGTCCAGAGTTAAAGGACACAGGGACCAGGACCTGCTACTACACAATAACATATAAAACGTTACTTTGGTAAAATATATGACAATTTTGCTATTAATGTTATGGTCAATAAAACAACCAACTAATTACTAAACTTGAATATGAACAGTACAATATTTCTTCACTGAGATCTTATGATTTCTCTAAACTCTATGCCACTCTACATCTCCGTCTTATAATATATAAACTGATTAAGATAATAGACCAAACCTTCGCCAGAGAAAATAAAATGATGCTTGCTTGCAATTTCAACGGTCATTCTTTTCGAATTCAGAAGTTGAACAGTTCATAATTCGGACTTGCCTTGATGTTTGTATATCTCTTACTTTTCTTTTAGATACATTCTGAAAGGAGGTGATTCCCGAGAGCAAAAATTGCAACACAAAAAGTGAAAATTGCAGACTCGGTTTTACTGAGTCTGTTAAGTAATTGTAAGTGCAACACCGCTCACGCCCCCTAGCACCGGCTTAAGCGGTATTCAATTTTTAGAACAAGAAGTACAAAAAGTCATGATCTCGATGGATCAGAAGGTATAACCCGTCATATTTACGTGCTATGGGGATACCATATATCGTCAAGCTGATGGTATACCTATTGGTATAATTGTTTTTCTATTGTTATGAGAAGGATTTTATGCTAAGCATAAAACCTGATATACAAGCAGATATTGTTAATCCATTAATAAAACGCCTATGTGTTTAGACGATATTATGAATTTCGATAATCCTTTAATATTTTTATGAGTGCTTAACTAATGTCCCTTCGGGATCATTAGTGTTGATGTTTATTAGTTTTGAAAATTGAACACTGTTTATGCCGGTGCTAGGGGCGTCAGTAGTGTTGCACTTTTAATAACACATCATGAACAGACACAATAAAACCGAGTCTGCAATGTTCTCTCTTCGCATTGCTACACTTGCTTTCAAAGGTTTTCCTACTTTCAGACTATACATTAATATTAATTTACTATAAAGAACTAACTTTGAACAAAGCGAATCGACCTGACATTATGGCGTTTTTAGATTTGAACATATTCAATCATGAATGATAAAGTTTCGTCCAAATTAAACGATAAAAGGGGAGAGTCAAGGTTTATGTAAACTGTCTGAAAGACTGTTGAATTATTTTGTTTTGAAGAAACAATAGTGAATTATACATTAAGTTTCCTGTTGACAAAGAGCGCATAGTGAAGCTGTCACCTAATAAACAAATAATTTATATGGTAGTTCGATTATCTGTACAAAAGGGAATCATTTTGTCCAAATGTCACCGAAAGTGTATTTTAAAAGGCTTTGCTGTTAAATGCCGTTTTTAATAAACCGGGGTATATTGGGAAAAATAAAATATCGTGTGGTACATTGGATATTGATGTGCTGTACAAGATATGTATACTATCGAGTTGTGTAATAACTGCATAATGTCTCTATAATATCTGTTAAATAAATGTAGTTAAGTTATCATATGGTGTAACATCACATTATATAATATCGTACCGTTTACTGTCTGGTTTAATAAGGGCAGCATGATTGCCAACTGTAAAAGGGTTGACATCCAGACATGCAGTACGTTGTAGTACTATAGAATCATGTCCCTTTTTAAAGTTATTTTAACATACTGGATGAACAAAGTGAGAATATAGACACGACCAATAATACTACGAAGTTTGTAAATCACAGCACCATAAAGATACCGTCTCGCAGGAGCGCCTTAAGATTACATTTGCACATGCCAATAATTGAGAGATGTCGATAATAACATTTATTTAGAGAATGATTTGCTTAGTGTATGATTTTCAGTTGAAATGCGATTCTGGCTGTTAAAATCGTCAGCAGAAGAACAAGCTCAAGCGAAACGTGAGATTTAAAAAACGCCGTAGTGGGGGCACAGGGTACATTTCCGTCAATATGAGGGAAAATTAAAATTGTAAAATAAAAATCAGCTCTTTTGTCATAAATTTAGAAGAAATAATTCCATTATCAATTTTAAGATCTAGATCAAGAAAAACTGCATAAGTGTCGGCAATGCGAAAAGTGAAAAATACAGACTCGCTTTTATTGAGTCTGTTCAGTTAACACCTACGTTTAACGAGTCTTCTACACGTTGTTTACGTCTGACCTACTTCAATGATTACTCGAAAAGCGCCGATGTCATGATGATATCTACACAAAATATATGGGCAACTCGTAGCCGTACACGTGCACGTTGATTTCTCAAACTCTCTATTTACAGTACATTGGAAGTGTTGGAAAAGAACGGTTCACGAAGGTTGGAAATTGTTCGGTCAACCGTTGACTTGTTGAATTTGGTTGAGCTTCAAGTAAACTAAACATGTTCGAAAACATCTGAGTCTGCATTAACCTTAATTTCCTGAATATTCATGCAAACGTAATAGCATCATGAATATTTATTAGCTGAAATTTTATAATAGTATGTTAGCACATGCATTTAACCCAAACTTCATGAACATGCATTTAACCCAACTACTAAATTGTCTATACTTTTGACTTCTTGTTTAACGAAGGTAAAGGAACATGTAAAATTTTACTGTGATAAGACTTATGAAAATTCTGGAATAAATCTCTTCTGGTCTATTAAGAACTCTTCAGAAGTCTTAAACAAACTTAAGAACAAAAGGTTTCTTGCATCCACTGTAAGCACGTACGATTTTTCTACTCTGTACACAACTCTTCCTCATATTTTAATTAAGGATAAGCTTACTAACTTGATCCAGAAAGTATTTGCCCGAGAAAAAACATCATTCTTGGCATGTAATGCTGAAAAAGCTTTCTTTACTGACGAGCAAATGAAATATTACACCATTTGGACTTGCTCAGAAGTTTGCGAACCACTAACCTTTCTTTTGGATAACATATTTGTGTGTTATGGGAATGCTATATCACAAGAAGATGTTATAAAAGCCTTCAATGAAACTTGTCGATATTTGGATGATATTTTTAACTTAGATAACCCTTTCTTTGATGCTCTGATTCCTACAATTTATCCTAAAGAACTCAGATTGAATGAAGCTAACCCGTCCGACAATTATGCAGCGTTTCTTGACCTAGACCTTAAAATTAATAATGGAATGATTTCTTCTAAAATATATGACAAAAGAGATGATTTTGATTTTAATATTGTAAATTTTCCTCATCTTGACGGGGATGTTCCCCGTGCTCCATCTTACGGGGTTTATATATCTCAACTTATTCGTTTTGCTAGAGCTTGTTCATCTATTGACGATTTTAACAGTCGAAATCTCATTTTAACTGAAAAACTGCTTAAACAAGGATATAGATGGAAAAGTAGTAAAGTCAAGCAGGCAAAGCCACATGCAAGACGCAACCACCACCAAAACACCGATAGACAGCATGACACACACACAACCACACACCCAAACGCACACACACATACGAAATGAACACAGAAAACACCAAAAGACACACAAGAAACAGGGACAATACCATAAACTAAGAAAAACTTTCTCTAAATTTTACTATCGAAATCTCTCGCTTATTGGCAAGTACAAATGTAATCTCAAGGTACTTTTGCGACCCGGTATTTCACATCCTGAATTTTATGGTGATGTGATTTACAAACGTCGTAAAATTATTGGACATACCCATTTTCTCACTTTGTTCATCAAATATATAAAACAATTCATTAAAAAGGGATATGATCCTGTATTACTACAACATACTGCATGTTTGGTTGTGAACCCTTTTACAGTTGGCAATCACGCTGGCCTCTTTGCCTGAAAGCCGACAAGAAAGGTTTAGTACTCTATGAAGGCGACCTCTTAAATCCAGAAATGGAAGGAGAACGTCGGATATCTGTACTATTTCATTTTTGTCGTACCCTTTATTACTTTTCTACAGTTACTCTATTTGCAGCTCAATCATTGAGTACACTAGCGATAGGTGGATACAGTATGTTCAATTAAATGTTTTTTGTTATACATGCACTTTACCACTGCATTTGCTGTCGCGGTTGTTGTAGATTAGTCGGAGAGGGGATACGTTTATTTACACTGTTTGTCTTTTAGGAGGGGGATGGAATAAGGGTGAGGTTGGGCGCCCATAAACCGGTTTAAACCCCCGGTGACTTTTGTCACTGACCGTTCCAAGGCGGTACTTCCATCTTCCTCCTATTGTATGTTTGTTTTGTCTTTGTCCGTCTCTTGATGTTTTTTCTGCCTATGTACATTTGCTGTTTCCTTGTGTTGCTGTTCGGGCGAGTGTTTGTTCTGTATGTGGTGTTTCCTGCATGACTCATTTTTGTACTTTCATGAATATTCTTGTAAGAAATAATGTCATCATGAATATTGTGATAGCCCATCGACAAATGAAGTTTTGGCCATGACAGAAACATGTAGAATCATAACTATATGTTATCCTAAGCAAACAAAGCAGGCCTAATCAGACGGTTCCTAATTTGTTTGCAAAGGCATAGAATGGCATATAAATCGAGTAAATGGTTAACTCGATAGGAATGTGTTCTTACGTTTTAAGAACAAGTCCTTACATATATCGGACTTAAATATATACATTTAACTCGACTCTGTTTGCTAAGATGTTAATTTTACCAGCACGGTTGCTGCCTGAGCGGTGGTTTTGCCACTGACCGTTCCGATGCGGTATTGTCTTTGTCACCATTACTTTGATGTTTGCATGAGGTCTTTGCGTATTTGTGTTTTTGTACTTTTGCGCTTGTTCATATTCAAAAGTTGCATCTCGGGTGTGTGTCTGTGTGTATGGTTGTGGTGTATGTGTGTAACTTACATCCTTTCATTGTTTTGGTGATGTTTCGTCTTGTGTGTGTCTTTCCTTGCTTGACTTCATTTTCAGATTTGAATCTTTCAATTACAAATGGTAAAGTTTCGTCCAAAATATACGATAAAAGAGAAGATTTTAATTTTAAAATTGTTAATTATCCTTTTCTAGATGGAGATGTGCCACGTTCTACATCTTATGGGGTTTATATTGCTAAACCTATTAGGTTTGCCCGAGCCTGTTCTTTGCTTGAATATTTTAACAGAAGTAATTTAGTTATAACTGATAAACTTCTTAAGCAAGGTTACAGATATCCCAAACTTCGGAAAACTTTTTCTAAATTTTATTATCGAAATTTACCTCTCATTAGTAAATATAATTGCAATCTATGGACGTTACTGCAACATGGCATTTCTCAACCAGAATTGTATGGGCATGTTATCTACAAACTTAGGAAAATTCGGGGTCATATCCATTTTCATGATTTGTTTATAAAACGCATTAAAACATTTAAAAAGAAAGGTTATGATCCTATTATATTGCAACACACTGCATGTTTGGTTATCGACCCTTTTACAGTCGGTAGCTACGCTTCCCTCTTTGCTTGTGCGATGACAGGCCGAGGGCAATACTCTATGATGGTATACGCTTAAACTTGGATACAGGATGTGCTTACCAGACTCATGTATTACTTTTACCCTGTCGTGCCCTTAACGGCTTACCTGCAGGTGCTCTGACTTCAGCAAAGTCATTGAGTACATAATTGACGGATTGTCACAGTTATTATGCTATGTTTTACATGTTGTCCTGTGTTCACCGTCGTCTATGTTGTGGGTAAGTCCAGCGGGGATACCTTTATTTACACTATTTGTAAAGCTAGGGTGACTTTGAGAGAAGTGTGAGGTTAGGACGTCCGTAAACCGGTTTAAACCCCCAGTGGTTGTTTTGCTACTGACCGTGCCAAGGCGATACTCTCTTTGTCATCCTTCCTTTTGTTTGCCTTGCGTCTCTGTGCTTGTGATTTTGTTCATGTGTGGAACGTTTGTCTCTGATTCTTGTGTGTCTTTTGGTGTTTTCTGTGTTCAATTCGTGTGTGAGTGTGCGTTTTGGTGTGATGTTGTGTGTGTGTGTGTGTCATGCTGTCTATCGGTGTTTTGATGGTGGTTGCGTCTTGTAAGTGGCTTTGCCTGCTTTACTTTACTACTTTTCCATTTATATATCTCAACTTATACGTTTTGCTAGTGCTTGTTCATCTATTGACGATTTGAACAGTCGAAATCTCATTTTAACTGAATAACAGCTTCAGCAAGAATATAGATACGATAAACTACGAAAAACTTTTTCTAAATTTAACTATCGAAATCTCTCGCTTATTGGCAAGTACCAATGTAATCTCAAGGCGCTTCTGTGACACGGTATTTCACATCCTGAATTTTATGGTGATGCGATTTACAAACTTCGTAAAATTATTTGACATACCCATTTCACTTTCTTCATCATATATATTAAAAATATCATTAAAAAGGGGTATGATCCTGTAGTACTACAACATACTGTATGTTTGGTTGTGAACCCTTTTACAGTTGGCAATCACGCTGGCGTCTTTGCATGTACGCCGACAAGAAAGGTTTTGTACTCTATGAAGGCGACCTCTTGAATCCAGAAATGGAAGGAGAACGTCGGATGTCTGTACTATTTCGTTTTTGTCATACCCTTTATTACTTTTGTATAGTTACTCTGTTTGCAGCTCAATCATTGAGTACACAAGCGATTGGTGGATACACTTTGTTCACTTAGATGTTTTCGTTATACATGCACTTTACCACTGTATTTGCCGTCGCGGTTGTTGTAGATTAGTCGGAGAGGGGAAACATTTATTTACACTGTTTGTCTTATAGGGTGGGAATGAAATAAGTGTGAGGTTGGGCGCCCATAAACCGGTTTAACCCCCCAGTGACTTTTGTCACTGACCGTTCCAAGGCGGTACTTCCATCTTCCCCCTATTGTATGTTTGTTTTGTCCTTGTGCGTCTCTTGATGATTTTATACTTATGTACATTTGCTGTTTTCTTCTGTTGCTGTTAGGGCGACTGTTTGTTCTGTATGTGGTGTTTCCTGCCTGACTCAGTTTTGTACTTTTCTTAAGCAAGGTTACACATATCACAAACTTCGGTAAACGTTTTCTAAATTTTATTATCGAAATTTACCACTCATTAGAATGTATAATTGCAATCTACGGACGTTACTGCAACATGGCAGTTCTCAACCAGAATTGTATGGGATATTACCTACAAACTTAGGAAAATTCGGGGTCATATCTATTTTCATGATTTGTTTATAAAACGCATTAAAACATTTAAGCAGAAAGGTTAAGACCCCATTATATTGCAACGGACTGCATGTTTGGTTATCGACCCTTTTACAGTCGGTAGCTACGCTTCCCTCTTTGCTTGCGCGATGACAGGCCGAGGTCAATACTCTATTATGGTATACTCTTAAACTCGGATACGAGATGAGCTTGCCAGACTCGTGTATTACTTTTTCCCTGTCGTACCCTTAACAGCTTACCTGCAGTAGTTCTGACTTCATCAAAGTCATTGAGTACATATTTGACGCATTGTCACAGTTAATATGCTATGTTTTACACGTTGTCCTGTGTTCACCGTCGTCTATGTTGTGGGTAAATCCGGCGGGGATACCTTTATTTACACTATTTGTAAAGCTAGGGTGACTTTGAGAGAAGTGTGAGGTTAGGACGTCCGTAAACCGGTTTACACCCCAGTTGTGTTTTTGCTACTGACCGTGCCAAGGCGGTATTCTCTTTGTCAGCCTCCTTTTGTTTGCATTACGTCTGTCTTTGTGCTTGTGATTTTGTTCATGTGTGGGGTGTTTGTCTCTAGTTCTTGAGTGTCTGTTGGTGTTTTCTGTGTTCATCTCGTGTGAGAGTTTGCGTTTGGGTGTGTGGTTGTGTATGTGTGTGTTATGCTGTCTATCGGTGTTTTAGTTGTGGTTGCGTCTTGTATGTTGCTTTGCCTGCTTGACTTTACTACTTTTCCATTTACTTAAAGTACAAAAAAATGAGTCGTGCAGGAAACACCACATACAGAACAAACAGTCGCCCGAACAGCAACACAAGGAAACAGCAAATGTACATAACTATAAAAACAACAAGAGACGCACAAAGACAAAACAAACATACAATAGGGGAAGATGGAAGTACCGTCTTGGAACGGTCAGTGACAAAAGTCACTGGGGGTTAAACCGGTTTATGATTTACCATGGGTGAATATGTGGTTACCTTTCAAAACTGTTTGGATAAAAATTGAGATGCCGAGTAAATCTCATCAGGATCCGAACTCATCTTATGTTTCGAAAAAACGGAAGAAAATTCCACTAAAGTCTGACGACAATATCTGCAGACGAAATGTATTGGGTGCCGAGCTAATCAGTATATCAAATAACATAGGAACAAAACATTCAATATTTATACACTACACTGAACAGTTTTATATAAAAAAAACACGACCTGTGTGTTGGTTTTCCTTGAGGTTTGCATGTGAGAGGTCAGTGGTCCGAAATACTATTAAATTGACGCAGAACTGCGATACAAAAAATATCCCTTGATTCAATAGGAATTTTCAAAGGTGTGTTTACTCATATGAGCGCTATATACTGATATCAGACTTTGTCCCTCGTACCAACAACTAACCCTTGATTAACGAACTTGTTTTACATTTCATACATATTGGAGCCAGCCTTTTGACCTCAGTTACTAATTTCCCAAATACTTGATCTAATCTGAATTCATGTTCACCCGTGTAGATCTCTGTACAAGTTGATATCTGCACAAACGCTGCCAAGGTATCCTGGGTTAAGGTAGCATGATTTAAGGCTATGAGATAAGAGTTTCGGTAGCTTTGATGAAAGTGTTATGACAAAAAGCTAGGTATCCTGGGTTAAGGTAGTTGGTTAGGAGTTTAGTTAGCTTAGGTTATGTAAGCGGGATAAGGGTTTAGATAGCCTTGGTTAATGCAGCGGGGCAAGGGTTTCAGTGCCTTGCTTTCAGTCTCAAAATAGATTTTTGTATTTGATAGAACGTGGCAACAGTAGCAGGGTAAATATAGATAAAAACGGGTATGAACATTAGTTTTTTTATTCATTTTACCTACATAATAAAATATGTTATAAGAACTTTTATTCACACAGTTGTATGCGTCTCTTGATATTTTTATAGTTACGTACATCTGCTGTTTCTTTGTGTTGCTGTTCGGGCGGCTGTTTGTTCTGTATGTGGTGTTTGCTGCTTGAGTCATTTTGTTCTTTTATATGCATATTTAGATGCCTCTGTCAGTGTCGTATGTAGTTAGCTACAAGAGAAAAACCAGAATAACCGGGCAAATGACACAGATGAGGGCGGGAAAACAGTTTACTGTCCCTCATATTACTGATAATTAAGAAGCAGTGTGCTAAACACTGTTTTATCCAGATACTCATTTTCCGGTTCTACATTGTCAGAATTCATTCTTCTCTGGGCGTCAATCAGATATAGATAGATGCCAAAATACTGAAATGAATATTTTTGCTAGAATATATTTTTAGCTCACCAGAGCACAAAGTGCTCAGGGTGAGCTTTTGTGATCCCCTATTGTCCGTCGTCCGCCGGCGTGCGTTGTTCGTCGTTCATCGTCCGTCGTCAACAATTGGAATCTTTAAAAGGGGGTGCCTTGTTTTCAACAGAAATATATAGAAACACTTTAAAAATCTTCTCCTCTGAAACTGGGTGGTTCTTAGCTTTCATATTTGGCACATAACATCATATTCAGGTCCTCTACAAAACTCATATAAATTATACCCCAGGGGTCAAAATTGGCCCCGCCCCAGGGGTAGCCAGTTTTCAATAGAAACATATAGTGAAAATTTTGAAAATCTTCTACTCTGAAACTGGAAGGTTCTCAGCTTCCTTATGTGGCACATAGCATTATGTTCAGGTCCTCTACAAAAGTTATATAAATTATACCCCTGGGGTCAAAATTTGCCCGCCCTAGGGATAGCCAGATTTCAATAGAAACATATAATGCAATCTTTGAAAATCTTCTCCTCTGAATCTACCAGGTTCTCAACTCTCGTATTTGGCACATAGCATCATGTTCAGGTCCTCTACAAACATTCTATAAATTGTGCCCGTTTGGTCAAAATTTGCCCTGCCCTGCCCTGCCCCAGTGAAAACTCTGAAATTCGTCTCCTCTGATAGATTGGTGAGTGCTTCAGGGCCATTCTGGGCCTCTTGTTTTTAAATTATTTTAGTTAAACTTTAAACTGGGAAATGTGTTACCCATGAAGCAGTAGAGAATCAGTTCTATAACAAAAACTTAACAGATCTATTCTGTTCGTGACTATGTAAGGTTATGGATTAAAGGGGTTTTATTGTAGTAAATATTTTATTTCATCTATATTCTGTTGAATATATAGTACATACTATGATTGTTACATTAATATTAGACGAGAAATATGATTTATGGCAGAATAGAAGAATACAAAAAGTTAAAAGGCGGATAAGATTTGTCAGCAGTAGAGTGTACTGAATAAAAACGGCAATAGTTGATTAGTTGTGTCTGAGATTAGCTATTTGTTGTTTGTGAAATCCATTGAGTAAAAGGTTTCCATGTGATTTTATGAATGTCCTGTTTACTCTTGTTCTATTTTTCAATGCTTATTTGTTTATTTTTCTAAAAGATGGATTTTAACATGATTGAAGATAGAAATTTGTTTCAAACATTTCTTTTGGAATATATAATACTTTGCTAGTAGGAGTATGTAGTGTTTGCTTTGATTGTCGTAAATTTGAATTTGCTATTAGTCCTATCGATATTAATTAGACGTTTAGGTCTATAACAAATGACAATGTAGTAAAGCCAAGCAGGCACAGCCAAATACAAGAAGCAACCACCGTCAAAACTTCGATAAATAGCATGCATGAAACACCACATAAAGAATAGACAACCACCCGAACAGCAACATAAGAATACACAGCAAATGTACATTAACTACTAAAATTATAAAGAGACGCACAACTAACAAACAAACAAACAATAGTGGGAAGATTGAAGTACAGTCAAACCTGTGTAAGACAGCCACCTGTGGGACCAAGAGAAACTGGCTGTTATATACAGGTAGCTGTCTTATAAAGGTTTCACTTGGGGGAAGAGAAAACCTGCCAGGCTATGCCCATGAACTGTTGACAAAACATTATTGTATGTTAAAATAGTTTTAATTGTTTAAAAATACAATATCACATGCAAATACAATATAAATATGTGAAAGTATAAATTATATGACCAGCACTTTTAAAGATCTTAAAACAAAACCATATTTTAAAAATTAAAAGAAAATGACCTTTTGAGTCAGTAAAACAATCACATTCAGTAAAATATTAATCCAACATTAATCACAGTCAGACAGTTAAAAAATTATCACAATCTCTGGTGGTTTCCCTGTCAAGTTTCAGAATACATTATGCATGTCAACACCTTTTGCTGTTCATTGAAACGATGCAGGAGAAAGTAAAGGAGGGGCCTGTGATGAATGTGCTTACAATGATTCAACTCTGAAAAAAGTAGACTTCTATTCACTCATTGATCATTTAGAGTCAATTCTGCTGAAGAATGAATCAATGGAAGTCTGCTTCACAGTGACATCAAGTCTCATGTTGACACTGATATCCTCTAGTGTAACTACAGAATTCAGAAAATCAATTTTTCCTGAATGAAGAGCAAATGCCTTCAACTGACTGATCATTTTCTGTGCCTCTGAAAGGCTGCAAACTTTAGATGATTCATTGTCTGCACATTCATCACAGTCACTGTCACTATCATGAGTCTCCTCTATTTTCTCTTGCCTCTCTTCCAGAAGGTCTGTTGCAGGTTTCTCCCAGTTTGTATAACCATCACATGTTTGCAATTCTCTGTCTAATTCAAGGAGATCTTTAAAGTCACAGTCAAATAATTCTCTGGACATTTGTAACACAACCAGTGGCACATTGTCCTCTGACTCATCATCACTGTCTTCTCTCTGTTCTGTAGGAGTAGGAGAAGCACCTTCATACCGCCTTGGAACGGTCCGTGACAAAAGTTACTTGGGGTTAAACCAGTTAAGGGGCTCCCAACTTCACACGTATTACACACCAACCCTAAAACGTATTTGATTATTTAACTTTAATTACATTATACAAAATAAGTCCGTGCCATTGCATTGCATCATTTATTGTTTCTTTGGCAAGTTTTCCTTTCTATTTTTCGGAATACTGGACTTTAGTTGGTTGAAAATAAAAAAAATTTGGATATGCCATATAACTCAGTTACAGTCTGGAATGTTTGGTCATATATGTCGCTTACATCTTTATACCCTTATTTAGCCATTGCTTCCGAATCAGTGTTTTGATTTGGACAATTATGTTGTTATTGCTCCATAAGATTTGCGAGCTAAAGTTTTGAATTTGCTCATTCCCATGTGTGTAATTTGTGTTCTAGGTATTTTAATGTCTGTGCGTCTACATTCACCTATACCCAGAGCGAAACATTTTTAAGCATTCAGTTTAAAGTCTGATATAAAACTAAAATTGTCTAGTGTGTTTATAAGATTTTCAAAGTTAAAACTGTCTAGTGTGTATATTAGATCTTCACAAGATGTTTTTGACAAATCGGTTATAAATGTTGCTTCGTCTGCAGGCAGAGTTCGTTCTACTACCTGCCCAACTATGATTTGACCGTTTAGGTTAGTCCGGTCAAATAAGTAATTTATAGATTTGATATAATATTGTTTTAAGTCTTTATAGAAAAGTTTGTAAAATTCTGAAGCGTGGTGATCCCCCGAAAGCAAACATTGCAACACAAAAAGAGAAAATTGCAGACTCGGTTTTATTGCGTCTGTTAATGAACAGTAATTGAAAGTGCAACACTGCTCACGCCCCCTAGCACCGGTTTAAGCGGTATTCAATTTTCAGAACAAGAAGTACTGAAATTCATGATCTCGAAGGATCAAAAGTCTGTTAATAAACCGACGGCTTTTTCAGTTCTGCATTTGTTTCAAAACGTAAACACATTCGTATTCTGTTAATTTTCCCTCGCATTTATTCATATCATCTTCGTTGATTCTTCTTATGTTGTTACATGTAGTAAAAAATGATTGAGGAATTTTGGGTTTGTTTCTTTTCATATAGTTTCGACGATTACATTATATCGTGTCTTGAAGCATGAAATTATTAATACCAAATCATACATTTCAGTAACTACTGACGAAAAGACAATCAGACCATGTCCAAACGTGTGAACAACTTGGAACCGATATAGAATTACACAACATACACTTCCTACTATGTATTGGTTACCAAAGCTACATAAAAACATATAAAGCGCGTTTTATTGCAAATTCTAGCACCTGTACTACTACTAAATTGTCTATACTTTTGATTTCTTTTTTAACGAAGGTAAAAGAACGTGTAAAATTCTACTGTGATAAGACTTATGAAAATTCTGGAATAAATCTCTTCTGATCTATTAAAAACTCGTCAGAAGTCTTAAACAAACTTAGGAACAAAAGGTATCTTGCATCCACTGTAAGCACGTACGATTTTTCTACTTTGTACACAACTCTTCCTCATATTTAAATTAAAGATAAACTAACTTAATCCAGAAAGTATTTGCCCGGGGAAAAACACCACTTTCTTTACTGATGAGCAAATGAAATATTACACCAATTGGACTTGGTCAGAAGTTTGCAAAACACTTACCTTTCTATTGGATAACATATTTGTACGTTATGGGAATGACATATACCGTCAGGTAATTGGTATTCCTATGGGTACGAATTGTGGACCACTTGTCGCAGATTTGTTTTTGTACTGCTATTAGAGAGATTTCATGTTACGTTTGAATCCACAATCACAAGTAGATGTCATAAAAACCTTCAATGAAACTTCACGATATTTAGATGATATTTTTAACTCAGATAACCCTTTCTTTGATGCTCTGATTCCTACAATTTATCCTAAAGAACTCAAATTGAATAAAGCTAACCCGTCCGACAATTATGCAGCTTTTCTTGATCTAGACCTACAAATTGATAATGGAATTATAAAATATATGACAAAAGAGATGATTTTGATTTTAATATTGTAAATTTCCCTCATCTTGACGGAGATGTTCCCCGTGGTCCATCTTACGGGGTTTATATATCTCAACTTATTCGTTTCGCTAGAGCTTGTTCATCTATTGACGATTTTAACAGTCGAAATCTCATTTTAACTGAAAGCTGTTTAAGCAATGATATAGATACCATAAACTAAGAAAAACTTTCTCGAAATCTCTCACTTATTGGCAAGTACCAATTAATTTCAAGGCACTTCTGCGACACGGTATTTCACATCCTGAATTTTATGGTGATGTGATTTACAAACTTCCTAACATTATTGGACATACCCATTTTCTCACTTTGTTCATCAAATATGTTAAAAAAATTCATTAAAAAGGGATATGATCCTACAGTACTACAACATACTACATGTTTTGTTGTCAACCCTTTTACAGTTGGCAATCACACTGGCCTCTTTGCATGTATGCCGACAAGAAATGTTTAGTACTCTATGAAGGCGACCTCTTTAATTCAGAAACGGAAGGAGGACGTCGGATATCTGTATAATTTCGTTTTTGTGGTATTACTTTTCTACAGTTACTCTGTTTGCAGCTCAATCATTGGGTACACTAGCGATAGGTGGATACAGTTTGTTCACTTAAATGTTTTCGATATACATGAACTTTACCACTGTATTTGCCGTCGCGGTTGTTGTAGATTAGTCGGAGAGGGGATGCGTTTATTTACACTGTTTGTCTTTTAGGGTGGGGATGGAATAAGTGTGAGTTTGGGCGCCCATAAACCGGTTTAGCCCGGTTTATTTTGTGTCTTTTTGCAAGGAAATGAATATATAGTAGAACCTCTCTATAACGACCACTAAATTGTATTAGTTAGTTGGTATTTATGGCAGGTGGCTGCTGAAAGCAAAGTGAAAACAAAACAGAACGCTCCTACAGGGTGTCCCAAAAAGAACGGAACCCTGGAACAAATATGTATTTTAACCAATGTAATCGGATATTTTATAATGTAAACATAGACACAAACACACACACACATACACACACGAAAAGCAAATCTCAAACACCAACAAACACCCAAGTACAAAGACGCAAAGGCACAAGACAAACATAAATAATCAGCGGCAAACCCACCACTGGGATTTAAACCGGTTAACGGATGTCCTAACTAAACACGTGTCTCAAAGTCATCCCAGTTAAAAGAAACAATGTAAATAAAATGAATTTCCATAACACAGAAGATGGTAAACTGATGACAATATGTAAATATAGCATACAAGCATAGAGTACTATCCTCAGCCTGTCATCGCGCAAACATAGGGATTATAAAGGGGCTAATAATCATTGCAATATAATGGGGTCATAACATTTCTTCCTCAAAGTTTTAATGCGCTTGATAAACAAATCATGAAATTGGATATGGCTTCGACTATTCTAGTAACACATTTTGAACTTCAATAGAATTAGTTTTAATTATTGATAAATAACATCACTTTGGTAACTAGTTAACGAAGCTCATTTAATGGACCGAGTTAAGAAATTTAGAAACTATAACAGACTTTTTACACATGAACGTAATTTAGTCATAACTGATAAACTTCTTAAGCAAGGTTACAGATATCACAAACTTCGGAAAACGTTTTCTAAATTTTATTATCACAATTTATCACTCATTAGTAAATATAATTGCAATCTACGGACGTTGCTGCAACAAGGCATTTCTCAACCAGAATTTTATGGGGATGTTATATAAAAACTTAGGAAAATTGGGTCATATCCATTTTCATGATTTGTTTATAAAACGCATTAAAATTGTTTAAGAAGAAAGTTTATGACCCTATTATATTGCAACGCATTGCATGTTTGGTAATTGATCATTTTACAGTCGGTAGTTATGCTTCTCTCTTTGCTTGCACGATGACAGGCCGAGGGTAGTACTCTATGATGGTATACTCTTAAATTCAGATAACGGGATGAGCCTACCAGACTCATATATTACATTTTTCCTGTCGTGGCCTTAACGGCTTACCTGCAGGTGCTCTGACTTCAGTAAAATCATTGAGTACATATTTGACGGATTTTCACAGTTTTTATGCTATGTTTTACACATGAACGTAATTTAGTCATAACTGATAAACTTCTTAAGCAAGGTTACAGATATCACAAACTTCGGAAAACGTTTTCTAAATTTTATTATCACAATTTATCACTCATTAGTAAATATTAGTGACTTTTGTCACTGACCGTTCCAAGGCGGTACTTCCATCTTCCTCCTATTGTATGTTTGTTTTGTCTTTGTGCGTCTCTTGTTGTTTTTTCTACCCATGTACATTTGCTGTTTCCTTGTGTTGCTGTTCGGGCGAGTGTTTGTTCTGTATGTGGTATTTCCTGCATGACTCATTTTTGTACTTACATATTGTTATGTGTTTACCGTCTTCAATATTGTGGGTAAGTACACAGGGGATATCTTTATTTATATTATTTGTAAAGCTGGGGTGACTTTGAGATAAGTGTGAGGTTAGGACGTCCGTGAACTGGTTTAACCCCCATTGGTGATTTTGCTCTTGACCGGGCCAAGGCGGTATTCTCTTTGTTACCCTTACTTTTGTTTGTATTGTGTCTTTGTACTTGTGTTTTTGTTCATATATGGAACGTCGCCCCGTACATCATTCTCAGTGTCCTTCGAGATCATGAATTTCAGTACTTCTTGTTCTGACAATTGAATACCGCTTAAGCCGGTGCTAAGGGGCGTGAGCAGTGTTGCAATTTCAATTACTGTTCATGGACAGACTCAATAAAACCGAGTCTGCAATTTTCTCTTTTTGTGTTGCAATTTTTGCTCTCGGAGGATCACCTCCCTTCAGAATTTATTATCTCGAGTATGTGTGTGTTTGTTAATGTTTTCTGTGTTCATCTCGTTTATATGCGTGTGCTGTGGTGTGTTTCGTCTGGTATGTGGCTTTGCCTGCTTGACTTTACTACTTTTTCATTTAATCTTTTGCCTCATATGCGGCATCTGAACACGGTATACTCTTTTTACTTATGGAATTATAACTCTGATAAATGTCATTTTTTCTAACACTCAGTAGATTAGTCGGTAATCTACTAAATGGTTTAAACTCGCTCCTCCCTTTCTAAACATTTATTTAACAAACATGTTTACTGACAAAGATCTATCCGATATGGTTGTACGTTGTGTGCAAATATCTTAAAGCGAGAGAAGTAAAGGGTTACACAAAAACGCATATTTTGATCAAAGTAGTTCACACAGGTGTGTCAAGTAGACGGAGAAGGGTTATACCGCAAAGCCTGCCTAGGTCCAAATAGTTTCTAAAAGTCATGTCGCGAACAGAGGGAGAATACCACTTTACTATCAGATATATGGATATTTTAACACGGTTAAAAGAGCTAAAACACTCTACTGACGTTTAATATACTTACCGAGAACAAAAGGAATATTATATGAGGTTGATAGAGTGCAAGCACACTCAATGTGTCTAATACATTATCAGATAATACAATAAATATGTTAAAATGATAGAGGAAATGCACCGCTGGTTGTAATATAGGCATGTAATAAAAAAAAGGATAAACATTTTACCGATGCGTTCTTAGTTCTATCAGTCAGAAATAATACATTAATTAGATGAAAGTGAATATGTAAATTCAAAATACAAAGTAAGATACGATTTTTGTAACAAGAGAAATAAATGTGACAAGGACATGGATTAACTAACTTCAATATCACTCAGAAATTGCCATTACCATAAATAAGGAAACATAGTCAAACAGGGAGAGCCACATACGAAATGACACCGCATCAAACACCATCTAACAAGAAACGGTAAAGCCACAAGACAGAACATAACAAAACCTGCGGCTGACAATGGGAAATCAGCACATATCACCACCATACATATATACAGTGATAGTGCTAATTGGAATTACCGTAAGTGGTTTGAATGAAGGGCAAAACGTAAGGATAAAGAAACATTTTAGCTATTTGATTACCTGTGGACACATTGTAAACATACATGGTGTATCAGTTCAGCAATGTGTTGACGAGTGCCTGTCAAGGATGATCTGTGAATCTGTTAATTACATTGTACGTTACAAGTACTGTGAACTATGTGCGAAGAACGACATCAGCGGAAGCATCCAAACAAAGGGTAATTTATATATCAACAGACATGGAATTGAACAGGTAGTTATATAAGATATGGCTTGTTTGTAGTTAAATTCTATTCTTCATTGTGCTCCATTCAAAATTTAAACATAGTAGATCCCAGATCAGATGGTTCACTTAAGATACAGGTGTATTGTATATAATAATATAGATTTGATTCCATATTTTTGTCATGGCCAAACATTCTTTTATCATTATAGCGTTATCAAAATTAACTACAGTAAAAGCACGATACTACGAGCTTTTGTAGGCAAGTGTCATGCTCAAAGCTCCTCTTTGAGCTTTTTGCATGCATTTAACCCTGCATTGAGCTGCCACCTGTGTTAAAGTCATGCTAACAAAATACAGAAAACCTCTCTTATAACGGCCACTAAATTGTGTTTATTAGTTGGTATTTATGGCAGGTGGCTGCTTAAAGGAAGGTGAAAGTAAAACAGAACTTTCACCTTGCTTTAAGCGGCCACCTGCCTGTAACTCAAAACACTTGATGTAATTTAGTGACCGTTATAGAGAGGTTTTACTGTACAGTAAACACGCAGTACTACGAAGTTTCTGTATGGAGGAATTCACATCTTTGTAAGCAGGTGGTTGCCGAATGCAGAGTGAAAGTCATGCACAAAGCCCCTCTATGAGCTTTCTGCGTGACTTTCACCCGGCATTAAGCTGCAATCCGTGTTTCGCATACAACTTGTTAATTATCCATATGTTTGAGTACCTAAATGCTTTAAGTATCAGACAGACAAACTTAGACAAATAATGCAGATCATATATATCAGATACTAGGACCTATGTTCTTATTTAAAGTTATCAAAATGGTGTCTGTCTAACTTACACAGTTTTGCAATATGGCGTACAGGGAAGATTGTGTGTCCGAATAATTAAGATAATTTGATTTTCATTTTATACAATTTTAACTTGATAAAACGTCTCATCAGGATCCATACAGCTCGACACTGTAGTTGTATATAAAGAAGTGGATTATAGCGTGACTTATAAAATCAATGAATGGAAATTTAAACAGACAAAACATATCAGTCGGCTAAAGGTTAAACAAACAATAAATCAATGGAAGGCGTTCACGCATAGGTTAAGACTAATTCATTATTTAGACTTATTTTCAAATAAATGTCTGTATCGGTTTTAAATCTTACCTCTGCTGTTAATGAATAGCATATCCTGAATGTTATTAGTTTTGAAAATTGAATGCTGCTAGGGGCGTGAGTAGTGTTGCACTTGTAATTACTACTCATGAACATACTCAATAAAACCGAGTCTGCAATGTTTTCTTTTTGCTACCTTTGCTTTCGAAGTATCTCCCATTTTCAGAATGTTTGGATCCGTACAAAGCTGAAAACTTCCTGCTCGTCATTACTTATAAGAATCCATTGACCGAGCTTCCAAAGCTTTTGATCTGGATGAGAGGGTTAGTCACTCGGTGTCCGACTCGGTGTCTTATCTGGATCAAAACCGTTTTCAGATCATTGTCGAGTCGCGATTTGTAGGAGAAGCATCAAAACGTAAAGTTATTAACCCTTCGCTTACTATTCGCGTCAATATGCCTACCTGTAAATAGTGAAGACCCAGATGAGACAGCTCCTGCAGGAGCTGTCTAGTCGGGGTCTGCACTATTTACAAGGTGATTGTGCAACCAGTGCACTCCACATCAGTGATTGCACAGCGATATACTTGTGAAAATATATGTAATTATACAACAGGGCATGGGTAAAGAAGGAGAAATGTATTTTAAAATTCAGCAAGAGAATGGTTAAAACTCTAAGCTTCAGTAGATTTCAGTGCCAGTTCCTGAAGGTTGCAGTTTATCAATTGCAGACTGCAGATTGTCTCTCATAGATATTGTATAGAATTTGCAAGGCGAATAAATTAACCATTCGCTTGCTGAATTTTAAAACACATTTCTCCTTCTTTACCCATGCCCAGTTGTATAATTACATATATCTTCACTGTGTACACGTATTTCGCTGTACACTCACTGCTGTGGAGTGCACTGGTTGCACAAACAACTTGTAAATAGTGCAGACCCTGATGAGACAGCTCCTGCAGGAGCTGTCTCATCTGGGTCTTCACTATTTACAGGTTGGTATATTGACGCGATTAGCAAGGCGAATAAATTAAACAAGTGGACAGGCCAGACACAGTGTGCGCGTGGTTAGCAAGTTTTTAAACAAAATAAACTAAACACCATAATTATAGTTTCATACAATTGCTTATTTTAGACAAGTGTATCATATTTACCAAATAAATGGGGTTAAAGGCAACATGCTTATAATAATAAACACTCTTCTCATAGACAATAGCAATGCAGTGATGGACATTATCTATAATTGCATATACATAAGTTAAAGAAATAATTAGGATATATCCTTATGGAGCAGTTTGATATGGGTCTCCGGTATTTGCCTAAATTCTTGGGGTTATTAGAAATCAACCTTCAGGAGCAGTCTGGCCTTGGTCTGCACTATTTGCATAAGCTGTTTGGGTAATTAGAATAGATCTTTCAGCAACAGTTTGGTCATGGTCTGCACTATATGCCTAAGTTGACTATCCGAGTACTTAAGGTTATAAGGGTAACCATATTTCCAATTTGAATCGAAAGTGTAAGACATAATTGAAATCCCATTGACGTCTGTAGTACAGTAGAACCCCTCTAATGCGTCCACTTAATGAATAAATATGAGTGTTTATAAGCAAGTGGTTGCTTAATGCAGGACAAAAGTAATTCAAAAAGCTCATCTAGGAGCTTTCTGCATTAATTTTGTCCTGCATTAAGCTACCATCTGCATCTAGCAACCAGAACTATACCTCTTTTAGATGGTCGCATTAGCAGAGTCTTACTGTATATGCATACATATGCCCCTAAATGCGGCCGCTGAGATATATAATTATATATGCATTTTACAGACAATCTGATATGCCTAAACTGTTCAGCTTTTCATGAAATGACAGAAATTGAGATGGCAATATTACACAGATTGACTAAAGACCATTAACAGAATTCAGGCAATCTGTGAAATAAATTTATTTAAATTAATTCAACAGCAATTGTTCATTTACGTCACTATTTATGCATTATTTTTGTTTAATACTTAATAACTAACAATTACAGTAAAACCTCGATTATTCGAATTTTCGTTATAGAAGAATTTAGACCCTTTTAGGCAGGTGGCTGCTTAATGCATGGTGAAAGTCATGCTGAAAGCTCCTAGAGGAGCTTTCTGCACGACTTTCACCATGCATTAAGCTGCCACCTGTCTTATAGATCGATAATAATACGTATTTTAGTGTTCGAATAATCGAAGTTTTACTGTATTTCAGAAACATTGCACATTTTTTTTATTTATGAAACTTCAATTGTAATGAATTTAATATACATGTGCATGCGTTTTTACAATAGTGATGTTTGTAGTTTTAAAGATACTGTTATCAACATAAATAGCTTAATTGATTTGTTTCACCTATTTTACTTACGTTAATTAATTACGTTAAATAATGAAGTGATAAAAAACTTGTTACTGATTGGATAAAAACTTAATTGATTTGTTTGTTTTACCTGACCTTTTCATTTACCTTAACTAAGTGATTGGATTTTAATATCTGATTTTCATACACACATATACTATTTATGAATAAATAATGAAATATTTCAACCAGCTCCAGGTGGTAACCTGCGTTCAACCATAAAAGTAGGCTATTGAGTAACGGGTTAACCATTTCCTTATTCTACGTTTATTACAAATTCCAATACTCACTGAAAATTCATCGAAAGAAAAGCCAAATTGAAACATGGAAGGTGGAACATTGTTGCTACGTTAGAAAGTAAAGAAATAGAGAATATTTGGTTCCTAGCTTTGAATGAGAAATGTTATCTGGCAAGGCGGATGAATATATCAGGTGAGCCGAAGGCGAACCTGATATATTCAGAAGCCGAGCCAGATAACATTTCTCAATCAAAGCTAGGAACCAAATATTCTATTTATCCTTGTCACGACAGCAAAATATAAAATTATTTTATTTTGTACCGAATGTACCACAAAATGCACCGCAAAGTATACCCGACTCTACTGGCTCTAGACTGTTGATGACGTCACTATAAAGGCGTTATTACGTCACTGGAATTCCACTGAAAAAATGCTCAAAACAAAACCGTTGCCCCGGTTGGTTATGTGAGAAAAAGAACCTGTCACTTGGTGTTTGAGACAAGCTGATCTAAACCTCGTCTAGAATAGAAAAGTCAAGGCTAGCTTAATAACATTTCAATTCTATACTCGGTTGAGATAGACGCCGATAGAATTAAAATAGAACTGACTATAGAATACAGGATCACAGTAGACGATTTATGATTCTTGATGTGGATTTATCTAAACACGGTAATTTCGCGACAGACAACTAGATCTAGTCTAGACCTAGATCTACTAGGTCTAAGAATATAAGTTTGAGAGAATGAATTGAAAGAATTATTTAGTTTAACGGGTATCGATTGAAATCAATTCGCTTTGTTAAACTTTTTTTATTCAGTAGATCTAGATCTAGATCTACTAGGTATAGACGTACATTTGTGTATCCACGAAATAAGCGTCTCGGTAAAAAACTTTTTTTTTAAAAAAAAAAGTAGTTTCGGCTACAGGTCATGTGACCAACTGACATATTAACATCGGTCATGTGACCTACTGACATAATAACAAAAAGTTTATCAGTCACCTTGTTATCCGTCAGGAAAATAGGCACGTGACAGGATAAACAAATTTATCAACTTCCATTAGCAAACAGAGTAGACGGTTCCTAAAGGGACTGTATGATCTGGGTATACTCTGAGAAGCATGTTTATATGAGAGAAAGGGTTAAGAAGAATGTAATATAATTATGAATATAATATGAATAAGCAATTCTATATTTCCAATATCCTAGTAGTTGGTAGCTTAAAACAGGCTTAAAATAAAACAGAGTGCATATTAAGGCATTCTGTTTTACTTTCAGCCAGATTTAAGTGGTAACCTATGTGTAAACAGAGATAAGGGCCTTGGAGTAATGGGTTAAGTAGAATATAATATAATATAATTCTTAATAGATTATCAATTAACAATGAGAAATGTCTGATATTCTAGCAGATAGTAACTTCAAGCAGGCTTAAAGTAAAGTGAAATGCAGCTTAATGTTAGGAGCATTCCGTTTTAGTTTAAAATCAGCATTAAGCCTAAAAACAGGCTATGGAGTAATGGGTTAGATATGTTGGAATATGATTATTAATAGATTATTAATATAATAATTTTATTACCAATCAGTACAATGTAATATAATAATACATCTAATGTCCATTCATGTTTTTCTTATAATAGTAGTTTGTAGCTTAGAACAAGCTTAAAGTAAAAGCAGAATACACATTAAGGCATTGCGTTTTACTTTCAATCAGCTTTAAGTGGTAATATGTGTGTAAACAGAGAACCAAGCCTTAGAGTAATGGTCTAAGTAGAATGTAATATAATCATGAATAGATTATCAATAAATAATGAGATATTTCTTATATTCTAGCAGATGGTAACTTAAAGCAGACCTAAAGTAAAGTTAAATGCACCTTAATGTAAGGTCATTCCGTTTTACTCTAAACCACACCTTTAAACCTAAAAACAGGCTATGGAGTAATGAGTTAGATATGTTGAGATATGATTATTAATACATTATTAATTAATAATTGTTTGAACAGGTTGCATTGTTTTATTACCAATCAGTACAATGTAATATGATTATAAATGTTGATTCATGCTTTTCTTATAAAGACTGAAAGTTTTTTCCGTCATTTCAAGGAAAGTCTGAAAAATTAGGCATTTCGTGAAATCCCCAAGTCACAGTGCTTGTATAACCAATGTTTGTAATATAATACATAAAGCTAAAGTCGATTTAGTCATTTCATGAAATGACTGGTGGTGTTTTTAGTGATTCCATGATATTACTGAACATTTTGGCATTTCATGAAATGACTGATTGAAACAGTCATTTCAAGAAATGACTGAACTTTTCAGGCATTTTATGAAATGGCTGATTTCACAGATTGACTGTAACATATATACATGTACTATTTGCAGTTGCAGATGAAGACACTCTTCTTAACCCTTCTCTTGCTGAATTTTAAAATACATGTCTCCTTTTTTACCCATGGCCTGTTGTATAATTACATATATATTCATTGAGTACAAGTATTTCGCTGTGCAATCACTGCTCTGGAGTGCACTGGTTGGACGATCAAATTGTAAATAGTGCAGACCCAGATGAGACAGCTCCTGCTGGAGCTGTCTCATCTTGGTCTTCACTATTTACAGGTAGGTATATTGACGTGAATAGCAAGCGAAGGGCTATTTTGTCTCATGTTAAGCGCGGCTACACTGATATTTGTTTACATCTTGTTTCCAGATGAGACGCCGAGTAACTGACCTCTCATCAGCATCAAAGCTGTTTGAAATTCGTTTTATAGTTCCTTAAAAGCGTGAATGAATTTGATACAATTGAATATTGTAATATCGAGGTTTTGAGACTTTGTTTTTATGCTAATATCGTGATTCATATCTATTTTTATTACACAGGAGAACGTGTCCAAAACCTGTAATTGTTCAGCCAGACAATCTTGTCGTGACAATCGAGGAGCCTACCAGTGTCAAACACAAGGTAGAACCAGATAAAAAAAACTACTCTAAAACGTCCGCTCAAAACATACCTAATTCTGAATGTTTAAGACGGCGTAGAAACATTAGGCATTTATTTCGTTCTGCATTTAGCACTCGTCCCAATTACACTGTGGTGCAAGCTGTACGGCCGCAAATGTTTAGACTTTTCTAAGATGGCGGACAAAACGGAGGCTGAAAGGTAAGCATCACAATTTTACACTGTTTAAACTATGTAGATTTTTCTTTCAGTCATTTAATTGGTGCAATAACACAGAATTATAACGCCCGTCAACAGCGGCGTATCCCCTTATGGTTCATGTCTGTTTATAAGGCTAAAATCTTCGGTAAACTTTGCAGAAACTAAAAGTCAGAAATCGAATCGAGAAGGAGGTCATATTTTGCCTCATTGTAGGCTTACCAACTACGCTAAACATTTTCGAACACAGTGGATATATGCATCTGAGCCCGATATTAACGTTGAGTTACCTAGTTTGTGGCACAGATCTACATTTTGTCTTTTGGAGACGTTTGAAAATAATGTCGAGTGTACGGTTTAGCCATTAGAGGTAAAAGTGCACTGTACGATTTAGACCCGATGTTTTTTTTGTACGGTTTAGCCACGATTTTCTTTCGAGAAACTTTCCGGTTTAGACACAAAACAAATGTTACCATTTGAATCTGCGCCGTAGTAGGTCTAGATAGTATAATCCCAACTATTTATTATGGATCTTCCTTCATGCAATGCATGTTTGCGATTATGAAGCATATCACAACAATTAGGATCGAGATCAGAAACACAGTATATAATTGGTTTAAACGTATTTTATTTTTAAATATGTGTATGAATATTGTAATGATAATACAAAGGAAAAGAAAAGGATGGAAACGAAAAAAAAGACTGCGTATTGTGTTTCTCCCCCATCACCGTAACAACTGCACTCGCTTTATGCAGAAATGACTGCCCGTTATTGTACTATATTAATTGTACTGAAAAACTAATTAAATTAATTAAGCAGGATATATCAGTTTATACAAAAACTTTTTGAGAAAGATACTTCAGAATAAAAGAAAAAATAAATAAATAAATATAAGAAACAAAAAAAGAAAACGAATGTTGACACATATATGTAGAGAGGTCTAGTATTCTGAGCAGTACGAGTACATTCGAAAGAAGGTGAGCGTTACCGAGTTTATTAGAATCGTTTTGAGGTTTGGATAAACCGATGTACAGCTTCGTCTATAATGATGTTTGTATTATAATTTAAAAGAGGATCACCAAACAGAAAGACAGACAGGGACGGAGTAGTGAATCTTGCAACATCATCAAAAAGTTGTTTTCCTTCGTTGGTATATTTGCAACAGCTTAAGAAGAAGTACGATGCGTTCTCAACGAGTCCACATGTACACAAGGCAGTGTCAGATATGTTCATTGAGAATAGGTCATGGTTCAAGGAACTGCAGTTTGTACGAAGCCTCTTGTGCAGGAGCTGCTGTTTTCTGACACCGTAATAAAATGTTTGGGAACAGTTAGCAAATTGATATTCAAAGACGTTTTGAATGCGTTTAGAGTAGAAGATTGTTTTTCATTTTCAGGGAGGTTATTCCATTCCTGTATTGTTGCAGGGAGGAAAGGGTTTCTATAATGGGTTGTGCGACAGGCCAGAGGTTGAATATCACCAGCGTTTCTTAATCTTAAATTGCATCGAGAAACACTTCCAGCCACTTCAGGTACCAGTTCTGTGAGATATTTTGGAGTTAAATGAAACACCATTTTATTAAAGAGAATAAGTCTGTGTTTTACGTCTGGTTTCAAGGCGTTTCCATCCAACTTCATTCAATAATTTACCAACAGAAACCAATTTAGTTGTCCCAGTTACTATACGGGTAGCTTCATATTGATTTTTTTTCAAAACTGTTAGATTCTCTGGCATTACAGTTATCAAATATAGCATCATCGTATTCTAAAATAGGTATCACGAAACACAGATTGTTTCAAGGGAATATCTGTCCGAAGTGAATTTGAGTTTTCGCATGACATTTATTCTTGTCCATGCCTTAGTAGCGATATATTCGATATGACAGTGCCATGTTAGATCACGTGAGAGATGAACGCCAATGTGCTTATGTGAACCTACTTCAGGAATTTGATGGTCTTGCATATATATGGATGAGACAGTTTTCTCGAGATTATTAAAGACTCAAGTCTTCTTAGGATTGAATTTCACTAGCCATTTCTCTGCTATTTTAATATATTATTATTGACATTTGTTGCCATATGTATGGGAGTAATACCTACACTAAACAAGCTAGTGTCGTAAGCAAACAAACGAATGTTCCATCAAATGTCGCTAACAATATCATTTATAAAAACAAGAAATAACAATGGACCTAATATACATCCTTGTGGAACACCAGCTTCATAGTATTCTAGTCAGAGAAGGTACCAGGTAAAATTACACGTTGCATTCTTTCAGTAAGATAGCTGGAAAACCAGAATAGAATTATGAGTAGAACATGACCTGTACATATACTGGTTATTAAACATTTAAGGACAATGAAATTGAAGTGAATTGATTTTTAAGTTTAACTAACATATTTTTGACATGCCGGCAATTCATTTAGCGAACATAATGGTTAATCTGTATCATGTCAGAAAAAAAGAACCTACCCTCGGATTATGTTTTAAAGGCATTTAGTTGAGTTGATGTAATTTAGCACTTGGTCGATATCTCGTCAGTTTCGCGATGACGGATCTGGGCTGAGTCTGTATGGAATGCCTAAATGCTATTTTGTAGGGCATACATGCATTTTAAAGGTGACATAAAAATAAACGTGAAATAATTCTATAACAGAAAAGGATAACAAGTTAATGAGAAAAAACCCATATATTTATTGGACCAAATAAATTGCCAAGTCTAAAATCTTCGTCAATATCTTGAATTTCAATGGTTTGCATTTCACCATTTAGAATTATTTTGTTTGTTTATTTCAAAATGTCTGGTATTACATTAAAAGTTAATGTACGTTGCCCCGACTTTCCCGATATATATGACTTAGCTCTTTTCTTCTAATTTTCATTGGATTTCTCGGATTGGCATCTGCAGAGTGGCTCACAATAGTAACAGGCAAATAATCTGAATAGATATGTAAAGTAATGTAAAGTAACAGTACAAAGTGCTTGACTTAATTTCAGACGCTCTGTATTTGCATTAGGACTGAAACAGGTAAAACACTTTTATCAGTTAAACTTAAAAATCAATTCACTTCAAATCATTTTAAATATAACATTGTCTTCAAATGTTAACCAGTATAGATCCATATAATATGCTATGCTTCTGTTCTCGATCCTATTGTTTGTAATATACTGTCAAAATCGCAAATAGGCATTGTGTGAAGGAATATCTACACTAATTGGTTGGGATTACACTATCTAGACCTACGACGCATATTCAAACGTTAGTATTTGTATGTGTCTAAACCGTATAGTTTTTGTAAGAAAATCGTGTCTAAATCGTACGAAATAGATCGGGTCTAAACCGTACAGTGCACTTATACCACTACGGGCTAAACCGTACACTCGACATTCAAAAAGACAAAATGTAGATTTGTGCTTCAAACTAATTAACTCAACGTTAATATCGGACTCAAATACATATACCCACAGTGTTAGAAAAGGCTTAGCGTTGTTGGTAACCTTACAATGAGGCAAAATATGACCTTCTTCTCGATCCGATGTCTCATTTTCGGTTTCTGCATTGTTTACGGAAGATTTTGAGCCTTACACACAGACATGAACCATTAGGAGGTAAACCGCTGTTGACGGGCGTTATATTGCTGTGTTATGACACCAACTAAAAGGTTATGACACCAACTAAAAGACGGAAAGAAAAATGTACATTGTATAAAGTGTAAACATGTGATGCTTACCTTTCAGCCTCCTGTTCGTCCGCCATCTTGGAAAAGTCTAAACATTCGCGACCGTACAGCTTGTACCACAGTGAATTACCTCTATGTTTGTTCATAAATTGACCAGAGAGGCCATTAATAGAGGGTTAATTCACGTTTTCGGGAATGTCGTTGCCCTCGCCCTTCGGGTTCGGGTCAACAACAGTTCCTCGGGACACTGCAGATGTTATTGCCCGAAAACAAACGTGTATTAACGCTGTTCTTGCACAAACCCCATTTTCTGCTTTCCTGCATCAATTTAATTCTTCCAAATACAAGCAAAACTACCGCCGCAAAACTATACACATCTTTGACACTTCGTTCGATAAATGCTGTTTCCGGGCCATTGTTTTCTTTCTGACGTCAATTCATGATTGTATCAAATACCGTTTACACAGAATTTAATTCAATATGTATATCACTAAAAACAGTTCATTGTCGCTGCCCTTGAAATAGTCGGACCGTTCATCTAGCTTAGGACAAAACGCTTCAGGATTCGCGTCCATTGTTTACCTTATGCCCCGAATAGGTATAATTAAAACCGGTCAACAACAGCGCGTGAACACGAGAATCGCCTTGTTAATACATGGTCTAGTGGGACTACAACAGCACGTTTTGTGCAAGAATAATGGGTATTATCAATAGAGGGTAAAAACACTTTTTGGTACAAATCGTGTATTATTGTTATTTTTGCATTAAACCGTTTCCTGTGATCATTTAAATGTTCAAAATACAACTAAAACCATACGCCATTTCTTTCTCGGTTCATTCGATTTATATTTTTAACGGGGCACTGTAAAACGCTGTTGTATTACCCTCCAAATTGACCTGAGACTCGTGCATATTCCGTTTATTATCGTCGGTAAAATTTACTGAAGTATTCATTATCAATTAATAACATACTTGATAATATGTATTCATCCCGACAAATGCGCTATAAGAATACAATCCTCATGGAATATGATTATCATTGTGTTTTTTCGTTCTGCTTTTTTGTCACAGAGTATTACGAACAATCCCGATAAACACGCCGAAGATTAATCGAGTCTCAGGTCAAATCGGGAGAGTAATACTCGCGTGTACTATTAATCTTAGGCCCCGTAAATGTATAATTCAAACGGTCTACAACAGCGCGTGAGCACGAGAATCGCCTTGTTAATACTTGGGTAATCAGGACTACAACAGCACGCTTTATGCCATTATACTAGTTTTGGTGTTCATATATGCTGATTATCTATCCCAGCAGTTTATGAATACAATATTCGTACAAAAGATATGTTTGAAATAGCTATAGATATGACTGCATCTATACATTTAGTTATGATGTAGCTATATGTGTAAATGCATATATCTGTTTAGTTACTATGTAGCTATATGTGTAGCTATAGGCATTCGTTAAGTAATAAAACGTTATAGGTGAAACTACAGATCTTTGTTTAGTTTTGAAGTATCTCTATGTGTAGTTACATATATTTTCTTAGTCATGAAATACTTAAGACTGGATAAATACCCTATCTATGATGACAAATTAAAATCTTAGGAACATAAGAAAGGGAGTCAGTGGAACAAAATTCGTTCGTTCATTGGCTATGATAAAAAGATAAAAATAAATATTTAATGAATAGTCACGAATAGATAAATTATTCATATAACCATTTATGAGTTAAAAGTTTAACCCTTTCCCTCATATTGACGACTTTTGACGACTCTGTAAAAGTCACTTTGCAAAGTCAGTGTGATAAATAGAGCATCTGCTCATATAGGAGAAAATGCTATATTTATCACAATGGTTTCAAACGACACAATTCTAAAAAATGCAGTTTCTCTAGTTAATGCTCCTTTTCGGTAGATTCATTCAAAGGTTTATCTAAATATAGCTTATGAGGTAATGGGCTAAGAGCGTTTACTGTAATACCGATTACAGTGTCAAAATGTTTGTTTTGATTCTTACTAGAATGTGGAGTACCACCTTCGCTGTGTGACAGAACAAAGATCTTAGGTAACCGAAGACGGAAAGCCAGTAAGATAAAATACTTTTGTGAAGTTCCAGTTACGGGACATCGGTATAACTATATACAAGCTGAGTGTCAGGAAAACGGAGAGTGGACTGTCCCAAACACAAGTTGTGAGGGTAAGTGGGCGATTGCTCTTTGCATATGAAGAGGGAAAAATCCTAATTAATATTCATAAACTAAGCTTCCCTACAAACAGTTTGCATATCTGCTTTTACCCCTTACTTATCAATACGCATTTGAAAACCTTTCCGAACAGATTAAAAATAAATTCTGAATGTGTGATATCCTTCGAAAGCAAAAGTAACAGTGCGAAAAGAGAAAATTGCAGTCGTCCGTCCATGAGAAGTAATAAATTGCCTTGGAGAAAATGAGTTAATATGTCATTCCGCAGTCATTTCGCTCGTTGTCTGTTTAGATGCCATATACAAGGGATGTTACGTGGACACCAAATCTCGAGTGCTGATTGCAAGTACTTTCTTCATCCACTCCCAAATGACACGTGAAATATGTGAAACCCGTTGTATCGAGACTGCTCATATCTACTTTGGCTTAGAAGTAAGTATTGAACGTAAACTTATATTACACTTTTAGAAACACCTCTTTCGAACATGGATCCATTGATATGCATGTACGTTATACGGTGGCTTTTACAAATCGAACAATCATGCAAATGTGTTAACTACGCCTCTATCAGGTGCTTACAATATATTTTTCGAATACTCGAATACAGTACATTATCGATCTTCACTTCAGGGTGTAGCTTGGAGCCTTTTACATGTCTTTCACCATTCATTAAAGAGCAACATCAATTTCTAAGATTTAAGTTTTTATACCAATATTTCGAATTATCAGGGTTTTAATGTAAAAGGTTAACTCGCCGTTATTGAACAGTCGGGAAATGATTTACTCCGGACATTGTTGATTAAAATCTCAGCTTCTCGCCGTTATATAAACAGTTTGATACTAGATGGTATTATTTAACATACAGAATACATTTCACTCCTAGCAGATGTCGGAATACGGAGCTGTCTGATCTTGGTCTAGCCTGTTTGCAAAACGAGAAAAGCAAAATCACTATGGCGGAAGCCTAGGTATATTCGGTTATGTGCATGTATATTGTACGTATTTCTCACATAACTACCATTTTTGTTCAATAGCGTCGCAGCTTTAGGCCGGATGTTTTCCTACACGCCATTCATAATAAAATATGTCTGGCCCGATTCATATCATTTGTTGTTGTTTACTTGATACATTAACTTTAAATTGGTTGTTATCAACAATAAGTTACGCCAGTGAACAGTTTAGACTCTATATTGTTGTATCTAAACACAAAATAGTGCCTGAACACGCATAGTATAATTAAAAAGATGTGCTTCGGTCACTGAGAATATTTGTACGTGATTGTTCCTTTAAACGCCATTGTTCTATGACACAAGCTGACCAGTTTGTCTGAACGAACGGCTCGTGACACATCTTATATTAGTTCATCGGCAAGGATTTCTAATTAAAAACTGCAGTGAGATTTTAACTTTGTTACATACGAAAGACACATTTTGACTCATCTGTAAACATACATTACCCAGAGTGGACGGATCTGAACAGGATCTGAATATGGGATGTTCTGTTTACTTGTGGAATTATACAGTTTCTGCATATACCATTATAAAACCCAGCTAATAAATATCAATTAGATCATGTTTATTAATATTCGTAGGCTAACCAGACATGTTACTTAGTCTGATGATGAATAATACAGATGTTATGTACTTGTTGATTTTTTTTTTCAGTATTATCATAGTTGTTTTTGTGGAGACGTGTTACCGCCGAGTAATATGATAGTACGTAACCATGAGTGCAATACTGCATGTTATGGAAACCATGAACAAATGTGTGGAGGCGTTTGGCGAATATCTATTTACAAGACTCCAATCTAAATTCCGAGTCATAACCAGTAACAATAGAATATCTATCTACAATGGAAAAACAGCCAAACAGGGAGGGCCACACACGATCAAACAAGAAGCGACATAGCCACAAGACAAAACCTAACGGAACGTATATCAAGACACAAAGCATTAAACAAAACCAATAAAATAACAAATGGAAAAGTAGTAAAGTCAAGCAGGCAAAGCCACATGCAAGACGCAACCACCACCAAAACACCGATAGACAGCATGACACACACACACAACCACACACCCAAACGCACACACACACATACACGAAATGAACACAGAAAACACCAAAAGAGACACAAGAACCAGGGACAAACGTTCCACAACATGAACAAACCACAAGCACAAAGACGCAAGGCAAACAAAAGGAAGGGTGACAAAGAGAGTACCGCCTTGGCACGGTCAGCAGCAAAAACACCACTGGGGGTTTAAACCGGTTTACGGACGTCCTAACCTCGCACTTCTCTCAAAGTCACCCTAGCTTTACAAATATTGTAAATAAAGGTATCCCCGCTGGACTTACCCACAACATAGAGACTATAGGGTGAAAGTAGGAGTACCGCCTTGGAACGGTCAGTAGCCAAAACTGGCTACTTGGGGCTTAAACCAGGTTTGTGGGTATCCAACCTCACACTTACCCCACCTTCACCCAAGTTAAAATGTAAAATACCCCCACTCTCAAGACTCCACAACATGAGTAACGATGTCAAAACCAAATACTTTTCAAATAAAATGAATAAGTAAACAAGTGACTTGATCATTTAAATGACGTTATAATTTAAGTGAAGTGAAATGTACACGAAACATTTCGACACTGACATTCTAAAAACAAATATCAGAAGAAAATATAGATACAAGCGGATAATAAATATGTAACCGTTTAATTTGGCAAGACTATATATTACATCGTATTTATGTACTTGATGACATTCAGGGGTCAATGAAAAGGTTTTAAGAGGATCCCTGTATAGAGTATTGAGTATTATCTGTCGTCGCACAAGTAAAGAGGAAAGCATGATGTCCAACTTAAATGGTTTGTACATCGAGTATGTGGAAAAAGCGTTACTTTTCAAGTGTCCGAATCTATTATACTTATGTCCAGTGTATATAGAAATGTTTTACTTTATGAACAATCAATAGTGTCAATATGAAGAAATATGCGTTTCGCCTTTGAAGGGTTCTTTACCTTCAAAGAATTTGTTCAGTTTCTCTATGAAGAGACGTTTACCTGTAGTTTCCTAACCGTTACTGTTTTTATTTCTTGTCTGTTCGGAAAAACATAACTTCAGCAGTTTTCCCAGCAGTACATTCAGCGTCTGTATGGACTAATCACAAATGCTTTTGTTTCCATATCCTGTTTTGTTTTCCATACTTAGCAGATTTCCCTACCGTCAGTTCCATTTGCAATGGCTGTATGGAAAAATTGTTAACTTTAACAGTTTTCCTAACTCTAAATGCCTTCATGAGATTCACAAGGTTGTGTGAATAACTGCAATCATTGTGGGTAATTAAATTACTAAAATGTATTTGATCAGTGTCTATGTCGAGAAATGTTTTACTTCAGTAGTTTCAGTGCGTTTGTTCAGTGTTTGCGTTACTTAACGAGGTTTCCTCATCATTAATGAAGTTGTAAGTGATTGTATGTGAGCAAACACTTTGCTTGAGCAGTATTCATAATGTTAGTAAAATTGTTTGACGATTGTATGGAATAGTTTTCCAAACCACTGGTGTCATTTCCTAGTGTGTGTATGGGGAAAGGTGACCTAAGCCCGGCATGACCTTTTCATTGTAACTGTGCCCTAAACTCCAAGCCACACACTTCCATGCCGCAGTGTTCAACACTCAATTCAGCCAATATAATACTTTTCAGTAAGGTTTTGTATGACAAATAAGTTATGGCCTCACGTCTTGGCATGTGTTTTTCAAGATGTTGTTTGAGTTTGGTTAAACGGCGCTGCGCCATATTATGGTGATATTACGCCAATGTGTTTTCAATGCTGAGCAGTTAGAGCACTGTAATGTGAAATATGTGTATGTGCGTGCGTATGGCATTATTTTGCCTGATCTTTGCTATATTTTAGCAGCATCCCTGATCATTAGTGTACATTTGTTTAGCTCGTTATTGAATTTAAATTTTATTTAGCACATTAGCTGTGTTGTCTAGTGTCTTCATGAAAAGCAATACAAACTTTTCAGTACTTTCGTAACTATTAGCGCCTCTGTCCGATGTTTGTATAAAGAAACATTTTACTTTTAGCAGTTTTCTTAACCATTAGTATCTTTGTTCATTGTCTACATGAAAAAGGTTTGTTTTACGCTAACATTTTTCCTAAGCAGTAGTCTTAAGCATTTAATTAATGTTACCGTATCCCAGTTTGTAGATAAGTTATATTGTACTAGCTACATAACCGGGTATGTCTCTTTAAGTGCCTGTACTGTTTGAAATTATGCTGTTGCTATTTCTATTACTATAAATGTATAATACTTCTTTTGACCATTAGGAATTATATGTCCCTATACCTTTGCGTAATAGAAAATAGTAATGTAACAACTTGTGTGAATAAAGCATTTTACGTCCCTATATTTTATTGATTTTTGTTCATTACCTTAGTAGATGTCAAAGGATGCAAAAACAATTTAATAAAGATACTGTTTAAGATGATATGTTGTTTATTATTATTATTTTCCCATTTTTGTAAATTTGAGACTAACCTCTACAATATATCAAATTCAATGGGGTTTACGCTGACTGTTTGATTACCACATTTACACGTACTCTTGCATATATTCGTTGTCACCATTTATGTTTCGACATGACTCTTGCTATTTATAACATTGCTGTCTGTCTACTAAACAGCCAGGAAATGCATTTTAATTAATGTTATCATTTTTTGCCATTCTCATAACCATAATCATTATTCTATAGTAGGTATATAAATACAAATTTGATTCATGCAGTGAAAATCACATACAAAACAAACAGCCGCCCGAACAAAACCACAACAAGAAAACACAGCAATTGTATATCAAAACACAGAGACGCAAAAAGACAAAACAAACAAATAGTAGGGGGGAATGGAAGTACAACGTACTGCCTTGGAACGGTCAGTGACAATAGTCACTAGGGGTATAATCGGTTTAGGGGCGCCACACCTCAAAATTATTCAAACTCCACCCTAAAAGAAAAACTGTGTAAATAAGCATATGCCCTTTCCGACTAATCTACAACAACTGCAACAGTAAATTACATGTAGAACGGACACATATTAAAGTGAAATAAAAAAGGATATATTTCTTTCATTAGTTTGTAAGATATTTAGATTTAAGATGGAGAGCTACTGTGGTCTGTAAGCTAAGACACATTTTATGTCTCATACATATTTAGAACATTTAGTTATGATCCCTCAATTGTTTTCAGAATCTGTAAATATATACGAATACACAATAAGACGGCATTTGTTTATCTATATGGGGACAGTCTGATCTGTTTTGTCTTCTGTTTGTAAAAAATTCCAAATGCTTCTGTATGAGGTTACGGGTTAATTTTACCGCTTATTAACATCTAGTCTATGCATGCACAGTACATATATTGAAATACTTTCTTCAGGTCCTGTTAAATGTCGTTTTTTATGTCTATTTCCAAATCTTACAGATGTATATGAATGTATGAGTTTCCGGTTTTACATTAAAATAATTATAAACCACATTAAACATTTACAGATACTTTACAAAAGTATGTAGCAAAGACAATTTATGTAGCCATATTAATATGAGGCATATGTTTATAAGTATGTAAGAAATAATGATATCATAAAGATTACGGTGCTCCCTCCCTACAGCGGCCCTCTCAATAACGATTCTCTCCTTACAACAACGCATGTCACTGTTTCCGAAACAACAAGTCTCAAGGCTCTTTTTTCCATTGTATTTTCTTTATGCCTCCATCAAACCCTAGGTTGTGATCACTCCTTAGAATCGTCACTTTGTGACGATTCTAAAGAGTGGTCACAACATAGGGTTTGATAGAGGCGTAGCGGTTTTAGTCATCGAAATACACCTTATCCGGGGATCTGCAACAAGCTAATTATGTTTGATTTTCCCTCCCAATAACAGCTGCCTCTGAACAACACATACAATCTTCGTATCCCAAAGGGTGTCGTTGTAGAGAGGGAACACTGTACATAGTATATATAAAGACACAGAAAATGTTGGCCAATGCAGAAACTGTAGAGCTATATTATATATCAGCAAACAGAGCAGACCCTGCCATTTTATTATCAAGAGGAACAAAATAACTATTTGGGAATGTTAGAATATTTCAATGACGGAATTACTGATTATGCAATAACACAACAAATATGTTCTCATTTCTGGTACAATGTTACAGACTAAAAATGCTAATTTATTGTGTATTAGTGGTAATATTTGTTCCTAAAATGCGGCGTAAGGCTTTCGTCTGACAACATTGCATAACCGTATCGTTTATAAATCAAAGTTACTTCCGATACGTGCCTAACAGTAAAAGTCTTTCATTAGAGTATTATGTTGCACAAAAGGTAGAACGGAAGTCAGGTAGGATTTATACATTAGGTTTGACATTTTACCTTTTTATATAGCAATATAAAATAAGAAGGGATTTTATACGTAATAATTTTACTATAATATATTAAGTGATTGGTTTGTAAGCTGTAGTTTTTGTTAAATTCGTATAGCCTTTTCCATCATATGAACGTCTTTTCATGCATTTGCAAATCAGACGGTTCCTATAGGATTCTAAATGAAAACAAAATATTTCCTTGAAAAGTTTACACTATATAAAATTGAGCTAATAAATATTCATGATGTCATTATTTCTTACGTAAATATTGAACAGGAAAATAGTTCAGGTCATAAAAATCGATACATGTATCCTATACAACGTACGGTTGCTTTAACCCGTGGTTTTCCAAAACATAATTGCATGCAATTAAGATATGCTGATTGTAAAAAAAAATATTGCTTGATTCTGTCTATCTCAGTTTCATGAAGGCTAATTAGCTGTAAAAGTATCCGAGCTGAAATTGTTATAGTATATTAGAAAGAGATTCTCGAAATAGTGATTTTATTATCTCATCAACATTGATTTTAAAGCGTACATAAGTGCGTTAGATTAAATACTTTCAATTCTCTAGTACTATGTGCGACTAATAAGTTGGTATAATGTGCGACTAATACGATGGTACCATGGACTAATTTGCATTGAATAAATCGGTTTCTCGGATTCAAATAGTTTGACATTTACATTATGAAAACAACTTCAGAAACGTCCATTCTGAAACAAAAGCAGTCGACAGCACTTGTGGATGAAAAGCATTTTAGGCGAAAATCCCAGATTCACCATTGACAGCCAAGGTGTCAAGGTTTATGTAATTATTTACGATGTTTTGAAGGAACAATAATAGATTATGTATTCAAATGTCCCTTTGACAAGAACATACGGTTGTTATGCAGTGAACACGTCAATTATCAGGTAGTTCGATTTTCTGTGCAAAGAGGAATCCATTTGCCCAAATTTTACTGGATTACACTTTTAGAAGACAGTGCTATGGACGATATTTGCAAACAACGAGTGAAAGATAAACATTTGAGAAATACTTTTTGATTACAGGATTTAAAATGTATAGCTGTAATTGTAATATTTGACACTTCTGGACATTGTTTCAAGGAATATACATAATATAAATAAATAGGAATTTTGAAATGAATGCTTATTCGAGATATGCATTTAAACCTCCATCCATTTAGCGTTCAATACTTTAAGTGTTAATATATCACTTTTGTAACGTGTTAACGAAACTGATCTAATCAATCGAGTTCAAACACTTAGACGCCAAAATAGAATTTTAACACATGCTTAAAAGATTATTTAATGCATATTCGTCTGCAAAGTCGTCCGTAGGACTTCTTGTCTACTGTATTTGCTTTTCGAATGGTTACATTTTCGACTGATAATCAGAAACCCTCATTGCAGTGGTTCGAGTCATGGGAATTCAAAATATTCATATCAGTAAACCTTTCAACTGGCTAAGGACGGTCGATGGTTCTATCCGGATCTTCTATGCGCGATCGGGTGCAAATTTTGCAGGCACGGGAGAATTCCAACATGACTAAAATACTGTTAAAGCATTGCAAAGCCCAAAATTAATCTTTTTGCGTATAGAAGTATATAGGTCTGATTTAATCATTTCTGCCCTGCTCAAACGAACCGAGTTACATGATGTCATTATTTCTAACATTCAAGTTGAGCCTTATCTGATGAAAAATAAGGCTGACTCCTCCTTTCTTGAATATAAATTAAACAAAACGTTGTATCATCATTTATCACTAACGAACACTATTTTCATGACAACCGTGCAAACCTAGAAACTATTTGATCTGGGTATATACTGTTTTCTAAGGTCTTATATACTCGGTTACCATAGATTAAGAATTGCGGGACAAACCAAAACAAATATCTATGTCAAAGTTCCGAACAAATGCGAGTTATGTTGTGAATAGCGGGTCAAATGAATATTTTGATAACGTTGATAGAGGAAAACACACTATTGATTTAACCCATTTGCTCCCAGTGGATTGTTCCATGCTTATATATTGGATAAGTCAATCTTTTATCTAAAGGATGTCTGGTCGAAATGTTCATTTTTGTTTTGTTTTATATTGAATTTCCTTACAGCTTACAGTGTCGACTCTGATCAGACGTCGCATTATGCGCCCTTCCAAAGTCGTACAATACAGAATTGCTCTAAAATGTATCACTACACATTTCACAGCATAATGCAGTTCTAGCTGAACTTTAGAAATTGTCCAGATTATAAATAGGATAACTCGAACTTCTGTTGTCTCGAACTAATTTATATAGGCAGTCGATGTTCAACTGCACTTGCAGAATTCACGGTATATTATATTCACAATATACAATAGCACACAGATACCAATAAAATATACCCTGACGATGACAATGGATTCAGGTAGGAGCAATCAGAACGTATCATTACCATACATATATACAGTGGGTGTGCTAATTGGAATTATTGTAAGCTGTTTATCCGTGCACGAGGGAAAACACGTGAAAATAAAGAAACACTTTAGCTATTCTATACCATGCAAACACATTGTCAACATACCAAATGTAGAAGTACAGCAATGTGTTGACGAGTGCCTTTCAAGGATGATCTGTGAATCTGTTAATTACATTTTACGTTACAAGTATTGTGAACTATGTGCAAATAACGACACTAGCGGAAAAGCCAAAACAAAGGGTGGCTTATATATCAACAGATATGAGATTGAACAGGTAAACCTCAATGTGGTATAACTAGTTGGTTGGTTGTTTTCATATACATTATGGTGTGCTTTTTGTAAACATAGCAAACCCAAGAGCCGACTGGTCAAGGTCTGCTCTGTTTACTTATGAAATAATCTAGATCAAATTAGATTCTGTTATGGCTAAAATGTCTCTGTTCGTAACATTGTTATAAGCATTCAGCTAATTAATATTCATAAATTTATTCTTATGCCCATAGTGAGAATAATATAGGCTTGTCTATTGTGAACGGTATTCATGCGTTCGCCGTCAGGAGGCCCCAACACGAAACCGCATATCTTTCACAACTGCACCTTAGGTTTTCATAAGTACCTCAATTAACCAATGATCGATTAACTAATAAGATGTATTACAGTAGGTGCGTCGTCTCACTTCTCTTGTTAAAACGCAGTCACATTGTGCCAAATCCAACCCGTAGACCCATTGCATTGTATTCCAGTCACATTGTGCACGATCTCAACCAGCCTATAGACCCACTGCACGGCTTCAACCTGCCCGAAGCTTTGTATCTCGTTTGCGCCTAAAGCCTTTGCATGTTTTCTATCAGAGCAACAGATAAAGGCGCGTACATAAATATTAGAATATCATCCTTTTTCACCGAACCCTCTTCCAGACAATTTAAAACAGTTGTGGTAACATAGGGTTTGGTGGAGAAATAAAGAAGATATTTCCTAAAATATTTTATTTTACGAGCCTTATCTGGAGCTCTATTTTACCACTATTGATCAATCGGTGCTGTTTTGGGTTCCTGTGTTCTTTAATGTACCATGTGAAAAGCACCAAAACCCAAAGGGGTTTAAGAACACAAACAACCTGGCACTAGGTCAACCTCTTTCCCTAATACTGTAGTTTGGATAGCCGGAGAGAGAACCACTGGTGCCACTTTCAGTGTGACCTTGTCATTCCTAAACCCGCTCCTATATCGACTGTTGCATCACTTATTTATTAGCAAATTGACAAATCGTCTTACATCGGACTAAGATGTGGAGACAATTGTTTGCAAACAGCTCGGTTGCAGATAAGATGCCGAGTAACTAAGGATTCAACCTATTTGATATTGGGCCGATAATTTCTTTGAAATCGAATTAAAACATATCTTAGTAAAACAATCTTTACTTGTTGTCATGAGAAGGTCTAATATCGTGATTCATACCTATTTTCTATCATACAGGAGAACGTGTCCCAACATTGCAATTGTTCGGCCAGGCAATCATGTCATGACAATGGATTGACCTTCCAGTGTAAAACAGAAGGTAAACTAAACGAAAACTGATATAAGTATAGTAAAACTACTCTAAAAGTTGTGCTTTATATATGTTTAGACGGGGGAAACTTTGTACAGGACAGAAGGTTCCGTAGGAGATTTCTTTATGTTTTCGTACTCCATGTTTGATTGTTAAATGGACAGAGAAAGGCAAAGAATAAAATGTTTTATCTATACTTGTTTCAGAGTCCGCATGTCTGTCCTTTGGTGTTTTTTTTAAATTTTCGTACAACAAGATGTTTCTAAAGCACTACACTATGCCCCAACACCACCCTAATGGGCTAGGCTCTATGAGATACATAGCCATGCAAAATATGAACTTTCTATGTGAAGCTGATTATTTAACCTAAATATGAGCTTTGACCTTGAAAGATGACATTGTCCTTGACATGTCATATCACCGCGCAATACATGCGGCTTCATGAGATAACCATGCATGCCAAATATCAAGTCTCTATCTGTACTAATAAGAAAGTATAGCAAATGTAAACTTTGAACTATGGTATAGCGACCACTATATTACATCAATTATTTTGTTTTAAAGGCAGTTGGCTGTTTAAAGCAATGTGAAAGTAAATCAGAACGCTCCTATGGGAGCATTCTGATTTATTTTCACATTGCTTTAAGCAGCAACCTGTCATAAATACCAAAAGTAGTAGTAGTAGTAGTAGTGGTAGTAGTAGTAGTAGTAGTAGTAGTGGTAGTAGTAGTAGTAGGTAGTAGTAGTAGGTAGTAGTAGTAGTAGTAGTAGTAGTAGTAGTAGGTAGTAGTAGTAGTAGTAGTAGTAGTAGTAGTAGTAGTAGTAGTAGTTAGTAGTAGTAGTAGTAGTAGTAGAAGTAGTAGTAGTAGTAGTAGTAGTAGTAGTAGTAGTAGTAGTAGTAGTAGGTAGTAGTAGTAGTAGTAGTAGTAGTAGTAGTAGTAGTAGTAGTAGGAGGAGGAGGAATAGTAGTAGTAGTAGTAGTAGTAGTAGTAGTAGTAGTAGTAGCAGTAGTAGTAATAGTAGTAGTAGTGCAACAAGTGTTTGTAGTAGACGTAGTGTTTAACAAGTGTTTGCAGTAGACGTAGTGTTTAACAAGTGTTTGCAGTAGACTTAGTGTTTAACAAGTGTTTGCAGTAGACGTTATACTCAACAAGTTTATAGTTCAAAAAGTAGTGTGTCAAGCGCTTTTAGTAAAAGGTGCAGTGCAAGAAGTTATTGTGTTAGCTCAGGGTCTACTGTTTGCTTCTGTTTATTAATTTTGATTCTAAAGTTTCTGATTGACTGTAATAAACAATGATATAGTTAGTAGAAGTCCTGGGTCCATGCTTATAAAAGTTTTAGTTGAGTCTGAGATCGTTCTCAAGTTTTTGATTGGTCAGATTTGAGCCTTTGGCTCAAATCCGACCAATCAAAAGCTTGAGAACTCAAATCTGACCAATCAAAAGCTTGAGAACAAAACTCAGACTCAACTAAAAGCTTTATAAGCATGGACCCAGAATTACTAATATATAATTACTCATAAGGTAAAGTTACAGACATGTAACTGTAATATCGATGGCAATGTCAATGTAAATGTTTGTTTGCATTTGTACTAGAATGTGGAGACCCACCCTCGCTGGGTGACAGAACAAAGATCCTAGGTAACCGACGACGGAAGGGCAGTAAGATAAAATATTTTTGTAAAGTTCCAAGTACAGGACATCGGTATAACCATATACAATCTGAGTGCCGGGAAAACGGAAAGTGGACTGTCCCAAACACAAGTTGTGAGAGTAAGTGGCTTTTGTTCTTTGAAAAACAATTCCCGTAATTAATCCTTATTCATATTCATTAAGTCATTATTTGTATATGAATATTCAAAATATAAAATAAAATAAAAACCATTACTTAGGCTCCTTTTTGTGTATCCACCTTAACCCTTTACTTCATAGATACGCCTTTTAATGCATTTGCAACCAGAGCAACTCAGATAAAACGGCTCCTATATGTATAGTCGCGTAATGGTCTGCTCTGTTTGCTTTTTGATCAATAAAGCTCCGACTCTACAGTTTATACCATGATTAAACATTCCTGAGTTCATATGTAAATATGGAAAATCATCTAATTAATATTATTGAGGGCATGATATCTGACATGAATATTCGTGAGGGCACGGCTTAAGGCTGAAACACTATTCCATACTTAGTCTCTCCCATTTTCAAATCATTGCAGGTATCTTTTACTTTATAGAAATAAATTGTGCGTAGCAATTATGAGTACCAATGCGTAGCAATGCGTACAATCGCTATCGAAAACTAACCCGTACTTGTTAGTTTCAACCACGTGGTTTCAAGTGGTTTGGGAATATGACTCAATCTTATATGCCAATTTGCTCCCAGTGGATTCTTCCTTGTTTATATACTGGATTAGTCCATTCTTTATCTAAGGGGTGCCTGGCCTAAATTTACAATTTCGTTTTGTTTTATATTGAAATTCCTATCAGTAGTCTAACAGTATAGACTCTGATAAGACGCCGCATTATGCGGCGTCTGATCATAGTCTGCATATGTCCTATATATGGGATCGTGGGAGCAAATCTCAAATTCGAAAAATGGTGAAATGTTTCCATTTCCGGTCCAAGAATCGCTCGAGAAATTATTTACCGAATACATATGCCAATGCACAGGCGAACATGCTCGTAATTAGCTACAGAAGAGTTTTAAATATTACGTTTATAAAAGTTGTTATTATCTGCATACTTTATTTGACTTACTCAGTGCCACCCCTGGTTCCGAACTGTTGGTAAAGATAATCTCAGATCAGCAAAGAAATACAGTAAAACCTCTCTTAACCGGCCGTTAAAATTAGAATGAATATCGGTCTTGGAGACAGGTGGCTGCTTAATGCAGGGTGGAAGTCATGCAGAAAGCTCCTCTGGGAGCTTTCTGCATGACTTCCACCCTGCATTAAGCAGCCACCTGCCTAAAAGTATCTAATTCTTATCTACTAGAATTCCGGTTAAGAGAGGTTTTACTGTATTACAACTTGTTATTCCGCTCGTTTACTCTTTAGATGCTGTATACCAGGGATGCTACAAGGACACTCCAAGTCGGGTACTGTCTAAAAGTAGTTATTTCTACGCCTACTACGCTATGACACATGAACTATGTGAAACTCATTGTATCCAAAACGCATATGTCTACTTTGGTTTAGAAGTAAGTATCGACTGTTAATTTCAAAACATACCTCGTTCGAAATTGGGTTCGTTGATATACAGTAAAACCCCGATAGCTCTTACACTAAAACAAGAATCATTATCGTTCCTCTATGAGCTTTCTGCCTGTCTTCCACCCTGCAAAGTATCGAATTTTTATTGAAGGCCTTTCTTTAACTCATTTGCTCCCATGATCCCATATATGGGACGTAGGTAAACAGTGTCAGTGCGGTGTCTGATCAGAGTCTACATTGTTTGCTGATAGGAAATTCAATATAAAACAAAATAAAAATGAAAATTCAGACCAGACATCCCTTAGGTAAACGATAGACCAATCCAACATATAAGCATGGAAGAATCCACTGGGAGCAAATCGGTTAATACAAACAACTGTTTAAGCCTTCGCAAACAGTATTCCCAGATAAAACGGCTCCTAGAGGAACCGTTTAATCAGGTTATTTTCCTTTTGCTTGTGGACTTATGATAAATCTGACCTTACAATTTCTACTTATATCAAAAGGTCCTCTGTACATATGTCGTTATGAAAAAATTAGTGTTTTTTTTTTTTTTTTTTATGGCATAAACTTTATTATCAGATTTGTATAATAACATCAGTAAACAGAGCAGACAAACTCAATTCCTCGTAGGCTACTTTTAGACCCAACCTCTGTGAAGAATCTACTGCAAATTAGCATTGACTAGAAAAGGGATTTATTTTACAATTGTATACTTTTAAAACCAATGTGAAAAACAGAGCATTTAATCCCATGCAGAATCTATTGCAAAGGAGCATTTGGTAGAAAAATGGAATCGTTTAGAATTGTATACATTCGAAACTGCTGTGATAAACAGAGCATTTTTCTTCTATGGACCAAATGTTCTATCTATCACAGTAGTTTCAAACATTACTTTTATAGACGCGTGAAAAGACGTCAATAAAAGGGAAAGGTTTAATTAAACGGCTCCTACAGGAGCCGTCTGATCTGGCTTTACTCAGTTTGCAAAGTGGTAAAAAGGTACTTATATGAGGTAGAGGGTTACGGAATGTAGAGTCCCAAACAAGATTTGAAGTTGAATAACTCGCTGTTTTATTTTTGTCAGTCTATTTGTTCTCAACAACAACCATTAGGTAAATCAAAATACTTTTTTCATTTAAAAATGTTTGACCAAAATACAATGTTCATAGAAGGATAGAACTGCGATATCTCGATCTTTAACCCATTTGTGCCCACGATCCCATATATGGAACGTAGGCAAACAGTGTAGACTCTTATCAGACGCTGCATAATGCGGCGTCTGATCAGAGTCTACACTGCTTTAGGAATTTCAATATAAAACAAAACGAAATTGAAAATTTAAGTCAATCACCCCTTAGATAAAAATGGACTAATTCAATATATAAACATGGAAGCATCCACTGGGCGCAAATGGGTTAAAGAACCTCACGTTTGGTAGATCACTTATTAGGTAATTTAGTTAAACACATTTGATAGATAATTTATTAGACACTTTAATTAAACACGTTTGGTAGCTTCTTTATTAGACACTTTGATTAAACACGTTGGGTAGATACATTTATAGACATTTTAATTAAACACGTTTGATAGATCATTTATTAGACGCTTTGATAAACACGTTTGGTAGATCATTTTTTAGACGCTTTAATTAAACAAGTTTGGTAGCTTCATTTATTAGACACATTAATTAAACATATTTGGTAGCTCCTTTACTAGACACCTTAATTAAACATTAGATCATTGATCAGACATTTTAAAAAGACACATATAGTAGATCACTTATCAGACACCTTTGACAGATCACTTATAAGACACTTTTATCGGACACTTTCGGCATAACACTTATCAGATACTTTTCCGACATACGATTTGGAAAGCCAATTTCATACTCTCTGTGCCTGTATTTATTTGCCAATATTTGTTTTGAAATGAGACACATGATCTCTTAAATAATTCACTGCCAATGGTAAATTTGTAACATGTATCTATGCAAACAGTTTTGATCCAGATAAGACGCCGGACATCTCATTAGTTTTAAACCGTAACTGTGATATTTGTTTCAAGGAGAAGAAACTTTAACACCGAAGAGTATAGCAGACGACAAATTTGTAGACGATAATATGTGGCAGCGAATGTGTAAATCTCTATTTCATTTATACCTTCATTTAGACGGATCTAACAGAGTAGATCCAAATCAGACAGCTGATCAGGGTCTGATCTGTTTGCATATGAAATTATAAAGATTTGATTATAAAGTTTCCGTCTCATCCCTAAATATTCCTCTATTACAAAAAATCAGTTCATGAATATTCATATAGTATTGGTGTATTTCATAAAAAAGTCATGGGGTAAAGTGATTCCTTAGAATTTAACCCTTTCCCTGTTCTATGTTTATTTCAAATTCATTACCTACAGATTATTCATGGACAAACTAGGTAAAATGAAATATGGGAGATGGAGCATTGTACCCATTTTAGAAACTAAAGACACAGGTCTATCAAATTTCATTAGCAAATAGAGTAGACCCTGATCAGACGGCTCCTATAGGAGCCGTCTGATCTGGGTCTACTCTGTTTGCAAATGCATGAAAACACGTTTGTATGAGGGAAAGTGTTAACTGATTACTAGATACAGGACTGTATTATTGACTTTAGAATTGGTAAATCACTGTGAGGCGGAAGGTGGCGAATGCATAAGTGTAGACTTTGGCCTACCGGATCCATCCACAACCCCAGAGCCTACCCCACCACCAACAGACCCTCCCGTAAATCCTCCTACAAGACTAAAAAATTAGTGTTATAAATATTCATGATGTTATTATTTCTTACATGAATAATCAATAGGGTAAGTGTGTGATAGTCGCTTTTTACCCGTACAACGTATATACGGTCAGAAATATCACTTAACCCTTGCCGAATGAGTGCTCATGGCAAATAATAACGCCATGAATATCTATTAGTTGATGTTTCGCTTATAATCCTATATGAGCAAATGGTGTCTTGGTACTGGCAAGTAGTGTAGCATTAGACTTTTGATATTTTGAACTCGGATAACTGAAACTTTGGGATAACTCTAAATAAAAGGTCGGTCCTTCCAAAACTCACAATACAGAATTGTTCTGAAATGTGTTTCTAGAAACTCATGTCACAGGTTAATGCAGGTCGAAAGTAATGCTGAAAGCCCCTACAGGATAGTTGCCACCATCAACAACTCACTAGGGTTTTTAATGGACTAATCCGATACGCATCCAGTAGATAGATTGATAGTGGATAGATAGCGGATAGATAGATAAATAGATAGATAGATAGATAGATAGATAGATAGATAGATAGATAGATAGATAGATATATATATAGATAGATAGATAGATAGATAGATAGATAGATAGATAGATAGATAGATAAATAAATAGATAGATAGATAGATAGATAGATAGATAGATAGATATATAGATAGATAGATAGATAGATAGATAGATAGATAGATAGATAAGATAGATAAATAGATATATAGATTAGATAGATAGATAGATAGATAGATAGATAGATAGATAGATAGATAGAAAGATAGATAGATAGATAGATAGGTAGTTAGATAGGTAGGTAGGTAGGTAGGTAGGTAGGTAGGTAGGTAGGTAGATAGATAGATAGATAGATAGATAGATAGATAGATAGATAGATAGATAGATAGATAGATAGATAGATAGATAGATAGATAGATTGACAGATAGATAAATAGACTGCTCGCATCCCCTAGCAAACGGTATTCAATTTTCAAAACTATAAGCACTGGAATTGATAAAAATTGTGAATATGGATGCTTTGTGTATTTATTTCTTGTTTTACAGGCCCTAGCAGAATGTTACTGTGGAGATAAGTTACCGTCGAAAAATATGCTAGTAGCTAGCCACGAGTGCAACTATAAATGTATGGGTAACCATGAACAATCGTGTGGAGGCAGTTGGCGAATAGCTATTTTCAAGGTTATTTATTAAATACACAACACAGTCAGAACCAATAATAATAATAGGATATCTATCCCCGCTATGAATATTCCAGATAAAAAATAATGAAAGCATGTACAGTTGAACTTCGATATTTCGAACTCGGATAACTCGAACTTCGGGATAACTCGAACACAAAGTTCAGTCCCTGCAAAACTTACAATACAGAGTTGCTGTAAAATGTATCGCTACAGGTATCTAGAAACACATATGGCAGCTTAATACATGTCTTAAGTAATGCAGAAAGCTCCTACAGGAGCATTCAGCATTACTTTAGACCAGTATTAAGCTGTGGCCTTGAGAAGTTGTTCAGATTAGAAATCGGATGACTCGAACTCCTCTTATCTCGAACTAATTTATACGGTCCTCTTACGTTCGAGTTATCGAAGTTCAACTGTATAATGAATATATGCAATGGAGACTATGGAATAAATTATAGAATCAGACATACAGTAAAATCCTTCTAATGCGACCACCGAAAATGAAAATAATTCTTGGTGAATTCTGGGTAATGAGGCAGGTGGTAGCTTAATGCAGGGCTTATATTATCCTATAGGAGCTTTCTGCATAACCTTCGTCCTATCTTTTTATTATTCACCTGTCTATAAAGTAAGTAATGAGAAATGTTTATTTATTAAGTGGTCTCATTTGAGGGATTCTCCGTATCTTATTTCATAGATTCACAGAGCAGAACTGATCTTGCCATGTCCGCTCTATATGTTTCGCGAAAAATGTATTTCTCCAACCTTTGCCCATGAAAGATAGGATTTTTTATCCATGTAAGATATACGTGATGTTCGAAGTTTATCTTCCATGTCAAGTAACGTTACATGACGCCACATGTTATGTGACATTATATGTAATCATGCATTTCAGTTATTGTATGTTCAAAAGTTCATGTATGAGTCATGGGGAAACACCACATACAAAACACACAGCACCACGAAAAAAATCAGTAAATGTACATTCATATCAAAATGCACATAGAGACGCACAAATACATTTCAAAAGATGGGAGTTTGAAAAATAACCCCAAAGTTTTTTTTATAATATTTCTCTTCTGTTGTTTGTTTTCACTCAGATCTATATTTGTTGATGGCTTTCACTCATCTATAAAATAGAAAAAAGCGCTGAACAGTATAGTACTTCCTTTTGTTGTATCAGTTTCTTTCAAGAAGGGTCGCTTCACATACATTTAAAATGAAACCTCCCGTCTGATAAACGGTCAGATAACTGAATAATGAATAATGGTAATAGCGCTTTATAAGGGAGAACATAATCCATCAATCAAGCTTGGAGAAAATATCCACCACTCATTAATTCATCGGGATCAGAAAATCATCATATCCTACACGAATACTCCTGGTGGATTCTTCCATCAGGTAAAATGATATTCAGGTTTGGTACCCACACACCTGGTTTAAGCCCCCTGTAACCTTTTATGGCTGATGACCATTCAAAGACTCCAGCTTACACCGTATGGTTTACTTTGTTTTCATATTGTTAATGTTTTATGCCTTTTTGTGAGTTTCGTCACGTTTCGCTTGTAATTGTGTTGATTCATGTATGATGATATTTAAGTGCCGTGCCCTTTGATGTGTGGCGCTCTCTGTATGACTGGTTTTTTCACTTTTGGTAGAGAAATGACAATTTTAGTATCTGAATACGCACAATTATCTATTGCTCTTGTCAGAAACAGCACATTTAAATATTGGTGTAACTTTATTGCCTTGCTGAATTAGATATATGTGTCAAAAATGTGATTTTCCTCTTTGTAATTAACACAAGAAATTCCGTTTATCCTATCTTAACCCTTCGCTTGCTGAATTTTAAAATACATTTCTCCTTCTTTACCTATGCCCTGTTGTATAATTACATATATCTTCACTGTTTACAAGTATTTCGCTGTGAAATCACTGCTGTGGAGTACACAGGTTGCACAATCAATTTGTAAATAGTGCAGACCCTGATGAGACAGCTCCTGCAGGAGCTGTCTCATCTGGGTCTTCACTATTTACAGGTAGGTATATTGACGTGAATAGCAAGCGAAGAGTTAACAAAACATGCATAATTATATTGCTGCGTATGTTCTACTAAGCCACTGAGGATAATCGTAAATTTTAAGAGGAAGTAGCATGGAACACCTTTACTATTTGATACGTATATTTAATTCATCCTTCAGAGTGTAGTTTACGTTGCATGTTTTCGTCCTTCTTTCGCTGCTAAAATATCCTTTTTAAAGGGAGTATCTTGTGTATGAAAATCAGATGTTTACCAATTTGTACTATTTGATTTAATAGTGTGCCTTAATGCGCCTAACATATTAAAAAAAAGCGCCCGAGGTTAGGTTCCAAAAATGGTTTAAATAGTCACAATAAAAATGAAAAAGTGATTTAAATCTTCAAATTATTACATGGTAAACAATTTGGAGAATTATATATCTTCCATTTACATAAATTTTCATATGTTGCACTTATGCATTTTTAATTTGAATTTATACTGTTTGACTATATTGTCTATTACGACTGTATATGTAAATGTGTATACTGTATCCCAGTTTGTTTCTATGAGTAAATAATTCCAATAAGAATGTAGGCATGCTCTCTTGAATTTGCGCCGAGTAATGTGTGCCTTATAACTTTATTTTAAGGTTTTTTCGTTCACTTTCACGTTCATTTTTGCTTTACTTTGATTTTTCTGTTGAGTGTTCAATAATGAATGCATCGCAAATGTTGCCATTCTTTCATATTATGCCAAATTCTGTCGTCTGCTAACTTTGTCGTCTGCTAACTTTGTTGTCTGCCCAAAACATTCATTTTTTATTTTCTTCATTTTTGTTTCAAAAACACAGTAACAGTAACAAACAGTTTGTTACGCGGCGTCTCATTTTGGATCCAAACTGTTTGCATTGGTAATCACAGATCCGGCATTGGCAGCGATAGGGTTAACAGAAATAAATCCTGTTTTTATTCATTTCTTAAAAGTCAGACGTGTTCTATTATGGTTTATGTGATGATTTCCCATAATATGTATTGCCTTAATATGTCATAAAAGGTAATTTGTTTTGAAGATGCTGCTGCATGTTGACAATATATCCTATTTTCAAGTAGTTTGTTTTATAGAAGATGGGTAGTGGTTCTGTATTTGGGTATGACTTAACACTCTCCCTGTTCTATATTTATTTCTAATTTCAGTATCTACAGCATATTCTTGGCCATTATGAAATATGGAAAGTGGAACAGTGTAGTCATTTTAGAAAGTAAAGAAACAGATCGTTTAAATTCCTTTAGCAAACAGAATATACCATGATCAGATGGCTCCTGTCTTACCTAGGTCTACTCTGTTTGCAAATACTTAAAACACGTTTATATAAGGGAAAGGGTTAAACTGATATTTGTCCATTCTAAAAACCAAAATACTGTGACCGTGCTGATTTAAGAACTACTGGGGAATTACTGTCCAGTTAGCAAACTGTTTGTGAGGCATTTTATTCATCTCACTGTTAGAGTTGGGTTCCAGGTACTATCCAAGTCAATCATATTTATTTATTGCGCCTATTTATGTAAGTCGTTTGATTTATTTTCAGATCTTTTGTTCCCAAGAAATTTAAGAAAATATGTATTTAACCCTTTCGCTGCCAATGCCGGATCTGTGATTACCTATGCAAACAGTTTGGATCCAGATGAGACGCTGAGTAACACGGCGTCTCATCAGGATCTAAACTGTTTGTTACTGTTAATATGTTTTTGAAACAAAAATGAAGAAAATCAAAAGAATGAAAATTTGTAGCAGACGACAAAGTTAGCAGACGACAGAGTTTGGCAGCGAAAGAGTAAATTGATCGATAATTGTAATTGGAGTAAATGTAGATTGCATCAGATGTATATATTTTGAAAAAAGCGTTGCATTTATGATTGTTGTTTTACCACAAAATGTACATTATCTAGGGGTTTAAATATTGATATCATTTTTTACTTCTTGAATTTTGTTGTTTCGTTGTTATTAAGAGAGGCTATAACCATGTTCAAAATAAACATCGACTGTTGTTACATAATCTTTTTTAATTGTATGCTTTAAAATGTATCAACAACTGTTCTGTGCTAAATTCCTTGTGTTTTTTTGTTTAATTTTAATACAGAGCAGGTACCGAATTCCTCTACAACCGATAACCTATTTCCGGTTTATATTAGAATAAAAATTTGATATCGCAAGCTAGTTGTGAAAGTTTTATATTATGCCTATTAGTTTCAATTTTACTTTAAATCCATCAATATTTTCACATGACCTAGTCTGAAGTGCGAAACTTTCTGCGATGACGACAAATAAGAGAACCGAAAAAGGCCATCATTGATGTATCCTACGGGGTATATTCAAGAAGTTTAATTTTCAGGCGTTATTTATAACGGAAGACATATTATGACTACAAAATACTTTCACCAAGTTTACAAAACCGTCAAAGCCAAAGTATTTCAACGCCTCAAACATAAATTTACAGTCAATAATCTATCTATATATTAGTATAGTTACTGAACACAAGCACTTACGGCTATGGCTAAGTAACACATACATTGCGGTCATGGCGGTTAGTGGCGGATAGCTGCTAAGGTAAAACTTTTCCCATTACCAACACTAAAACATTACGATGATGGATAGGAAAGTGTTAAATATCTATCAATTTAGAAAGAAAACATTTATTTCAAACATACATTGCACAACTGTACTAATGGTTCGGAAAACTATTAAATTAGATGTTTACACGGAGTAAATGCATGAACTGAGAGCAAATACAATAGACGCAAACCTGAAGCTCTTGTATATTCTTGAGGAAGTGTTTACAGAATATGCATTTACTTCGAACCCTTGTGAGATTTCTCCATCACTGTAATTCTGTTATCACATGTCTTAACTCTTTGCATGCTAGCGGTGAATTTGCCATTCTAACGGATTAGTAATACGGGTTCAAAATTATATGGCAAATATTGTAAAGGAAACTATACTGACCTAGTTCAGATAGCTCATCAAGGCCATACTGGTTCGTCCATATGATAGTACATGTATACCACGTGACAATATTCCACTGGAAGTTATACATACACTATACAGTATAATACAACATGATATAATACAGCTATTATACGGATATCATGTCAAGCAATATTAAACTACACGACACGTTATTATACCCTACGATATTATGCCCTGCGAAAAATAGTAACTAACACGATATTATACCATATCATGTTACACCATATGATGTCATTCTTAAATATATTAAAAAGTTATCATAGAGGTAATATACAGTTGTCACACAATTCGATATTATATAACCTCCCACAAGTTCATGGCCTTTTCATTTAACAAGAGCAGTCACGTTATAGCCTTCTGTATTTCTATAGAGGGTCAGTGGGCTTCTTGTTTTAATCATTAGTTTTATCCAAGCCATTATACTTTTGACAAATATTCACTAAATATAACGGATTGGTGCATTTTAAACAATTTTTTGTTTACTTGGTCTTTTTGAATACGTAAAACCTAGACCTGCAAAATTGTGACCAACAACGTGGTCGATGAAATAAATCAGTCTATAGGGGGACTCGGCTATCGCCTCGCCCTCTATTCATCATACAAATGCCCTTTATTTCCATAGTTGGTCAGTGACTATCCCAATAACTAAAACTAGTTTACCTCCCACATGTTTATGGCATTTTTCAATGGACAAGAGCACTCACGTAGTCATCATTTATATTTCTATAGAGAGGAATTTACTGACCTACTATAAGCACACTGCAATAAAATTTCTGTCATTCAAAACACCTCGTCTTTTAATCATTATTTGGATCATCGTCGTTACCCATTTTAACAAATATTTATTAATATAATGGATTGACGCATTTAAACAACTGTTTGTTTGCATAGTCCTTTTGGTAACTTAAAAGCTAGACCTTCATTATTGTGTCGTTTAGTTCTGTATAATATAAACATTGGTGTCACTTCAACATCAACGTCATTTCCGTATCATCTAGGCCAAGATAAGTGATGGAAAGTGGTCAATGAAATAAATCAGTTATTGGGTTTGTCACGGACCTACTACGGAAATATAGGGGTCTGTAGGATGAATAGTGGGACTCGACTGTCGCATCGCCCTCTATTAATCATACAAACCCCTATAGTTCCGTTGTGGTTCAGTGACAACCCCAATAACTAATATTATACAGATATGTACATCACGATATTTAACACATATTGTATCACACGATATTGTACCACACGATAAATGATTCCCCACTTTCTTAAATCATCCTATAACAACATTGCCTTCTAAAGGTGTACTTTCATTTAAATTTGGGCAAAAGGATGTAATCATGCAAAAGATTGATCTACCTCTTAACTAACCTATTCATTATGTAACAGATTCATCATACACTTTATGTCAAAAGGAACATTTAAATATATAATTCGCTATATTGTTCCTTCAAAACATCGTAAATTCATAGGTCTTTCAGACAGTTTACATTAACCTTAGCACATTGGCTGTCACTGATCTGGGGTAATCTATGCAAACAGTATTAATACAGGTGTAACGTGGCATCTTTTTTATAACCATGTTAAAAGACGGCTAAATATTGCACACGACAATGATCACCACAGCGACAGGTATCCACAGTCGCCGATTGCAATGGGCAAATCTTTGGTAACTTTTATGAACAATTTGGATTCAGATGTGATCAGGTAAATCGGAATTTCATCAGTAAATTAACCCATTTGCGCCCAGTGGATTCTTCCATGTTTATATGGATTAGTCCATTTTTTAAGGGGTGCCTGGCCTAAAGTTTCATTTTTTTTTTTATATTAAAATTCCTATCAGCAAACAGTGTAGACTCATGCGGCATCTGATCAGAGTCTACACTGGTTGCATACGTCCCTTATATGGGATCGTGGTAGCACATGGGTTAAAATAAAATGAAGCTTCACATAATAAAAGGATACTGAACTTTTATTTTGCAGACGAAAATCGTTGGGCGCAAAAAATAGAGCTATCACTAAATATGATTATTATCCCACCTCACCACCTTGTCAAAATATTCAGTGGCTTAAAAAGGCAATAGCTCAATAATCCTTTCATTCACACTTGTGAAAAGAAGATTTTTAAGTCCAATCAGGGATTGACTCGCATGAAAATTATGTCACACACCTACACACCAAATGCATAATTTGAGGTTTATTGATGGTGATATGTAGAAGCAGTTATTGATTATGAAAAGAAACAAAGGGGAATTTATCCCTCAACAAGAGCCGCGTAAGGTGCCATCGATCGTCTGATTTGGTGTTTGTCCACTACATGCACTTCTCCTTAAAGAGTTCTACAAAGTTGTGAAGTTTCATGTTTATACCTCTTGTACTTTTTGATAAATCAGCTACATTAAGGTTTTTGCACGCAAACTAAGACGACGCCAATCGCCACAAGGCCTACGACCCAGTGATCACAATAGCTCGACGTTGACTGCATATCCTCTTATCACCCTCTTTCCGTATATAAAAGTACATGTATGAGTCATACAGGAAACACCGCATACAAAACACACAATCACCCAAACAGCACCCAACGACAAATAGCAAATGTGCATGTATATATAAAGACAAACAGTGTAAACAAACGTACGCTCTCTCCGACTATAACAACCGCGATGGCAAATACAGTGGTAATGTACAAGTAAAACGGAAACATTTAAGTGAAACAAACTGTATCAACCTATCGCTAGCGTACTCGATATCTGACGACCTCCTTCCGTTTCCGGATTGAAGAGGTCGCCTTCATAGAGTACTAAACCTTTCTTGTCGGCGAACATGCAAAAAAGGCCAGCGTGATTGCCAACTGTAAAATGGTTTACAACCAGACATGCAGTATGTTGTAGTACTATAGGATCATATCCCTTTCTAATGATTCTATTAATATATTTGATGAACAAGCTGAGAAAATGTCCAATAATCTTACGAAGTTTGTAAATCACATCATCATAAAATTCAGGATGTGAAATACCGTGTCGCAGGAGCGCTTTGAGATTACATTTGTACTTGTCAAATAAGTGAGAGATTTCATGGTTTATGATATCTATATCCTTGCCTAAGCAGTTTTTCAGTTAAAATGAGAGTTCGACTGTTAAGATCGTCAGCAGATGAACAAGCTCTAGCAAAACGATTAAGTTGAGATATATAAACCCCGTAAGATGGGGCACGGGGAATATCTCCATCAAGATGAGGGAAATTTACAATAATAAAATTAAAATCATTTCTTTTGTCATATATTTTAGAAGAAATTATTCCGTTTTCAATTTAACCCTTTCCCTGATATTGACGACTTTTGACGACTCTGTAAAAGTCACTTCGTAAAACCATTGTGATAAATAGAGCATTTGCTCCTATATGAGCAAATGCTCTATTTATCACAATTGTTTCAAGCTACACAATTCTAAAATTTTCCTTTTCTCTAGTTCATGCTCCTTTTCGGTAGATTAATTCAAAGAGGTTGTATCTAAATATAGCCTATGAGGTAATGGGTTAAAGGTCTAGATCAAGAAATGCTGTCGGAAGGGTTAGCTTTATTCATTTTGAGTTCTTTTGGGTAAATTGTAGAAATCAAAGCATCAAAGAAAGGATTATCTATGTTAAAAATATCCAAATATCGAGAAGTTTAATTTAAGGCTTTTATATCATCTTCTTGCGATTGTGGATTCAAAGGTAACAAGAAATCTCTCTCATAGTACAAAAACAAATCGGCGACCGGTGGTGCACAAGTCGTACCCAAAGGAATACCACTCACCTGATGGTATATATCATTCCCATAACGCGTAAATTATGTTATTCAGAAGAAATAAGAAAGAAGCAAACTTCTGAGCAAGTCAAATTGGTGTAATATTGCATTTGCTCGTCAGTAAAGAAAGCTTTATCAGCATTAAATGCCAGAAATGATGCTGTTCCTCGGGCAAATACTTTCTGGATTATCTTTAATTAAATCATAAAGAAGGGTTGTGTCTAAGGTAGAACAATCGTATGTGCTTACAGTGGATGCAAGAAACCTTTTGTATTTAATTGGAAAAGTAGTAAAGTCAAGCAGGCAAAGCCACATGCAAGACGCAACCACCACCAAAACACCGATAGACAGCATGACACACACACACACACAACCACACACCCAAACGCACACACACACACACACACACGAAATGAACACAGAAAACACCAAAATACACACAAGAAACAGGGACAAACGTTCCACAACATGAACAAACAACAAGCACAAAGACGCAAGGCAAACAAAAGGAAGGGTGACAAAGAGAGTACCGCCTTGGCACGGTCAGCAGCAAAAACACCACTGGGGGTTTAAACCGGTTTACGGACGTCCTAACCTCACACTTCTCTCAAAGTCACCCTAGCTTTACAAATATTGTAAATAAAGGTATCCCCGCTGGACTTACCCACAACATAGACGACGGTGAACACAGGACAACATGTAAAACATAGCATAATAACTGTGACAATCCGTCAAATATGTACTCAATGACTTTGCTGAAGTCAGAGCACCTGCAGGTAAGCCGTTAAGGGCACGACAGGGAAAAAGTAATACATGAGTCTGGTAAGCTCCTCCTGTATCCAAGTTTAAGAGTATACCATCATAGAGTACTACCCTCGGCCTGTCATCGCGCAAGCAAAGAGGGAAGCGTAGCTACCGACTGTAAAAGGGTCGATAACCAAACATGCAGTGTGTTGCAATATAATAGGATCATAACCTTTCTTTTTAAATGTTTTAATGCGTTTAATAAACAAATCATGAAAATGGATATGACCCCGAATTTTCCTAAGTTTGTAGATAACATCCCCATAAAATTCTGGTTGAGAAATGCCTTGTCGCAGTAACGTTTGTTTAAGACTTTTGAAGAGTTCTTAATAGACCAGACGAGATTTATTCCAGAAATGTCATAAGTCTTATCACAATATAAGTTTACATGTTCTTTTATCTTAGTTAAGCAAGAAGTTAAAAGTATAGATATTAGTAGTTGTACAATACATGCCTACAATACTTGAGAAGTTATGCTCCAGATAAAAATACGTCTGAAAATTAATTAAGGAGAACAACCCCTACAACCCTTGACTGCACATCCACTCATCACTCTCTATCCATACATAATGTTTCACAGTTGGTGCCTACAATACTGAAGAAGTTATGCTCCAGACAAGACATTGCTTCTGAAAAGTAACTAAGAAGAATAATTCCCTCCAACACGAATTTTGAATTTCAACCCTAATTGACTGCACATTCTCTCACCACCCTCTATCCATATTTAAAGTTTCACAGTTGTGCCTATAATACTTTAGGAGAAATGTTCTGGAAATAAATCGGACACACGGACATGTGCGATTCTAATATAGACCCAAGTTCTTTAGAAGTGGGAGTATGATAACGCGGTTCAACACAGTAAACAATACACAGAATATAAGTAGCATAAAACAAAACTTTAATATATGTATTGTCCATTTATAGACAAGAAGCATTGTGCACTATCACTTTCTATCAAGGGAAGAAACAAATATTTAAGGAACCAATAAATGATACTGTTTTATAAACACATACGCCTGCACGCACAGATACATACACGCACGGGCACACACGCTCTCTCTTTCTCTCACATTCACATATACACATAAACACACACACCCTTCAGATAACTGTTCTTTGCCTGAACACTTTCAAAATAAATCGGCGCTGTATGTCCATAATGTGTGGCAAAACCGTTAAACGACATACAACATTCATGATCGTGCTGAATCAGAACACTGGGACACTGAATTTGGTGGTATGTAGTAGGGCTTTGCTACTCTTAATAGGTCATAAGCGCTAAGGTCACTTTACTCCGTATAGACACTGGGCTTAGGATTAGGGAAAACTACAATATAAGCAAAGCTTTACTCCATACTTCAAAGGAACCGATGGATAGAAAACTGATCTAGTAGAGTGTTTCTAACATACAAATAAAAAATAAATTCACGAACAATTAGGAAAACTGATAAAGCAAGCGGTTATAGTCACACTGAACAAAAGCAGTAACGGTTAGAAAACTTTTTCTTTTCGCATTATGTTTTGCTTTCGACGGATCTGTACAAAGTCAAACCTTTCTCTGTGCAGATTCCGAACAAGGCACTAATAGTAAGGGAAAATGATAAAATAAAACATTTCCCCACAAAAACTCTGAAAAAGGCACTAATGAAATTTGTTCAAGTAAACAACATTAAGAAACTGATCAAATGCATTTGCAGTTAGGATAAACATGAATGAAAACATAATAAAGTCAAGAAGAGCCGCCCACAAGACGCAATCTCTACCATAACAGCGATAGGAACACTTGGTGTTTAATGAAAAAGTAGTAAAGTCAAGCAGGTTTAAGGGCACCCTAAATGAAAAAGTAGTAAGGTCAAGCAGTCAAAGCCACATACAAGACGCAACCACCACTAAAACATTGATAGATAGCATGACACCCACCCACACATCCAAATACACGCACATACACGAGATGAACACAAAACACCAAAAACACATATTGACTAGGGATAAACATTCCACACATGAACAAAAGCACAAGTACAAAGACACAAGACACACAAAAGCATGGGTGACAAAGAGAGTACCGCATTGGCACGAGCAGTAGCAAAATCACCACCGGGGGTTTAAACCGGTTAACGGACGTTCTATCCTCACATTTGTCTGAAAGTCACCCTAACTTTACAAATAGTGTAAATAAAGGTATCCTCGCCGGACTTATCCACAAAATAGAAGACGGTAAACACATGACAATATGTAAAACATAGCATAACAACTGTGAAAATCCGTATAATATGTAGTCAATGACTTTGCTGAAGTCAGAGCACCTGCAGGGAAGCCGTTAAGAACACGACAGGGAAAAAGTAATACATGAGTCTGGCAAGCTCAACCCGTATCTGAGTTTAAGAGTATACCATCATAGAGTACTACCCTCGGTCTGTCATCGCGCAAGCAAGGAGGGAAGCGTGGTTACTGACTGCGTTGCAATACACTGGGATCATAACCTTTTTGCTCAAAGATCAAGAACATGGATATGTTCCCGAATTGTCCTAAGTTTGTAGATAACATCCCCATAAAATTCTGGTTTAGAAATGCGTAGTTGCAGTAATGTCCGTAGATTGCAATCATATTTACTAATGAGTGGTACATTTCGATAATGGAATTTAGAAAACGTTTTCCGAAGTTTGTGATATCAGTAACCTAGCTTAAGAAACTAAATTACGACTGCTAAAATCCTCTAGAAAAAAAACAGTCTCTAGCACACCGAATAAGTTGAGAAATATAAACCCCACAAGATGTAGAACGGGGCACATCTCAATCTTGAAAAGGATAGTTAATAATTTTGAAATTAAACTCTTCACTTTTATTGTATATTTTAGAGGAAACTATCATTTGTGAGTGAAAGATTCAAATCTAAAAATGAAGTTATAATTAGAAAAGTAGTAAAGTCAAGCAGGCAAAGCCACATGCAAGACGCAACCACCACCAAAACACCGATAGACAGCATGACACACCCACACCCACAACCACACACCCAAACGCGCGCGCACACACACACGCACGAAATGAACACAGAAAATACCAAAAGACACACAAGAATCAGGGACCACACATGAACAAATCACAAGCACAAAGACGCAAGGCAAACAAAAGGATTGATTATAATGTCAGATTGATTCGCTTTGTTTAAAGATAGTTCTTTTGGGTTAATTGAAGAAATCATAGTTTCAAAATAAATAAAGATTATCCAAATTCAAAATATCGTCTAAATACCTTGAAGTTTTATTTAAAAGCATTAACAATATCGGCCTGTGTATCAGGTTATAAGCTAAGCAAAAAATCCCTCCCATAGCAATACAAAAACAAATCTGCAAGAAGAGGGGCATAATTTGTACCCATAGGTATACCAACAACTTGACGATATATGGTGTCCCCATAACGCACAAATATATTATCTAAAAGAAAGGTAAGAGATCTACAAACATCAAGGTAAGTCCACATTGTGTAATGTTCAACTTCTGCATTTCGAAAAGAATGAACGTTGAACATTACAAGCAAAGAACATTTCATTTTCTCTGACAAAGGTTTTTTTATATTAATTTTATAAATGTATCCTTTATAAGATGGAGAGGTTGAGTAGTATAGAGTGTAGAGAAATCATAAGAGCTCAGTGAAGAAATGTTATACTGTTCATTTTCAAGTTTAGTTAAATCATTGGAATTTTTTATGGACCAAAAAACATTACTACCAGAATTTTCATATATTTTATCAAAGTAACGTTTTACATGTTCTCTGATCGTAGTAAGACAGGACGTCAAAAGTTCAGATATTTTAGTAGTAGTACAACAACTATACAACGCGCCATAAAACGGGTTTTTATGTAGTTTCGGAATCCAGTACAAAGTAGAAAGTTTATGTTGTTTTATGCTAGGACCAGTAAACGTATTGCACATTTTTACATGTTCCGAGACTATATCTTTTTCAGGTGTTTGAACCACAGGGGGGCATTTCATGGGTCTAGATGGTCTAAAAAGTCAAACAAATTGATTGGGACGATTTAGTGTTATATTATATACAAGGGTTCTAACTACCCATTCACAAATTTCACGACCGATTCTAAATAACGCCCGGTTTTGGGCTGCCAAGATGGAATAACCATTAATGTTTGGTACGAACGTGAAGCTGGGACCTTGTACTTTTCAAATAATATCACGTTTGATACATTCCGACTAAGCCGTAGACAGTGCCGACGTGAAATTCCTACGAAATACGCTGATTTGTCTTACTCGGACGACAAGTCGCAACAACGTAACCTAGTTTCTACTTAGCCAGTAGCAAGGCACCTGCTTGACCGGGGGATGGTGCCCTGCGTTCTCGTTAACGCTTATAGGGCAAGCAAGAAAACAGACACACGGATGTTGTTATTGTAAAGGAAGCGGGTCACGTGACTCGTAGTGGCCTGAAAGAGATTTAAATCTGCTAATTGCACGAAAATTCGCCTGCATTTCGGATCTGCATCAGTGTCTGCAGAGAGCTTGAGAGGTAAACAATAGCTTTTTGTCCTATGTATTGATTGCACAATCGTTTTGTCCCGAGGCATCGAGATTATGTACGTTTTACAAGGAGGCCCAGCGACAATCGATGTTCACATCGGCACTGGCTACGGCTTAATTTTAATGAAAATTAGAAATGTTTTTCTTCAAATAGCGAAATGTAACTCTAGGTCGAGGTTGTAAAAGCTGGTAATTTGATTTGTAAAAAGCAATATGAGTATCAATAATATGGCAAATACATTTCTTCCAATCCGAAAGGGCATTAACATCAGCATGTTCTCGTCGACACCAGTTGATGCAGAATTCTTGAATAGCTCACGCATATGAGTTCGACAAGCGTCAAAATCAATAAGGGAAGGTTATCTGTATTTAGGTCCCTTAGTTAGGAGGGCCCTGTGACGTTTATCGTTAATGATATCAACATTACCAGTAATGACATGACCAACTGGTTTATAGTAAAATCTTGAAATGCTACAGTCTCATGAAGTAGGGTAATTGTCATCAATATTTAAGTCAGAGACAATTTTATTGTAGTTAAAAATAACATTCCTAATAGGTTTATTATATTTATAACGGATGATAGGTGATTCAGAGTTGATGAAACAATTGGAAATAGTATCGATTACATTCGTATCACGAAATATACTTTGAATATCAATAAAATCGATACCTTTATTTTGGAATTGAAGTTTCAGAAAATACCTTTTATGTTCAGATTCTTTATCAATACGAGAACGAAGAACATGCTGTGTATAACATGATATAAGTGAGAAAGTATTAATTAACGGATCTGCACGGATATAGATCTTATCAGCCTCTTCCTCTATGGACCTGAAACAGGAAAAGGGTAAAGACGATAAATATGATAACATAGAATGTTTGCCAGTTTGTTTAAGAATGGTATTAAATCATGAATATACATATTACGACGCAATTTACGCTTAATATTATCATTTCTACGTCTACCATGTGATCTACTTTTAAGTTTTCAAATAGAAAAGATATCGCTGATTGGATCTTTAGAAATATTGCCGCTTTGGTAAATGTTATCATTCAGGCTCAAAGGAAAAGGTGTGTGTAACTTCTTTATCCAGTCTAGCTCTGTGGTAAAACGACCTTTAGATTTAAAACTGCTAGTAGTTTTAGAATCATAATGAATTTGTTCTATTGGTTGATATAATATTAGATGAGTTTCAGTCTAAATCAGAATTCTTAGTAAGTATTGGATTTACTCTATGTCTTTTGTGCAAATAATGTGAAATTAGATGGACTTTACTATAGTGAAGGATAGATTGCTTTATAGGCGAAATAACGATATTTGGCCGATTATGAAAAATGTTATTAATAGCAGAAGGAACATAATAAGATGAAGCAGAAGACAATTGTAGAGAGGTTAAATACAATCTGACGACTGTAATGAATGAAAATTAGCCAGATTATGAGGAATCTGAACAGAACTAGAACTTATCACAAAGTCAGCTATAGTTAGACTAACAGTGTAAAAGGTTATCCCCGCCAGACTTTATCACAACATAGGAGACGGTCAACATAGGACAATATGTAAAACAAACCAGTGAAACAACTGTTAAAGTCCGTCAAATATATGCTCAATGACTTTGCGGAGGTCAGAGCAACTACAGGGCAGTCATTAAGAGCATGAGAGAGAACAAGCAATACAAGAGTACGGTACACTCAATCCGTAAGAGTGTACATCATAGAGAACTACTCTCGGCCTGTCATCGCGCATGTGATGCTGGTCTTCTCCACAGATAAGTGTGAGGTTGGGCGCCCCATAACCGGTTTAACCCCCAGTGACATTTATCACTGATCGTTCCAAGGCAGTACTTCCATCTGCCTTTATTGTTTGTTTGTTTGTTACGTCTGTGCGTCTCTTTGTGTCTTTTATGTACATGTACATTTGCTGTCGTCGTGGTGCTGTTTGGGAGATTGTGTGTTGGTATGCGGTGTTTCCTGCATGACTCATACATGTACTTTTGAAATCTGCTAAGGTAAAACTATAGAGGTACGTAATAAAGGAAATAGTGTTTAGAGAATTCATAAATTAGCTAAATAAAAGTACAAAAAAGAGTCATGCAGGAAATACCACATACAGAACAAACACTCGCCCGAACAGCAACACAAGGAAACAGCAAATGTACATGGGTAGAAAAAACAACAAGAGACGCACAAAGACAAAACAAACATTCAATAGGAGGAAGATGGAAGTACCGCCTTGGAACGGTCAGTGACAAAAGTCACCGGGGGTTTAAACCGGTTTATGGGCGCCCAACCTCACCCTTATTCCATCCCCATCCTAAAAGACAAACAGTGTAAATAAACGTATCCCCTCTCCGACTAATCTACAACAACCGCGACAGCAAATACAGTGGTAAAGTGCATGTATAACAAAAAAACATTTAATTGAACATACTGTATCCACCTATCGCTAGTGTACTCAATGATTGAGCTGCAAACAGAGTAACTGTAGAAAAGTAATAAAGGGTACGACAAAAATGAAATAGTACAGATATCCGACGTTCTCCTTCCATTTCTGGATTTAAGAGGTCGCCTTCATAGAGTACTAAACCTTTCTTGTCGGCGTACATGCAAAGAGGCCAGCGTGATTGCCAACTGTAAAAGGGTTCACAACCAAACATGCAGTATGTTGTAATAATACAGGATCATATCCCTTTTTAATGAATTGTTTTATATATTTGATGAACAAAGTGAGAAAATGGGTATGTCCAATAATTCTACGAAGTTTGTAAATCACATCACCATAAAATTCAGGATGTGAAATACCGTGTCGCAAAAGTACCTTGAGATTACATTTGTACTTGCCAATAAGCGAGAGATTTCGATAGTAAAATTTAGAGAAAGTTTTTCTTAGTTTATGGTATCTATATCCTTGTTTAAGCAGTTTTTCAGTTAAAATGAGATTTCGACTGTTAAAATCGTCAATAGATGAACAAGCTCTAGCAAAACGAAGAAGTTGAGATATATAAACCCCGTAAGATGGAGCACGGGGAACATCCCCGTCAAGATGAGGAAAATTTACAATATTAAAATCAAAATCATCTCTTTTGTCATATATTTTAGAAGAAATCATTCCATTATTAATTTTAAGGTCTAGGTCAAGAAACGCTGCATAATTGTCGGACGGGTTAGCTTTATTCAATTTGAGTTCTTTAGGATAAATTGTAGGAATCAGAGCATTAAAGAAAGGGTTATCTAAGTTAAAAATATCATCCAAATATCGACAAGTATCATTGAAGGCTTTTATAACATCTTCTTGTGATTGAGGATTCAAACTCAACATGAAATCTCTCTCATAGCAGTACAAAAACAAATCTGCGACAAGTGGTGCACAATTCGTACCCATGGGAATACCAATTACCTGACGGTATATAGCATTCCCATAACGTACAAATATGTTGTCCAAAAGAAAGGTTAGTGCTTCGCAAACTTCTGAGCAAGTCCAATTGGTGTAATACTTCATTTGCTCGTCAGTAAAGAAAGCTTTTTCAGCATTACATGCCAAGAATGATGTTTTTTCTCGGGCAAATACTTTCTGGATCAAGTTAGTAAGCTTATCCTTAATTAAAACATGAGGAAGAGTTGTGTACAGAGTAGAAAAATCGTACGTGCTTACAGTGGATGCAAGATACCTTTTGTTCTTAAGTTTGTTTAAGACTTCTGAAGAGTTCTTAATAGACCAGAAGAGATTTATTCCAGAATTTTCATAAGTCTTATCACAGTAAAATCTTAAATGTTCCTTTACCTTCGTTAAGCAAGAAGTCAAAAGTATAGACAATTTAGTAGTTGTACATGAACTAGAATTTGCAATGAAACGCGCTTTATATGGTTTTTTATGTAGTTTTGGTAACCAATACATAGTAGGAAGTTTATGTTGTGTAATTTTAATATCGGTTCCAAATTGTTCACACTTTTTGACATGGTCTGAAATGATGGTCTTTTCGTCAGTGGTAACTGAAATGTATGACTTGGTATTAGTAATTTCCTGCTTCAAGACATCGATATAATGTAATCGTCAAATAATAATCACATTATTTGATGCCTTATCAGCAGGAACAAAAACGTATTTTGAATGGAAATCCTGTAAACCCTTTTTAAGATGTCTAAATGAAGTTCTAGGTTTAGGTGGAAGAAGGTGTTTATTAGAGCTGTAAAAGGAAATGCGTTTATCAATTATATCAAAAATTAGTTTTTTCCAACAAGAAAGGGCAGTAGACTCAACATGTTCTCTTCGACACCATTTAATACTAAAATTTTGTAAACCCTCCGCAATCTGAACTCGACAAGAGTTAAAATCTATCAAGGATGGTATTCTATATTTGGGACCTTTATTCAAAAGAGATCGTAGACGTTTATCTTTAATTATCTCAAAATTACCAGTAATCACATGACCAGCCGGAGAATAGCAAAATTTTGAGGTGGCGCAATCTCAATTATCAGGAATATTATCATTAATATTAAGGTCGGCCACAATTTTATTGTAGTTGAAAATTGTATTTCTGATGGGTTTGTTATATTTGTAGCAGATGATAGGTGGTTCTGTATTTTTAAAGTATTTAGGAATAGTGTCAATTACATTTTTGTCTCTAAAAATACTTTGTAGGTCAATAAAATCAATACCTTTATTAATAAAAGGAATTTTCAAGAAGAATCTTTGGTGTTCAGATAATTTGTCGATGTGCGGTCTGAGAACATGTAGAGTAAAGCTTTGTATCAAACTAGCAGTTCCTATGAGAGGATCTGATCGAAAAATAATTTTATCGGCTTGCTCGTCAATTTCTTTTAATGAACATATAGATAAGGAGGAAAGTCTAGAAAGCATGGCATGTTTACCCGAAATTAGGCGTAAAGTATGTAGATCAAGAAGAGTCAATTTCAAACGAGATTTTCGTTTAATATTACCATTCTTGCGAATGCCATGCGATCGAGATTTGCGTTTTCTAATAGAAAAAATTGAAAAAATATCTATATCTGGTTCTTTTGAAATATTTCCAGTCTGGTAAATATTATCATTCAGTCCTAAAGGAAAAGGTGTTTGCAATTTTTTGATCCAATTTAATTCAGATATAAATCTAGCTTTCGATTTAAAGCTACTAGTCGCCTCCTTATCGTATGTTATATGCTCAACAATTTGTACTAAAACATCTTTAAAAGAATGGCCAGATTTCCGAAAGTGTTGGTATAAAAAATTGTTTAGTTTACGATTTCGACACTGATATGCATGCTCACGAAATCGAGTTTTCAAAGCACGTCCTGTTTGTCCTACGTACTGTATACCGCAACTAGGCGCGTTTCAAGTTAAAACATAAATAACGTTAGTAGTAGTACAATCAACGTCTGAGTTTATCTTGACATTAAATGTTCTACCATTAACTGTAGATTTTATAGTGGAATTACAAGAAATGTTACTACAACATATGCACCTCTTAGCAAAGCACTTTTGGATAATTGGATACACTCTGTGTCGTCTGCATAAGGACCGTTTACGAATAGAAGAAACATTTTGGATAACAGATTTTAAAGGTGAAAGTACAACTCTTGGTCCATTGAAAAAACATTTATTAATAGAAAGAGATGGTATGTGAAAAGATGAAGCCGACTGAAGATTAAGTTGTTTTAAACGAACAAAAGGTTGAAGGGAAGAGAAATTAGAAATATTTCTGGGTACTTGTACAGACGACACAGATTGCATATTTAAAGCTTTTAGTTCTATTCGAGGTATTTTAACTTTATTCATATTGGAAAGTGATAGAGGGGCACCTGTATTGTGTTCAACAACACGTCAATTACATAAGTGTAGCTACCAAGTGCATCAAATTGTTGGTGAACACAACACCTACCACGAGGTGCATGACATACTTATGATGATGTAAGAGGCGAATGAGAGTTGTGTATGTTACTTGCATATCCTGCAAGAGAATGATAACAACATCGATTACGTGTACGGGGAGACTTTTTACGGCCACCACACGGCACAAGCAACACTGTTGTGATAATAAAAGTACAAAAAAGAGTCATGCAGGAAATACCACATACAGAACAAACACTCGCCCGAACAGCAACACAAGGAAACAGCAAATGTACATGGGTAGAAAAAACAACAAGAGACGCACAAAGACAAAACAAACATTCAATAGGAGGAAGATGGAAGTACCGCCTTGGAACGGTCAGTGACAAAAGTCACCGGGGGTTTAAACCGGTTTATGGGCGCCCAACCTCACCCTTATTCCATCCCCATCCTAAAAGACAAACAGTGTAAATAAACGTATCCCCTCTCCGACTAATCTACAACAACCGCGACAGCAAATACAGTGGTAAAGTGCATGTATAACAAAAAAACATTTAATTGAACATACTGTATCCACCTATCGCTAGTGTACTCAATGATTGAGCTGCAAACAGAGTAACTGTAGAAAAGTAATAAAGGGTACGACAAAAATGAAATAGTACAGATATCCGACGTTCTCCTTCCATTTCTGGATTTAAGAGGTCGCCTTCATAGAGTACTAAACCTTTCTTGTCGGCGTACATGCAAAGAGGCCAGCGTGATTGCCAACTGTAAAAGGGTTCACAACCAAACATGCAGTATGTTGTAATAATACAGGATCATATCCCTTTTTAATGAATTGTTTTATATATTTGATGAACAAAGTGAGAAAATGGGTATGTCCAATAATTCTACGAAGTTTGTAAATCACATCACCATAAAATTCAGGATGTGAAATACCGTGTCGCAAAAGTACCTTGAGATTACATTTGTACTTGCCAATAAGCGAGAGATTTCGATAGTAAAATTTAGAGAAAGTTTTTCTTAGTTTATGGTATCTATATCCTTGTTTAAGCAGTTTTTCAGTTAAAATGAGATTTCGACTGTTAAAATCGTCAATAGATGAACAAGCTCTAGCAAAACGAAGAAGTTGAGATATATAAACCCCGTAAGATGGAGCACGGGGAACATCCCCGTCAAGATGAGGAAAATTTACAATATTAAAATCAAAATCATCTCTTTTGTCATATATTTTAGAAGAAATCATTCCATTATTAATTTTAAGGTCTAGGTCAAGAAACGCTGCATAATTGTCGGACGGGTTAGCTTTATTCAATTTGAGTTCTTTAGGATAAATTGTAGGAATCAGAGCATTAAAGAAAGGGTTATCTAAGTTAAAAATATCATCCAAATATCGACAAGTATCATTGAAGGCTTTTATAACATCTTCTTGTGATTGAGGATTCAAACTCAACATGAAATCTCTCTCATAGCAGTACAAAAACAAATCTGCGACAAGTGGTGCACAATTCGTACCCATGGGAATACCAATTACCTGACGGTATATAGCATTCCCATAACGTACAAATATGTTGTCCAAAAGAAAGGTTAAAGTTTTATTATACAGATACTGAACAGGGGCATTGGCGGTAAGGAAATCTGAAAAAGAAGAAAGAAAGACAGAAATCTTGATAATATGTCCCTCACTTCTTTTGAGGCACATAGGTTATCGTGCCTTTGAAAAGTCGTCACAACTGTGGCGGCTTTTCCATACTTCGCTCAATTTCCAAGAAACAACTATGTCAGACTTTCAAAGTAACATCCACTTGATTGTACACACTTTTAGTTTCGATGTCATTTGTTATGAACAATGAAAACTAGAAGGTTGTGAGTAGTGTTGTATTTTTAATACCTGTTCATGAACAGACTCAATAAAACCGAGTCTGCAATTTTCTCTTTTTGTCTTACTGCATTCCTTTCGAAGGATATTCTACTTCAGAAATTATTTTCTTCATACAGAATTGAATAGAAGGAATTAATAATTTGAAAGTATGCTAATGTAAACGGTTTCTCCATAAAGACACTGTAAAGGCAATGTACGGGTGGTTAGGTAAGTACTTAATTAACCCTTTCGCTGCCAATGCCGGAACTGTGATTACCTATGCAAACAGTTTGGATCCAGATGAGACGCCGAGTAACTCGGCGTCTTATCAGGACCCAAACTGTTTGTTACTGTTAGTATGTTTTTGAAACAAAAATGAAGAAAATAAAAAAAATGAAAATTTATAGCAGACGACAAAGTTAGCAGACGACAGAGTTTGGCAGCGAAAGGGTTAAAAAGATTCTAACTGAGCAAAGATGCCTGCTGGTGAAGAAGACTTTGGATCATGCAGACACTGATAAAGCTAGGACACACGGAGTTAAATTTCTTCACACTAACACGTAGTCAAGGTTCTAATGGTTAGGAAAGCTAACCCTTCGCTTGCTATTCACGTCAATATACCTACCTGTAAATAGTGTAGACCCAGATGAGACAGCTCCTGCAGGTCTGCACTATTTACAAATTGATTGTGCAACCAGTGCACTCCACAGCAGTGATTGCACAGCGAAATACTTGTACACGGTGATGATATATGTAAATATGCAACAGGGCATGTGTAAAGAAGGGGAAATGTATTTTAAAATTCAGCAAGCGAAGGGTTAATATAATAACAGTTTACTCCACCAAGTCAGTAAACAAATGCACTTATGATTAGGAAAACTGCGGAAGTAATTTGCTTTCGAAGGATCTCCCACTTCCAGGATATATTTCCTTCACAACAGCCTGTGTTAAGTGGTTGGGTGGTGGCCGTAAAACATCGCCCATACTTCATTCTCAGTGTTGTTATATTTTCTGATCATTTGGGATCATTAGTTTTGATGTTATTAGTTTTGAAAATTGAATACTGCTTAAGCCTGTGCTAGGGGCATGAGTAGTGTTACACTTTTAATTACTACTCATGAACAAATTCAATAAAACATAGTCTGCAATTTTCTGTTTACGCATTACTACTTTTGCTTTCGAAGGCTATCCCACTTTCAGGATATATTATCTCAATACTGACACTGAAACAAACGATTTTGATGAACAAAATTATGATCAAGAAACCGTAAAGTATCTCTCTATATAGAATTATAGATACTAAACAGAAGACTTATGGTTATGGCTAAGTAACACACACATTGCGGTCATGGCGGTTAGTTGCGGATAACTGCTAAAGTAAATTTTTCTCTATACCAACACTCAAAACGTACGATAATGAATAGGAAAATGTAAAATATTTATCAATTTAGACAGAACGCATATAGATTAGGAAAAGTACTGAATTAAACTTTTTTTCCTGATAGAACTTTCACCAATGTACTAATATGGTTCGGAAAACCACTGAAATAAATATTTACTCCATATAGAAACTGGCTAAATGAATGAACCGTTGGCAAATATAAAAGACGCAGAACTGAAGTTATTGTTTATTTTTTAGGGAAAGAGTTGTCATTTACCTTAGAATTTTTCAGACCAGTGTCATTCTGTTAATGCATGGCTTACTCTTTGCATGTTAGCGGCAAATTTGCGATTCCAATTGATAAGTAATACGGGATCAAACCTATCTTGCAAATATTGTTAAGGTAACAGTACTTACCTATGTAAGATGGCTTCATCAGGACTATACTGGTTCGTCCCTATATTATACCACGCGATATCATACCACATGAAAGTGCATGTATGAGTCGTGACAAAATCATTCAATGTACATGCAAATGAAGGACACAGAGACACGACACGTTATTATACCTGATGATATAAAACATATATATATATATATCAAACAGCTATTACAGAGGTATTCTACAGTTGTCACACAATTCGACATTATTTCACCTCCCACAAGTTTCTGACTTTTTCATTGGATAAGAGCTGTTACGTGGTGACCCCTCTTTATATCTTTAGAGGATCAGTAGCTGACCCACTATTGGCACACTGCAATAGAATGACCGACATTAAAACAATCAATTCGTCTTTTAATCAATATATTGATCCACGCCATAACCTACTTTAACAAGTATTAACTAAATACAACTATTTTTGGTTTCGTAAAATCTAGACCTGCAATATTTTGACGTGCAACTCTGAATGATATTAACATTGACGTCACCTTAACGTCAACGTCGTTTCCTTATCAGTAACAATGTCATTATCTTGGCCAAAATAAATTATAGTTGTCGATGAAATTAATCGGTTATTGGCTTTTGTCACTGACCCACTACGGATAAATCGGCTATCGCCTCGCCCTCCATTCATCATACAGATACCCTATATTTTCGCTAAGGGTCAGTGACAAATCCAATAGCTAATAATGTACTATATAGATATGTACAGCACGATATGATTACGATTGTGTATCACATGATATTGTACCAAACTTTCCTCGCTTTCTTAGAATCAGCATATAATAGCATTGCCTTTTTAAGTGTACTTTCTGTGAATTGTGGGAAAAAGGACACACTGCTGGTCATGTGCTTTTGCACGTAAATGTTATGTCATTTCATGTTTGATGGACATATACAGCAATGCTCTTTCCATCGATATGCCAAACTTGTTGCAGCACATGTAAATGGTGTAAATACTGGACTGTTTTCTGTCTACCTTTCTTATGTATATAAATTTACATTATAGAAATGCGTTTTTGCACTTTCAAAGTCAGTTCTGCTTATGAAATAAAATAAATCTGTTTCTACAGTTTCTGGTAATGCAATATGAATATTTATGACATATATAGATATGCTATTGTTATTGGTTCTAACTAGGTATTTTAGTAAATCGTTTTGTAAATAGATAGTCGCCAAAAGCCTCCACACATTTGTTTACGGTTTCCGTTGCATTTATTATTACACTCTTGGTCACTGGTTATCATATAGCTCTTCGGTAACTCATCTCCACAAAAACATTGTCTATGGTTCTGAAAAAGAAGGAAAAGCATTCACATAAAAGCCATACTACTCACAGCAGGAAACACTGTTTAACCCTTTCCCTTATGTAATTGCATTTTGACACATCTGCAAACAGAGTAGACCCAAATCAGACGGCTCCTATAGGAGCCGTCTGATCAGGGTCTGCTCTGTTTGCTTATGGTGTAATATAGATATAATTCTATATCTTCATAATGTCATTATTTCTTACATGAATATACAACAGGGAAAGGGTAAACCCATTACTTCACGAATATTCAATTAAGAACTATTTGATATTTATGAGTTGATTGTTTTATAACGGGTGTTTGGCTATGACCTGAGCTGTTTGATCTTGGTCCACTCTGTTTGCCAAGAGGCCAAAAGGGTTACATTCTTGCTGTTTTTTCTTTTTGTTTAACGTTGAGCCGTAGAGGCAGGTAATAGCTTAATGTAGGACAACAGTTATGCCGAACGCTCCTATAGAAGCTTTCTGCATTACTTTCGTCCTGCGTTAACCCTTTCGGCGCCAAATTTCTAATTGCCGTATGCATCCAAGTTTGTTAAATCATTCAGTAAAATAAGGAAATGAGATAAATAAATGCAAATTTCAAAGGAATAAACCACATCTCTAGAAACAGAGAACGAGACAAATAGTGAAGTCCCTGATCAGACGCCGCCTTTTCAAGCAGCGTCTGATCTAGGACTGCACTATTTATCGTGGTGCATTTATGCGACTGCGGCGGTGAAAAGGTTAAAACGTCACATGCGTGCAAGTTTCGTATCATGTTGTGGTCGCTGAAGATGGGTTCTACTGTACATGTGATCCATGTAGTAATTATACATTAACACTTTACACCATGAATATTATTCCAGAAATGAATATTAATTAGACATCTATTATAATGGAATATATTCTGAAAGTGGATGATCCTTCGAAAACAAAAGTAGCAATGTAAAAAGAGAAAATTGCAGACTCGATTTTATTGAGTCGGTTCATGAGTAGTAATTAAAAATGCAACACTACTCATGCCCCCAAGCACCGGCTTAAGCAGTATTCAATATTCCAAACTACAACTATCAAAATAAGTGATCCCGAAGGACCAGAAAATATGAATAAAACAGATAAGGTTTGGGTCATGGAAGAAACTATAGTCATATCTAATTTTGTTCATAAGCAAATAGAGAAGACCGTGATCAGACTGTTTCTGATCAGATGAGTCGTCTTATCTTTTTCGACTGTTTGAAAGGGCGTGAAAAACGTATTTTCTGACCGAATGTGAATGCACAACATTGCTACCATTTCGTAATTGTACCCGGTTGTGACAATTCAAACTACAAAATCGTCAATACTTTTGAATTCTTGTTTAACTAAGGTAAATGCACATGTAAAAACGTATGTTTCCACCACTTTTCCTCATTATTTAATTAAAATCAAACTTATTCCTTTACTCTATAAATATTCATGTAAGAAATAATGACGTCATGAATATAGATTAGATTGATTATCATAATAGCACATGGACACAGAAAGTGTTGGCCATGACATGAACTTACCCTATGAGAGCAGTTAGATCTGATTCTACTCAATTTACAAATATAGTTATAGAGTAAATGGTTTCAGAAAACATTTGCAGACGGGTATATGTATTCTCTGCTTCCTATAGAGTTCTTTAAAAGTACATGCATGAGTCATGCAACAACCACCGCATACAAAACTCACAACCGCCCAAACAGCACCACAACGACAAACAGCAAATGAACATGTATATAATAGATACAAAGAGACGCACGGACATAACAAACAAACAATAGGGGGAAGATGGAAGTACCGCCTTGGAACGGTCAGTGACACATGTCACTTGGGGGTTAAACCGGTTTAAGGACGCCCAACCTCACACTTATTCCATCCCCAACCTAAAAGACAAACAGTGTAAATAAACGTATTATCTCGCCGACTTATCTACAACAACCGGGATGGCATATACAGTGGTAAAGTGCATGTAAAACCGAAATATTTAAGTGAAACAAACTGTATCCACCTATCGCTAGTGTACTCAATGATTCAGCTGCAATCAGAGTAACTGGAGAAAAGTAATAAAGGGTACGACAAAGCTTAAGCAGATTTTCAGTAAAAATGAGAGTTCGACTGTTAAAATCTTCAACAGATGAACAAGCTCTAGCAAAATGAATAAGTTGAGATATATAAACCCCGTGAGATGGGGCAGGTGACACATCTCCATCACGATGAGGGAAATTTACAATATTAAAATCAAAATCATCTCTTTTGTCATATATTTTAGAAGGAATCATTGCACTGTCAATTTTAAAGTCTAGATCAAGAAAAGCCGCATAAGTGTCGGAAGGGTTAGCTTTATTCAGTTTCAGTTTTTTGTAAATTGTAGGAACCAAAGCATCAAAGAAAGGAGTATCTATGTTAAAGTTATCATCCAAATATCGAGAAGTTTCATTGAATGCTTTTATAACATCTTCTTGTGATTGTGGATTCAAACGTAACATGAAGTCTCTCTCATAGCAGTACAAAATCAAATCGGCGACCAGTGGTGCACAATTCGTACCCATAGGAATACCAATCACCTGACGGTATATAGCATTCCCATAACGTACACATATGTTTGTTTTGTTCGTTTTGTGTTGATTAACGTCCGTTTTTTGCTCACTATGTGCTAATAGGACACCCGAGAGAGAGGGGAGAGGATACAGAGAAACCCTGGCGCGATGCTTTACTGTTATTATCGACTGGGTTTCCCTGGTTCTTTTAGATGCCTAGTGTAAAGCACTGATACATCGGACCTCGGGTTATAGTCTCGTCCGAAGGATTTGGTCCAAAACGAAACATATGTTATCCAACAGAAAGGTTAGTAATTCGCAAACTTCTGAGCAAGTCAAATTGCTGGAATATTTCCTTTGCTCGTCAGTAAAGAAAGCTTTATTAGCATTACATGCAATAAATGATGTGTTTTCTCGGGCAAATACTTTCTTGAATAAGTTTATCTTTAATCAAATCATGAGAAAGGGTTGTGTATAAAGTACAAAACTCGTATGTACTTACAGTGGATGTAAGAAACCTTTTGTTCTTAAAAGTACAAGATTGAGTCATGCAGGAAACACCACATACATAACAAACAGCCGCCCGAACAGCAACACAAGGAAACAGCAAATGTACATAACTATAAAAACATCAAGAGACGCACAAAGACAAAACAAACATACAATAGGGGGAAGATGGAAGTACCGTCTTGGAACGGTCAGTGACAAAAGTCACTGGGGTTAAACTGGTTTTGGGGCGCCCAGCCTCACACTTATTCCATCCCCACCCTAAAAGACAAACAGTGTATATAAACGTATCCCTTCTCCGACTAATCTACAACAATCGCGATGGCAATTACAGTGGTAAAGTGCATGTATAACGAAAACAGCTTAGTGAACAAACTGTATCCACCTATCGCTAGTGTACTCAATGATTGAGCTGCAAACAGAGTAACTGTAGAAAAGTAATAAAAGGTACGACAAAAACGAAATAGTACAGATATCTGACGCTCTCCTTCCGTTTCTGGATTTAAGAGATCGCCTTCATAGAGTACTAAACCTTTCTTGTCGGCGTACATGCAAAGAGGCCAGCGTGATTGCCAATTGTAAAAGGGTTGACAACCAAACATGCAGTATGTTGTAGTACTATAGGCTCATATCCCTTTTTAATGATTTTTAACATATTTGATGAACAAAGTGAGAAACTGGGTATGTCCAATAATTTTACGAAGTTTGTAAATCACATCACCATAAAATTCAGGATGTGAAATACCGTGTAGCAGAAGCGCATTGAGATTACATTGGCACTTGCTTAAGTTTGTTTAAGACTTCCGAAGAGTTCTTAATATACTAGAAGATATTTATTCCAGAAGTCTTATCACAATATAATTTTACATGTTCTTTTATCTTAGTTAAACAATACGTTAAAAGTATAGACAACTTAATAGTTGTACAAGAGCTAGAATTTGCAATGAAACGCGCTTTATTTTTATATTATAGTTTTGGTAACCAATACATTGTCGAAAGTTTATGTTGTGTAATTTTAAAATCGGCTCCAAGTTGTTCACACTTTTTACATGGACTGAAACGATGGTCTTTTTGTCAGTATTAACTGAAATCTATGACTTGGTATTAATAATGTTCTGCTTCAAGACGTCGATATAATGTAATCGTCTAATAATAATTACATTATTCGATGCTTTTTAGCAGGAACAAAGACATATTTTAAATGGAAATCCTATACATCCTTTTTAAGATGTCTAAAAGAAATTCTAGGTTTAGGTGGAAGAAGGTGCTCATTTGAGCTATAAAATGAAATGCGCCTGTCAATTATATAAAAAATTAGGGTTTTTTTTCAATTTAGAAAGAGCATTAGACTCGACGTTCTCTGCGACACCATTTATTACTAAAAGTTTGTAAAGCCTCAGCAATCTGACCTCTACAAGAGTTAAAATCTATCAGAGGTGGTATTCTATATTTTGACAAACCTGATTTACCAAATGTTGTCATGACCAGAAATTCATTTATATACAAATATAAGATTACGCTAATAATTATTTACTAAGAAATTTCGCTTTCAGATCGGAAAAATTACATTTCAGCTTTGTAGTTTTTTTTTAATTTAATCTGATCATTTACCTGAGTAATTAAGTAACTTCCTGGATTAAACAAGCCAATTACGTTTGCAAGACACTAGTTCGCCTTTTCAATCAATATGGAATAGCCCATCAGTTATTAACTACACATTCCATTCAGCAGAAAAGACTAGAACCTGCTAGACGATTTGGGATGACAAACACTACAGTACCTGATCAGATGGCCCCTACATGCGTCTTCTCATCTGGGTCTACACTGTTTGCGAATAATACTACCTGTGTATCATAGGTTTAAAGGGTTAACTATTTCCCTGATGAATATTTATGTAGAAAATAATGACGTCATGAATATTAATAAGATTACTTTTTATAATGGCATATGTATGAATACATACAATAAAATATGACAGTTCGGCTCAGGCAGAATCTGTAGAATCAGATTTATATTTCACCTTAAGCAAACAGAGCAGACCCTGATCAGACGGCTCTTATGGGATACGTCGAAATGCGCTTACATAAAGGAAAGGGTTAGATTAGACTTTATGTTTAAACAAGTGTACATTTGATACATAAAACTACGGGCAACTTTAACAGGCATATGCAGTTCAATTATACAATGAATGTTAACAATAGAACATCTATTGCAGCATTCAATACTGACAACAAATGGATATAGGGTTATTCGGTAATACCCGGAAACAATGTTTTAACTTCATTCTGAATGCATTTATTATAATTGATCATACTTTAAAACTCTAGTTAAAACGTTTTAAACATCACTATATTCGATAAATAAGTGCTTAATTGTCATCTGCGTTGATAATGGTTCTGTTGACTGCTTCGTCAAGTTCTTTATACGTTTTACAAAAGCATACCGCTTCAACAGAGTTGGCATTCATCAAACTCAGCGGCAAACTGGAGATAACCTTTGCAAGCGTTTGATTCATATGTATCGTCAGGGTCAAAACTGGTTGACACTCTAAATCATCTTTGAGAAGAAATGAAAACAAAATGTTTGAAGCTCATGTTAGGAGATGACAATTTTGCAAAGCAAACGATAATTACTTAGCGTGCAAAACAACTACTAAAGGTTGAAAATACATAAAGCAGTACATTGAATACCATTGAAACTGAATAAGAATTACACATTCGTTTATATATTCGTATATATTTGTTAAGTAAGTGCAGGCTAAAAAATGTGTTTTATTGGATAAAACGGTCGCACAATAGAATTGAAGTCAGTCAGTCAGGCAATGACATACGATAGTGCACAGCGACACTAAAACACAAATGAAATGCTCATTTGCACACGACCTTCATAAAACTGCCTGATTCACACCAAACATAAATCAATAACTCCTATGTTTATATATGCCATCACGAATATTCAACTACTCAGCATTCATACAGTTTCTTAAATGAATATTCATGAGGTAAAGAGCCAATTTCTAGTTCAGAGGAATTTAGATACTTTAGGCAGGTGGCTGCCTAATGCAGGCTGAAAGTCATTCAGACAGCTCCTACATGTAGACCTGTCTGAATCTCTGTTTGCTATCACGATCAAGGAGTTTCGACTCGTCCCAATCTATGCCGTTGTTAGTTTGCATTACGCGGTCCGTAATTGCACTTTTATGCCACTCTGTCTCCGACTGTCTACGTTCCATTCTTGTAGTTCAATTATATAATGAAAGTTATCAATAGAACATCTATTGCCTAGCGACTCCTCTTCGTTCTTATGTTCCCCAAGTCTTGTCTTGAACTTACGATCAGCCTTCCTTATATTTATTTAATTCCATAGGCAAACAGAGCAATCCCTGGTCAGGCAGGATATGTCTGATCTGGGGTCTGCTCTGTTTGCAAAGGCGTGAATAGGCATTGGTATGAAGGAATGGACTATATTGATGTAACCATATTTCCATCATTTATTAGCCCCGTCATTGGTGTGGATTGGTCGAGGAATGCTCAATCATACTTTATAATGTAGTAAGTCATGTAGATATGTGTTATAATGATACACACAGAGCGTGGTCAGTCAGCATACTACATTATATCCTTATCGTCTGTCTGAGAGAGTAACAGATAATAGACTTAACACCGAAAAACATAGAAACACGCATGCATGTAACCATTTTCGATACGTATTGAAATGTATGCATGAGATCACGGTCAATACTTACTTCTAAGCCAAAGTAGACATAAGCGTCCTCGATACAACGGGTTTCACATATTTCATGTGTCATGTTGGATTGGTAGAATAACGTACTTGCAATCAGTACTCGATGAAAAGTGTCCATGTAGCATCCCTGGTATACAGCATCTAAACAATAAACAAGCAAACTGACAAGTTGCTGTTCGGGCGGATGTTTGTACTCTTCGTTGCCACAAGCGAACATTGTATTGGCATTCGGTTTCTCAAACATATTCTTGAATCGGAAATAGATAAATATTGCACCAGCTCAGACTTTGAACACATATTTATTTTGATAGCAAAATAATAGCTAATGGATTTATAAGCTTGACTATCATTTCCAGACCATTTTGGATAACATGGTCGAAACAATGTTAGTTTTGGACGGTGGTCCAAAGCATAGTTATCGGTGTCATAGACAAAAACAGCGATCAGAGAGAAAGCAAACACAATGTTTAATTTGATGAAATAAAACAAAATTAGCACTCTGAGGCGAAACCATGTTTGGCGGATTGTTTATGGACAATACCAGATTTTGTGGAGTTGTTATAATACTGTATTAAACCGTTGTCATTTAACCCATTCCGTCATAGGTTATTTTTAATCCAAATCTCGCAGAGGCTAGTTTTAGATCCAACGGCTTTGAATGAATCTACTGAAAAAGAACATTTACTAGAACGTAGGAACGGTTTAGAATTGTGTAGTTTTGAAACTACTGTGATAAACAGACCATTTGCTCTTTTGTATATAATATAGATAAACTGATTTTTCATAATAGTATCAGGAATGTTAAGTCATGTCACTGAATTGTAAACTGTAGGGTTAGATATTTTATAAACCATAAACAAAGCAGAAACGTACTAGACGATTCCTATACGGGTCGTCTGATTTGAGTTCACCCTGATTGCAAAGACCTATGCAACAAAGGTAACGCATGTACATAAGATGATACTAACCCTTCGCTTGCTATTCACGTCAATATACCTACCTGTAAATAGTGAAGACCCAGTCTCGTCAGGGTCTGCACTATTTACAAGTTGATCGTGCAACCAGTGCACTCCACAGCAGTGATTGCACAGCACAATACTTGTACACAGTTAAGATAAATGTAATTATACAACAGGTCATTGGTAAAGAAGGAGAAATGTATTTTAAAATTCAAGGTTAACTAATGATTTGAAGAACAACTTAAACCCCTTACATGATGAATATTCAGATTACCTATAGAACTAAATTAGTGTTAATTAAGGGGGATCATTTATCTCGCAATTTATAACAAGCAAAACCCACTCACTCATGCAATTTGTGTTTGGGACAGTCCACTCTCCGTTTTCCTGGCACTCAGATTGCATATGATTATACCGATATCCCGAATTTGGAACTTCACAAAAGGATTTTATCTTACTGTCCTTCTGTCGTCGGTTACCTAAGATCTTTGTTCTGTCACCTAGCGATGGTGGTTCTCCACATTCTAGTAGAAAAAAACACATTACAGTAATGTCTCTTTAACAATTTACCTCATGAATAATTATATATTACTATGATGTTTTATTACAGTTAATGAACACATGATTTATTTGGCCATTTCAGAAACTCTAGCATTAGAAATATTATAACAAAAGCAAAAGGTTGACCATGATCAGACAACTATTACAGGAACTAACACATTAAATTAGTTGCACAATTTCTACCACTAATACACTACTACTTGCACAACAAAAACTTATTGCCATTCTACTTCTGCTACAACCACTTGTTGCACTACTAGTTCTACTACAAACCATTGTTGCACTTTTCTTATACTTCAAACACGTGTTGCTCTACTGTTTCTACTACAAACACGCGTCGCACTACTACTTATATTTCAAACAGTTGTTGGATTCCAACGTATACACACGTGTGGCACTACTAGTTATAGAATCATTCAAACGGTCCTTAAACCATATTATTTATTTGACCTATATAAGGAACATTCGCGATCAAATTTGGTTACAATGTAATTCGGCCTCTGACGGTGCTACAAAGCCAAATTTCATGAAACGGCCAACGGTGCCCACGTCGGATATTATATCCAAGGTCGACATAGCTAACCCGCCAACTCAAAGACAGGAGGCCTCGAAACTATGGTCGTCCAAGGGGACTATATGCAATATTATCAATATTCTGAAAATGGGCGATCCTTCAAAAGCAAAAGTAGAAATGCGAAAAGAGAAAATTGCAGACTCGGTTTTAATTGGTCTGTTCATGTAGAAGCAAGACAATGTTAGAAGCAAAACTACAAACACAGTGCACAACATGGCATAACATCAAAAGCGCAGAGCCAGATCCTGGAGGCTTTTATTTTATATTGTAATGTAATCAATGGAAACACGTTCTCATTTTTGATTAAGCTATGTTTTACTAAGATGGGAGTTATATGCTCTTCTAAAAAGGAAAAAAATTGTGGTGACAAAATGAAGTTTGTTAAACGCGATGTTTTAATGCCTGTTTGGGCTGGTATATCCTCTAGATGCAAAACGGAGTTTGGCATTAACCATTGAGGAACTAATGTTAACTCTAGTATTTTAAAGCTCTGAAGCCTTATTCAGAGAGATGGGCTATGTCATTTTATCAGGGCAGTGCATCTAGCCTCATTTCTAAACATATGCTAAATTCCCTCAAGAGCCGAAACATTCGCTTTATAACGCCTGAAGATGAATGGATGACGACCCGATGGTCTTTGGTATCTGGGGTTTGCTTAACCTATTACCTCATTGGCTCTGGGGTTTGCTTAACCTATTACCTCATTGGCTCTATTTTTAGATACAACCTCTTTGTATAAATCTACCGAAAAGGAAAAGTTTTGATTCTAGTAGTTTGAAACCATTGTGATAAATAGAGCATTTGCTCCTATAGGAGCAAATGCTCTATTTATCACAATGGTTTCACAAAGTGAATTTTACAGAGTCGTAAAAGTCGTCAACATAAGGAAATGAGTTAAACGACGTTTGCAGAAACGACAATTGAACAACCCTGTTGGTGTAAAAAGAAGTTTTAAGGACAAGTGTCGTAGACTGGACCAGGAAACCGTAAATAATACTTTCGTTGTCACCCTTGCTTTTGTGTTTGTTTTGTGTCCTTGTTTTTGTGCGTTTGTTCGTGTGTTTTTTGTCACGTGTGTGTGTGTGTGTGTGCGTGCGTGCGTGCGTGCGTGCATGCGTGCGTGCGTGCGTGTGTGTGTGTGTGTGTGTGTGTGTGTGTGTGTGTGTGTGTGTGTGTGTGTGTGTGTGTGTGTGTGTGTGTGGTTGTGTGTGTGTAGTTGTGTGGATGTGTTGCTTTCTGCTGGTGTTTTGGTGTAGTTTACGTTTTGTATGTGTCTTTTCCAGCTTGACTTAACTATTTTTCCATTTGAAACCAATGCCAAAGCGTAGTAGTGTGATATACAACTGTCATTTTCACCTCATGGTGAGGTTTCACTAACCATAAAGTACACGAAAGTATACGCTAATAGTATAACATGTTCTTCAACATCATCTGCACTAACACGCAATTATAGCTACATCAGAAATGAACAAATATCTGCAGCTACATATAGAGCTACTTCATAATCTATCAAATAATCTACATAAACAAATATGGCTAATTCACAACTAAACAAATATATGAGACTACAATACAGCTACTTCATTACTAAACAAACATGTGCAGCTACACATATAGCTACATTCAATTTCATAACTAAACATAGATCTACTGTAACATACATAGCTACTTCAGAACTTAATGAATATATGCAGTTAATCGTGTAGTCACATCATAACTAAGCGCGTATCTGTAGTTAGATATATAACTACTTCATACCTAAACCAATATCTACAGTTAAACGAATATCTACAGCTATATATATAAATTTTAAATAAATATATATTCAGTGGTTATTGGCGAACAAAAGAATAAAAGAAGTTCCTTTTGAGCGCATAATTTAGAGTTACTCTAATATACTTATACCAGTTCCTGTCTGTTTTACCTTCTGTTTGACACTGGGAAGTCCCTTTAGTGTCACGACACGATTGCTTTGACGAACAATTACAACTGTTGGACACGTTCTCCTGTATGATAGAAAATAGATTCGAATCACCATAGTAGCTCTTCTCATGCTGAATATAAAGACTTTTTTATGCATTTGCAAACAGGGTAGACGCAGATCAGACAGCTCCTATAGGAGCTGTCTGATCAGGGTCTACTCTGTTTATAAAATTTAAATAAATCTTGACTCTACAGTTTCTTCTTGTACCAAATATTTTAACCCTTCTCTTGCTGAATTTTAAAATACGTTTCTCCTTCTTTACCCATGCCCTGTTGTATAATTACATATATCTTCACTGTGTACAAGTCTTTCGCTGTGCAATCACTGCTGTGGGGTGCACTGGTTGCACAATCAACTTGTAAATAGTGCAGACCCTGATGAGACAGCTCCTGCAGGAGCTGTCTCATCTGAGTCTTCACTATTTACAGGTAGGTATATTGACGTGAATAGCAAGCCAAGGGTTAAAAGCCTGAAATGTTACAAGAGTTCTTCAAGTGAGAGGCCATTCAAATTTAAAACAGCAGCGTGAAAAGAGAAAATTGCAGAGTTGATTTTATTGAGTCTGTTTAAGAGCAGTTATTCAAAGTGCAACACTACTCATATTTCACTTAAGTTTTATTCACCCGCTTAACCCGTCCCGTGTTTAATATTCATGCACGTAATAATGATATCACGAATATCTATTAGCTGATTTTTATTTACGGCATATAAGTACATGAACGTTTGGTTCAGACGGACACTGTAGATTCAGACCTATATCAATCTATACGCAAACAGAACAGACTCTGGTCAGACGACTCTTAAATGAACTAAAGGGGGACGTCGGATAGCTGTACTAGTTCGTTTTTGTCGTACCCTTTATTACTTTTCTACAGTTACTCTGTTTGCAGCTCAATCATTGAGCACACTAGCGGTATGTGGATACTGTTTGTTTCACCTTAATGTGTCCGTTTTACATGCAATTTACACTGCATTTGCCGTCGCAGTTGTTGTGGATTATTCGGAGGGGGTACGTTTATTTACACTGTTTGTCTTTTAGGGTGGGGATGGAATAAGACATCTTAATAATCAGATGTAGCCATATGCACTACCGTATAGCTGTACAGACGTGTTTATAACGGTGTAATTAACAATTGAATTTTGACCATGGAAAAATGTATTTCATACATAAACAGAGCAGACCTAATCAATCGGCTTCTACATCACTCATCTGATCTGAATCTTCTATTCTATGTTTGGAAAGGAAAACAAAGGCGTAAATATGACATAAAGGGTGCAACAACCAACCAGTTCAATCGCACAGAGCTTTACCTGTTCAATCTCATGTCTGTTGATAGATAAGCTACCCTTTGTTCGTTGGTTTCCGCTAGTATCGTTATTTGCACATAATTCACAATACTTGAAACGTACAATGTAATTGACAGATTCACATCTAATCCTTGAAAGGCACTCGTCAACACATTGCTCTACTGACACACCCTGTATGTTTACAATGTGTTCACAGGCAATCGAATAGCTAAAATGTTTCTTTGTTTTCACGTATGTTCCCTCCTGCACGGATAAACTGCAAACGGTAATTCCAATTAGCACAACCAGTGTACATAAATATGGTGATGATATGTGGGGATTGCTCCTACCTGAGCCCATTGTCAGCGGCAGGTTTTCTTATAATTGTATTTTAGTGCTACTGGAGAAAGCCATTGGAATCCACAAGCTTATCACATTTATCTCACAAGTCGCTTCTTACGTTGCATTCTGCACGTACATATGTACTTTGTTCTAATGTATGTTATATTTCTAATTCAGAGAAACATCCCTATAACACGGTTGATCTGTTCCACAATTATCATATGCCTTTATAAAATCAGGAGTGTGTTGTCCTCCATTAAAAGTACAAAAATGAGTCATGCAGGAAACACCACATACAGAACAAACAGTCGCCCGAACAGCAACACAAGGAAACAGCAAATGTACAAAACATCAAGAGACGCACAAAGACAAAACGAACATACAATAGGGGGACTTTACAATGTACCGATTTGTTTTCTCTGATAGTGAAATGATTTTTGTTTAACCCTAAACCCTTAACCCTTCTCTTGCTGAATTTTAAAAACTCATTTCTCCTTCTTTACCCATTGCTTGTTGTATAATTACATATATCTTCACTGTGTACACGTATTTCGCTGTACAATCCCTGCTGTGGAGTGCACTGGTTGCACAATCAACTTGTAAATAGTGCAGACCCTGATGAGACAGCTCCTGCAGGAGCTGTCTCATCTGGGTCTTCACTATTTACAGGTAGTTTTATTGACGTGAATTACAAGCGAATGGTTAAAGTGTAAACTGAGAATATAAGACATTTACGAACAGTGTAGACCCAGACCAGAGGTCTTTAATCAGCGTCTGCACTATTTTAGTGTAATTAGTTTACATCAGTGATGCTGTTTTGTTTAATATTGAGAAAGGTAGGAGCCAGTTTTAATCATTCTGCAGATTAAAGGCAAACCTGATGAATGTTAGAAATAATATATACATCATACATGAATTTAGCTGAATTGTTATTATGACACATGAACACATGTATGTTTGACCATGCCAGAAACTGTAGAACCAGCTCTACCTACACATTCCTAAAACCACACAGAGTAGACCCTGTCCAGGTGGCTCATAAAGGCGATTTTCGTTAAAATTCCATATGCTACAAGTCTATTATAGCGCCTAATGTTCTGAGCTCTATACATTAGATCAAATTCTTTCATAAGTTACAAAAATGATTGTATTGAATATTAAAGCCTTTAGTTTTATATGGTCGACCGTCCAGTATTCCATGTTCCTCTCAGATATATATTCGCAGTTGCCACCACGTAACATTCCTACTCTTGCCTTTGAGGTCTAAGTCTATAATGAAAATATCCTATTCGCCCCACCGCCAAATCGATTCAAAGCTTCACGTGGCCAATCTGAAATCATTGTAAGCCAAAATGATGTTAACCATGTTTACGCAGTGGATTGCTGCAGTCGTCAGATCTATTTAATCCTTAATCCTTCCCTTTTTACACATTTACTACCAGAAAAGATCCAGATCAGACAGTTCTTATGGGAGGATCTGTTATTTCTATTTATATTTCAGAACTGATTCTCTGTTTACAATGGTAACTAATTCTATAGCTTTACTACTACAATGACTAAATTAATATGTATAATGGGCGGGGTGTTGGATGAATATTCATAGAGTAAAATGTTAAGCAGAAAAAGAATGGAAAAGGGCACATACAACGAAATGCTACAGTAGAACATTTCATTAGCGACCATTTATTTATTGAACATACGAGTCTAAAGCGCATGTGTCATACAGGACAAAGGCAACACAGAAATAGGAGCTTTCTACATTACTTATGACCTGTATTAAGCTACCACGTTCTTTACAAACCCATGATTCTTTTTTATTGCCGTTTAAGACTAATTAAGATTCATTTAGATTCTAATGTAGAACTTCCTGATGGATTATTTATTACAAAATTCGGTACACATCTAACGGTAAAACCAGATATATACTGAAATTCTGGATATAACAGTCTCCTCACCAATAAATCCCTGATTCCATCCCAGGCAATACATGAGAGGGAAGGATGGTTCCTCGGGTAGAGGTAATGAGTGAGAGGGTAAAATGGTTCGCCAGGTAGGGATGATACGTGGAAGGGTAGAATGGGTCCGTAAGTATGGATAATACGCGAAAGGGAAGAATGGTTCCCTAGGTAGGGATAATACTTGAAAGGATACAATGGTTCCGCAGGTAGGGATAATACGTGCGGTTTTAGAATGGTTCTCGAAGAAGAGATTATACGTAAGAGGGTAGAATGGCTCCTCAGATAGGAATGGTATTGACAACAGCTCGAATCCAAATAAGGCGTCGAGTAACTCGGGGTCTCATCAAGAGACACGCTGTTGTAAAGCTCAGTTGATGTTTGCTCACAAAACTCAGCGAATCAGAGAGTATTACAAGGTACAAGGTCAATTTTTCATAAGATATCAATCTACAGCGGGATATAAGGGTTAACCATGCTTAGCGCTATCCGTCCCTTTTCTGCAAACAGTTTGGATCCAGATGAGACCCCGAGTAACTTGGTGTCTTATCATGTTCCAAGCTGTTTGATACTCGGTCATCAGTTTCTCAAACGCTTTAATCAGAAGTAAGTAAAGAAAAACAGTTCAGAGCTTTAACTGACATAAAGTACATCAAGATGAAATACAGATGAACCTCGTATCTCGAACTCGGATAACTCGAACTTGGGGATAGCTCAAAGTAAAAAGTCGGTCCTTCCAACACGTGTGACAGCTTTATGCATGTCTAAAGTAACACTGAAAACACATACATGAGCTTTCAGCATTACTTCAAACTTGCATTAAGCTATAAATTTGAGACATTGTTCAGATTAGAAATAGGATAACTCGGACTTTTGTTATCTCGAAGTTTTTTGTATGGTCCCTAGAAGTTCGAGATATCGAAGCTTCATTATAGTGTAATAATGGGTGAAAGGCGAATTATGCTCCAGTGTTTAAGTTGTCTGTTTGAAGTATCTAGTGAAGCTCTGATTAAATTTATCACGCTGTAAACCAAGAGCAGCGCATGTGGATGCCAACGCTCGTCAGTTCGATGGTAGCCTTTGTGAAGGTGCACAAGTATGTGAAGTTTCAAAAGATATGTTTAAATAGTAATGAAGTAATAGCCAATGTTAAAATTTCGGATAACAACAACGACGTCGATGAGCTCGGCTCAAATGTTGATCTGCTGTAATTGTGACTAGCATTTGATCAAGCTTTTTGACAAACTATTGACTAAGGGTCAAACAGCTATATCCAAGCTGTGTGTTGATGTGAGTCACGTCGTAGTTAACGAGAGAAGTTTTAGCTGATCGCCATGCATATGTGTGTTCGCTGACACGTGAGTAACGTCCCTTTGGAAAGTCTAATTAAATCAAGAAAAAAGTGTTTGTCTTAGATAAAACTATTCGATATAGCTTATAAATATCATTAAGGTGTTTCTGTTGTTGCTTTCCATGTTTGTTTTGTCTTTGTGTGTATCTTTGTGTCTTTTATATACATGTACATTTGCTGTGTGGGTGGTTGTGTGTTTTGTATGTGGTGTTTCCTGCATGACTATCACATGTACTTTTATAGTTTTCTAGTTGACAGGAATATTAAGCAATCTTGTTTATTCGCATGTATCGGGCCTCTCTCCAAAGCGATTGTATTAAGTAACAACATAATAGAGGTTGGAAAAGAAATGATATAATGTGATGGATCAGTACAATATGTGTAGATAGTTATTTTGTAAATAGAATACTGCATAGAAATGCATGTACGCCAACAGGAAGGCTTAACAGTGTACTCTATGAAAACGACCTCTGAAATCTGGAAACGGAAGGAGGACGTCGTATCTCGTTTTTGTCGTACTCTTTGTTACTTTTTTACAGTTACTCTGTTTAGAGCTCAGTCATTTAGTACATTAGAAACAGGCGGATCCAGTTTGTTTCGTTTTTCATGCACTTTACCACTGCGTTTTTCATCGCGGTTGTTGTAAATCAGTCGGAAAGGGGATACCTTTATTTACACTGTCTGTTTTTATGGTGGAGATGGAATAAGTGAGGTTGGGCACCCCTAAACAGTTTTAAACCTTCAGTGACTGTTTTTACTGACCGTTCCAAGGCGGTACTTCCATATTCCCCTTATTGTTTGTTTGTTATGTATATGTGCGTCTCTTTGTGTCTATTGATATGCATGTACATTTATGTTTTGTCGCGGTGCTGGTCGCGCGACCGGATGTTTTGTGTGTGGTGTTTTCTGCATGACTCATACATGTATTTTTACACAAGTAAATTAAGTTAGCTTGTTAAAAGACTCGAATACTTTTATTTTTTATGAATGAATCGAGCAAAATCGCGAACACTCGTGCAGTATTAGTAAACACTCATATGTCAATTCAACGATTTATTTCCTCGACAGTGACCTGTTTGTTCTATGTTTAGAGAAGAGATCATGACATTGACCCCATACCCCCATGAATTCCAACTCCATTAAAGCGATCTGTAAAAAAAGATCTGTAAAAACATGGGGCTTTGTTAAGATAAAATTGTTGTTTTTCTAGTGTTAGTGACAGTGCATTGACTTTTAACCCCAGAACACCCACCTTCCCTCTACAATCTCAACCTTAGTCTCCATGCAAGTTATCTATACACATAGTTCGGTAAAAACATTTTTTGCATTTTTCGCAAACTGAAATGTTGACGCCGGCCTGCCTGTCTAATTAAGGTTTGGTAGGTAAAAGATGAAACTTAAACAACATAACGGTGAAAAGTTTGCTTACAGATAAACTGTTAGAGTCACTGGGGTATCACATCGGTATATATTACGGGCGTATGGAACTGTATGAGGCATTCTATTGGTTTGTGAGACGTTGAGCAAGACTACCCCATCATAGGAAATATATCATAGCTGCTAGAAAGAAGTATACTGATCAATCAAAATATCGTATATATCAATCTCGATCTTGTTGGTGCTTATTACAGTCGCCCCGAGAGAAACAATGAGCCGCATCCATTGGATATATGAGAGCAGTCAATAGGATAAGCACGTGTCCATCTTAATCGCTTAATTCTCAGCCCAACCCTATTTTGTTGTGCAGTAAAAGTACATGTATGAGTCATGCAGGAAACACCGCATACAAAGCACACAACCGTCCGAACATGCAAGACGAACAGTAAATGTAAATACATATCAACCACACAAAGTGACGCACAAAGATATAACAAACAAACAATAGAGGAAAGATGGAAGTGCCGCCTTTGAACGACCAGTGACAAATGTCACTGGGGGTTTTAACCGGTACAAAACATCTCTCATCGTACAAATGCAAATTCTAACTAACGTTATGTGGGTCTTAATTACAATTATTACGTAAACAGGCAAAACACTTCCATTTGATTGCTTTTATTTTGTTGTTTTACTTGTTCCCATTCTGAACAATTGGGCATCAGCAGATACTATGCCTTTATAGCTTAATTGGTAGGGCGTTCGCTTTCGTAAAAAGAGAACTCGCACAGCGGACACGATCTTACGATATCTCACATTGGTCACGTCACTCAAGAGACTAATACAAATCTAAGGTACAATTCAGAATACCACGAGGTTTATTGTTGCAGCCACAATGTTACTTGAATGCACTAATACCGTACACACCAGGCAGACAAGCGGCATATTATAATAATGAACGTATGCATATCAATTATCTAAATGTTAATAATGGTCTGATGAACAGGAGAATAACTACTGAATAAGATCTGTATTATTGCATTGGAAACATAACAGGCACTGATCAGTTGGTTCCTACATAAGCCATCTGATTTTTGTCTACTATGTTTGGATATATATGAAGTATAAGGTTAAACTACAAACCAATTATATAACAGCTTTACCTGTTCAACTTTATGTCTGTTGATATATAAGCTAGTTTTTCTTTGGGTGTTTCAGCTAGTGTCATTATTTGCAAATAGCTCACAAGATTTGTAACGTATAATGCAATTAACAGATTCACAGATCATCCTTGCCAGGCACTCGTCAACACATTGCTGTACTGACACACTCTTATGTTCACAATGTGTCCACAGGCAACGAATAGCTAAAATGTTTCTTTACTTTCACGTGTATTTTCCTTGTTCACGGATAAATTGCTTACGGTTTTTTTCAATTAAGACAATCATTGTATATATAATGGTGATGATACATGCCGATTTCTCATACCCGCGTCCATTGTCAGCGGCAGCTTGTATTGTATTGGCATCTGAGTGCTATTGGAGTTCGTTAACCCATGTCCTTATCACATTAATTTCGCTAGTTAAAAATTCGTGTCTTACTTTGAATTCTGCATGTGCATACTCGTTCAAGTTCATGGATTTTTTATTGTGAAAGTACAAATGTGAGTCATGCAGGAAACACCACATACAGAACAAACAGTCGCCCGAACAGCAACACAAGGAAACAGCAAATGTACATAAAAGTACAACAAGAGATGTTTGTAAAACATGTATACCCCCCAAGACCCCAAGACCTTTGATCTAGTGACCTCAACTATAGAGGTCATCCAGTGGTCACGACTAATCACCACAGCAACTTTGAAGATCCTAAGCCAAACCACTGATCATTTATTGATCTGAAAACATTTCACAAGTTAAGGTCATGGTAACCTTGACCTTTGACCTAGTGACCTCAACAACTATAGGGGTCATCTAGTGGTCAGGACCAACTACCACAGCAAGTTTGAAGATCCCGAACCAAACCATTAAGCAGTTATTAATTGGAAACCATTTCATCAGTTACGGTCATGATGACCTTGACCTTTGACCTCAAAATAAATAGGGGCCATCTAGTTGTCATGACCAACCACCACAGCAAGATCCTAAGCCAAACCCTTGAGCAGTTATTGATTGGAAACCAGTTCACCAGTTAAGGTCATGGTGACCTTGACCTTTGACCTAGTGACCTAAAAAACAACAGGGATCATCTAGTTGTCATGACCAACCACCTAAGCAAATTTGAAGATCCTAAGCCAAACCCTTGAGCAGTTATTGATCAGAAACCATTTTACAAGTTTAGGTCATGGTGACCTTTACCTTTGACCTAGTGACCTCAAAAACGATAGGGGTCATCCAGTGGTCATGACCAACTACCGGAGCAAGTTTGAAGATTCTAAGCCAAACCCTTGAGCAGTTATTGATCGCTAACCATTTCACCAGTTAAGGTCATGGTGACCTTGACCTTTGACCTAGTGACCTCAAAATCAAAAGGGGTCATCTTGTGGACATTACCAACCACCAAAGCAAATTTGAAGATCCTAAGCCAAACCATAGAGCCGTTATTGATCGCTAACCTTTTCACCAGTTAAGGTCATGGTGACCTTGACCTTTGACCTAAAAAACAATTAGACTCATCTAGTTGTCATGACCAACCATCTAAGCAAATTTGAAGATCCTAAGCCAAACCCTTGAGCAGTTATTGATAAGAAACCATTTTACCAGTTAAGGTCATGGTGACCTTGACCTTTGACCTAGTGACCTCAAAATCAATAAGGGTCATCCAGTGGTCATGACCAACTACCACAGTAAGTTTGAAGATTCTAAGCTAAACCCTTGAGCAGTTATTGATCAGAAACCATTTAACCAGTTAATGTCATGGTGACCTTGACCTTTGACCCAGTGACCTCAAAATCAATAGGTGTCATCCAGTGGTCATGACCAACTACCACAGCAAGTTTAAAGATTCTAAGCCAAACCTTGAGCAGTTATTGATCGGAAACCATTTAACCAGTTAAGGTCATGGTGACCTTGACCTTTGATCTAGTGACCTCAAAATCAATAGGTGTCATCCAGTGGTCATGACCAACTACCACAGCAAGTTTGAAGATTCTAAGCTTAACCCTTGAGCAGTTATTGATCGGAAACCATTTAACCAGTTAAGGTCATGGTGACCTTGACCTTTGACCCAGTGACCTCAAAATCAATAGGGGTCATCTAGTGGTCATGACCAACCACCACAGCAAGTTTGAAGATCCCAAGCCAAACCCTTGAGCAGTTATTGATCGGAAACTATTTCACCATTTTAGGTCATGGTGACCTTGACCTTTGACCTAGTGACCTAAAAAACAATAGGGGTCATCTACTTGTCATGACCAACCACCACAGCAAGTTTGAATATTCTAGGCCAAGGCGTTTATTAGTTATCATTCGGAAACCATCGATCTACCGACCGACCGACCGACCGACCGACCGACCGACCGACAGACCGACCGACCGACCGACCGACCGACCGACATGTGCAAAGCAATATACCCCCATTTTTTCAAAAGGGGGGTATAAAAATGAGTCATGCAGGAAACACCACATACAGAACAAACACTCGCCCGAACAGCAACACAAGGAAATAGCAAATGTACATAACTAGAAAAAACAACAAGAGACACACAAAGACAAAACAAACATACAATAGGAGGAAGATGGAAGTACCGCCTTGGAACGGTCAGTGACAAAAGTCACTGGGGGGTTAACCGGTTTATGGGCGCCCAACCTCACTCTTATTCCATCCCCACCCTAAAAGACAAACAGTGTAAATAAACGTATCCCCTCTCCGACTAATCTACAACAACCGCGATGGCAAATACAGTGGTAAAGTGCATGTATAACGAAAACATTTAATTGAACAAACTATATCCATCTATCGCTAGTGTACTCAATGATTGAGCTGCAAACAGAGTAACTGTAGTAAAGTAATAAAGGGTACGACAAAAACGAAATAACACAGATATCCGATGTTCTCCTTCCGTTTCTGGATTTAAGAGGTCGCCTTCATAGAGTACTAAACCTTTCTTGTCGGTGTACATGCAAAAAAGGCCAGCGTGATTGCCAACTGTAAAAGGGTTGACAACCAAACATGCAGTATGTTGTAGTACTACAGGACCATATCCCATTTTAATGAATTTTTTAACATATTTGATGAACGAAGTGAGCAAATGGGTATGTCCAATAATTTTACGAAGTTTGTAAATCACATCACCATAAAATTCAGGATGTGAAATACCGTGTCGCAGAAGCGCCTTGAGATTACATTGGTACTTGCCATTAAGTGAGAGATTTCTATAGTAAAATTTAGAGAAAGTTTTTCTTAGTTTATGGTATCTATATCCTTGCTTAAACAGTTTTTCAGTTAAAATGAGATTTCGACTGTTAAAATCGTCAATAGATGAACAAGCTCTAGCAAAACGAATAAGTTGAGATATATAAACCCCGTAAGATGGTGCACGTGGAACATCCCCGTCAAGATGAGGAATATTTACAATATTAAAATCAAAATAATCTCTGACGGTGTATAGCATTCCCATAACGTACAAATATGTTATCCAAAAGAAAGGTTAGTGATTCGCAAACTTCTGAGCACGTCCAGTTGGTGTAATATTTCACTTGCTCGTCAGTAAAGAAAGCTTCGTCAGCATTACATGCCAGGAATGATGTTTTTCCCGGGCAAATACTTTCTGGATTGAGTTAGTAAGCTTATTCTTAATTAAAATATGGGGAAGAGTTGTGTACAGAGTAGAACAATCGTACGTGTTTACAGTGGATGCAAGATACCTTTTGTTCTTAAGTTTGTTTAAGACTTCTGAAGAGTTCTTTATAGACCAGAAGAGATTTATTCCAGACTTTGCATAAGTCTTATCACAGTCGACTTTTACATGTTCCTTTATCTTCGTTAAACAAGAAGTCAAAGGTATAGACAATTTAGTAGTTGTACAAGAACTAGAATTTGCAATGAAACGCGCTTTATATGGTTCTGTATGTAGTTTTGGTAACCAATACATTGTAGGAAGTTTATGTTGTGTAATTTTAATATCGGTTCCAAGTTGTTCACACTTTTTGACATGGTCTGAAACGATGGTCTTTTCGTCAGTAGTAACTGAAATGTATGACTTGGTTTGAATAATTTCCTGCTTCAAGACATCGATATAATGTAATCGTCAAATAATAATCACATTATTCGATGCCTTATCAGCAGGAACAAAAGCGTATTTTGAATGGAAATCCTGTAAACCCTTTTTAAGATGTCCAAAAGAAATTCTAGGTTTAGGTTGAAGAAGGTGTGCATTCTTCATTGCTAAAATTTCGTACTATCAAGATTTTACTATAGTCAACCCTGATCAGACGAATTTCAAAACTGCATTAAATTGTCTCCATGATGTTAAGGATTACATTCTGAAAGTATCAAAGCCTTCGAAAGCAAAAGCAGAAATGCGAAGAGAAAATTGCAGATGCGCATTCCTGTGTTGTTAAAAGACTTTTATGTATCCACGTTTCTTTTCTCGATACATCAGATCATCTTGTTTATTAAACAAGTTACAAAGGTGATGTCATTTATCAATATTTAAAGCTTTTAAGGCGAATCGGGAAATGAAAATTTGCATCCGAGAAATTCATGGAAACGCCCCATTGATCGGGTTTGTTAGCCAGCCGAATGGAAGCGATGTCAAAAGTACAGATAATTTAGTAGTTTTACAAGAGCTATAATTTGCAATGAAACGCGGTTTGTATTGGTTTTTATGTAGTTTTGGTAACCAATTCATTGTAGGAAGTTTATGTGGTGTAATGTTAATATAAGTTCCAAGTTGTTCGCATTCTTGTAATGTAATCGTAAAAAAATAATCACATTATTCGGTGCCTTATAAGCAGGAACAAAAACGTATTTTGAATGCAAACCATGTTAACCCTTTTTAAGATGTCTAAAAGGTTTAGGTGGAAGAAGGTGTTCATTAGAGCTGTAAAATGAAATGCGTTTGTCAATTAAATCAAACATTAGTTTTTTTTCAAATTCGAAAGAGCATTAGACTGAACATGTTCTCTTCCAGACAAAGCATGCCGAGGTGGACACACTGAATATCTTGCAGTCAAATGCCAATATTTTCTGTACTGATTTTACTGGTATGTTATCATGGACCTTTAGGCATTGAAGGCTAGAACCTCCAGGAAAACAAAATTATATCTTCCGCAAACTATCTCAATATGTCTGCCGGAACAGTTTGGGGTACTATGCAATAACTGGATATCAAACAACCATTGCTTTCACTGGAATCGGAAGGCTGATCTGCTGAAAGAAAGTTTTTTATATGCCCGATTTGCTTTCAGATATTTGAAGAGGTGTACGGTCTTACAATGCACATACGTTTGTATGTTTGATGAATGTTGTCAATGGAGAATCCATTGATGATTCCAGAAGTTCACAATTTGTTAAGTTTAAGAAAACGCTTGAACTGCTTCCACCAACAAAGGATGTACTTGCACTGCACATTGCTAGAGAAAACTATCAAGCAGGCATATGATTCTGAGCTGACTGATACAGAAATTCAGGCGAATGATACTAAAGCAAAGCACCATATTGCCGAAACCTTTTTAACTGCATATGATGCTTGCATTGAACAATCCATTGGTCCAACACCAAGTGAAAATCTTTTCGCCGTCTATGCTTTAAATCAGCTTTAACAAACATACCAGCATGTGTTTGCGGTGGTGTTCATTGTTTTAACTCAGCACATATTCCTATAAATATAGTGAGTTCATTAGTTACTTTATACAGAATTTAAAGTTTTGTTTAGAGATTCATTTACTCCGCCACTTTACTTTAAGAAGTGTCTGTGCATAATACTCAGCTGGTATGACTGCATACAGTTATTTTTTCAAGTCGCATTCTGAAATAAGGGCAACAATCAAGCTGGCATAGCAGTTTATGAATTCTTACATATCCAGTGCATGCCAAATTGTACTACAATAGGACTTGTCTTAAGCGACCATCAACATGAGGTCTAAATATGAGTCTGTAAGGCAGCTGGTAGCTTAATACAGGTCAACAGTAATGCAGAAAGCTCCTGCATTACTTTTGTCCTGTATTAAGCAATCACCTGCTTTTCAAGATGTCTGTGTCCAATTAAATAAGGTCGCTTAAGACAGATTCTACTGTATTTAATGTTCGACACAGATTGCCTCATTTGGATTCCCAACTACATGTATATGTTAAAGGTGTTAAAGAAAGATCAAGAGACTTGGTACAATCGACGATTAAGTTATTAAACATAGGAGTCTCAAACAGTAGGTGGTTGTTTAAAACAGGACAAAAGAAATTCAGAAAGCTCCTATAAGATAGTTCAGCATTACCTTTTTTAACCTGCATTAGGCTATCACATATGTTTCACAACCATAATTAGACGTCTTTCTGATGGTCGTTTACAACATGTTCTACTGTAAAGCTAATGTTTATACCATTTACCTGGTAAAGGGGACTTTTCACACCTTTGGACAAAGAGAAGACCCAGATTAGATGACCCCTGTAGGAATAATTAAATCCAGGTCTGCTGTTTGGTTATTAGACGGTATCGAAGGCTTGGTGCAAAACTATTGTAACTCCTTCACTTTGTGAAGGAGTTACAATAGTTTTGCGCCAAGCCCTCGGTATAGATTTGATTCTAGAGTTTATACCATGACAGAAAATTATTGTGTACACATTTCATGCAACGCCAACTTAAATGCACATTCATGAGGTAATGGGTTTCTCTCTGCATAGAGCAGAAATGGGTTTAAGTTTAATTTAACCCGACGTTTTTTCACGCCTCTGCAAACAGAAAAGACCCAGATCAGAGAGATCGAGATCTGCTCTGTTTGCGTATAAAAATGGAATAGATCTGGTTATGCAGTTTCTACCAATACCAAATTCAGTCAGGTAATGAATATTTATGATGTCATTATTTCTTACACGAATATTCATCAGGGAAATGGATAACTATTCCATTTTAACCCTTCTCTTGCTGAATTTTAAAATACATTTCTCCTTCTTTACCCATGCCCTGTTCTATAATTACATATATCTTCACTGTGTACAAGTATTGCGCTGTGCAATCACTGCTGTGGAGTGCATTGGTTGCACAATCAACTTATAAACAGTGAAGATCCTGCAGGAGCTGTCTCATCTGGGTCTTCACTATTTACAGGTACGTATATTGACGTGAATAGCAAGCGAAGGGTTAAGCACCCCTGATATAACTCTCAAACGGAAAGGAAATTATTCTATGGATTTCACAATGGTCTTATCCCTCAGGCTGCCGTCAAAACTGACACATAATCAAACATTAAAGGAAACTGAAAACGTTTATATCCAATATTTATGGTTAAACAAATATGCAAATACATGTACATGTACAAGACTTCAGAGCTCACGTAACAACGGTGAGATCGCTGAGATACCCTGTCTGCTTAAACTTTTAATAACTCTTCCTGTAAACGCCACCTGATTAATATTATAACAAACGACTCGGATCCATAACGACAAAGTAACGGCCACTAAATTGTGTTGTATTTAATAACTTAGTATTTAGGGCAGGTGGCTGCTTAAATCAAGGTGATAGTAAAATAGAACGCTCCTGTAAAACCGTTTTGTTGTACGTTCACCTTGTTGTAAGCAACCACCTTCCTTAACACAAAATACCTGTTGTAATTTAGTGGCAGTTATAGAGGGGTTTTACTGTAGTAAATTGAGGCCACATTAGGATCAAAGCTGTTTTCAACATTTGAAAACGTCGGAGGAGAGTTAAACTTGCCACATGGTCAGAGGGCATATCAATGTCTAACCATAGAGTCCATCCCGTATCAGGAATGACAAACAGTGCATATCCTGATTAAAGGATCCCTATTGGGACCCTGTTATCTGGGTCTGCACTGTTTACAAGTACCAGTACAAGCGTATCCGCCATTCAAATGGGTTCAGCCAGAAACATGCTAGTTAGTGCAGAAATGATGTAACAAACAATTGAATTGCTAACAATGACACTCTGAGGCACGAATAAAGAAACTTTATCCACTAAATTGTTAGTCGTTTTCTATAACTAGATAATCAGCGCTCCTAATTGGTCATTATCGTCGTGGCCACGATTTATTAAATCGTATCAGCGAGGTATTAAGTCGTGCAACAAGTCGCTGCCACGAGATAGTGCTTAAGATGTCGTGACCACGATGTTATATGTATATTTCAAGACATCGTGCTTGTGGAGTTCCTTTATGTTCCTTTGGCGCTATGTAACTGGATCAACGTATCAGGAATGACAAACAGTGCATATCCTGATTAAAGGATCCCTATTGGGACCCTGTTATCTGGGTCTGCACTGTTTACAAGTACCAGTACAAGCGTATCCGCCATTCAAATGGGTTCAGCCAGAAACATGCTAGTTAGTGCAGAAATGATGTTGTAACAAACAATTGAATTGCTAACAATGACACTCTGAGGCACGAATAAAGAAACTTTATCCACTAAATTGTTAGTCGTTTTCTATAACTAGATAGTCAGCGCTCCTAATTGGTCATTATCGTCGTGGCCACGATTTATTAAATCGTATCAGCGAGGTATTAAGTCGTGCAACAAGTCGCTGCCACGAGATAGTGCTTAAGATGTCGTGACCACGATGTTATATGTATATTTCAAGACATCGTGCTTGTGGAGTTCCTTTATGTTCCTTTGGCGCTATGTAACTGGTTCAACGTTCTAACTATCCAATTTAGTGTCACAGTGCTCTATACCCAACCCTGCCGATCAATACTCTTCAGTAAGATGCCCCTATATAAACGGGTTTTCACACACTCGCAAACAGAGTAGATCAAGATCAGATCAGGGTCTTCTCTGTTAGCTTATACAATTTGAAGATCTGTTTCTTTACTTTCTAAAATGGCTACCTTCCATATTTTATTATAACTAGTCTGGCCATGAATACTCAGTAGGTATTGAAATTTGGAATAAAAATTGAACAGGGAAAGGGTTAAGTATCTTGTGTAATTTATAGCGTCACATATTGTCTCTTAATTTTGACGATTTTGACTGAGGTTTGTTTTACAGTACTAAACGATGATTGGTTTACGGCGTTGCTAATATGCTTTTGGTGGAGAGCAGTTAGTTAAGGAACTGTTCTGTGAAGAGCATACATGTATATAATATATGAGCGCACACTTTACTTGCCCTTCAGGCGCTTCTGCTGACGTTCGTGTGTCATTTTCATTTTGTCCTGTCTAACATCTGTTTTATTTAATTCATGTGGCCATTAGTACTAATACTACATGTTACTTTTTGTCATCTTAGACAAGAAATATTCATTTACATAATTTGCTGCAATCGTATTGCCCTCAAACGGGCAACGTTCAGCGGGTCGCAAACAAGACACAAGACAACAGTGTTATAAACACACATTCACGCACCATGATGCTGTCTCCAGACAAGTTTGTGTTTGTAAGAGTGCTGTGTATTACATCAATCTTAGTGATGTTTGCACTCTACTTTCCAGTTGTTGATATGGAAATAACTTTTGCTAAATATCAAAAATCGGAACTTAACAATTCAAAAGTTGGCCCTCATATGTTCAGATATAAGACATTTTACATAGCGACATGTGCAGCAATGTGCGAACGGATGGACACATGCTCGGCCTTTAACTTCAACGCGACTGGTCTTTGTGAAACGAGCCAGTACATCCCCAATGACCGGAATGCAAGTCTAGTGGTTGCACATGGTTGGAGCATTTACATAAAACAACATGGTATGTCAAATATGCAATATATATCATAACGATATACAATGCTAGTCATAACGATATAAAGCAGTAGGGACTCCTGTAATGCTTTTCATAACGATACAAAACAGTACTGACAGCTGTGATTTCTATCATAACGATACAAAACAGTACTGACAGCTGTGATTTCTATCATAACGATACAAAACAGTAGTGAATGCTGCTATATCTATCATAACGATACAAAACAGTAGTGAATGCTGCAATATCTATAATAACAATATACAACAGCAGTGACTGTGATATATATCAAAACGATATACCAGTACAATAGTAGTGACTGCTGCGATATCTATCATAATAATAAACAGTAATAGTGAATGTTGCAATATATATCATACCGATATAAAACAGTAGTGACTGTTGCAATATATATCATAATAAACAGTAATAGTGATTGTTGCAATATAGATCATAATAATAAACAGTAATAGTGTAGGTGGTTGCAATATATATCATACCGATATAAAACGGTAGTGAATGTTGCAATATATATAATAACAATAAACAGAAATAGTGAATGTTGCAATATATATCATAATAATAAACAGTAATAGTGATTGTTGCAATATATATCATAATAATAAACAGAAATAGTGAATGTTGCAATATATATAATAACAATAAACAGTAATAGTGATTGTTGCAATATAGATCATAATAATAAACAGTAATAGTGTAGGTGGTTGCAATATATACCATATCGATATAAAACAGTAGTGAATGTTGCAATATATATCATACCAATATAAAACAGTAGTGACTGTTGCAATAAATATCATAAAAACAAACAGTAATAGTGATTGTTGCAATATATATCATACCGATATAAAACAGTAGTGAATGTTGCAATATATATTATAACAATAAACAGTAATAGTGAATGTTGCAATATATATCATAACAATAAACAGTAATAGTGAATGTTGCAATATATATCATATCGATATAAAACAGAAGTGAAGGTTGCAATATATATCATACCGATATGAAACAATAGTGACTGTTGCAATATATATCATACCGATATAAAACAGTAGTGACTGTTGCAATATATATTATAACGATAAAAAACAGTAGTGACTGTTGCAATATATATCACAACGATATAAAACAATTGTGACTGTTGCACAATATATCATTTAACGATATAAAACAGTAGAGACAGCTGCGATATATATCATAACGATATTAAACAGTAGTGACAGCTGCGATATATATCATAACGATATTAAACAGTAGTGACAGCTGCAATATGTATCATAACGATATTAAAAACTAGTGACTGCTGTGATATGTATCATAACGGTATTAAACAGTAGTGACTGCTTCGATATGTATCATAACGATATTAAACAGTAGTGACTGCTGCAATATATCATAACGGTGACTGCTGTGATAATTTAGATACCGATATAAAACAGTAGTGACTGCTGTAATGTCGATCATTGCGATACAAAACAGTAGTGACTGGAGTGATATCTTTCATAACGATATACAACAGTAGTGACTGTGGTATATATCATAACGATAACTGGATGGAGAGGTTGTGCGGCTTGGAGACACGGAAAAGCCTCTCTGAAATATCCGGGAGGGACCGGGATTTGAACCCCAGACCTCCGGACTGACAGTCAAGAGCGTTACCACTAGACCACCGTCACCTGCCTATGTCGAAATCGTAAATTAAAACACTTTTTGTACCAACAATTTAGGAAGTCTGGCTATTCTTTTAAAGATGTTTTAGTCGAACTTGTAGAGCATACTTTATATGATAAGGGTGTTTCTAGCAGTTTCAAATCGAAATCTAGATAATTATATATCTGAATTAAATTGGATTAATTATTTGCAAACACCGTTTCCTTTAGGCTTAAATGATGATATTTACCAGTCTGGAATCATTTCAAAAGATCCTGATATAGATATTTTTTCCATTTTTTTTCTATAAGGAAACGCAAATCTCGATCACATGGCATTAGTAAAAATAGTAATACTGAACGAAATTCTCGTAAGGAGTTGACTACTCTTGGTCTACATACTTTACGTCTGACTTCTAGTAAACACGCCATACTTTCTAGTCTTTCCTCCTTAGCAATAGCGTCCTTAAAAAAACTGACAAGCAAGCCGATAAAATGTTTTATTCTGAACACCAAAGATTATTTTTGAAAATTCATTTTATAAATAAAAGTATTTATTTTATTGACCTCCAAGTATATTTAGAGACAAAAATGTAATTTACACTATTCCTAAATACTTAAAAAATACAGAACCACCTATTGTATGCTACAAGTATAAAAAAAAAACAAGAAATACAATTTTCAACTATAATAGAAATGTTGCCGACCTTAATATTAGTGATAATATTCCTGATAGGTAAGATTGCGCCACCTAAAAAAATGCTATTCTTCGGCTGGTCATGTGATTACTGGCATTTTCGATATAATGAAAGATAAACGTCTATGATCTCTTTTGAATAAAGGTCCCAAATATAGAATACCATATAGACATATTTTAACTCTTGTCGAGTTGAGAATGCTGAGGCTTTACAAAAGTGTGGTATTAAATGGTGTCGAAGGAATGGTGTTGAGTCTAATCCTCTACTTGAAAACAAAAACTAATTTTGGATATAATTGAGAAACGCATTTCTTTTTATAGCACTAATAAACACATTCTTCCACCTAAACCTAGAATTTCCTGATAAGGCATCGAATAATATGACTATTATTTGACGATTAAATTATATCGATGTCTTGAAGCAGGAACTTTTTAATACCAAGTCATACATTTAAGTTACTACTGACGAAAGGACCATCGTTTCAGATCATGTAAAAAGTGTGAACAACTTAGAACCGATATTAAAATTACACAACATAAACTTCCTACACTGTATTTGTTACCAAAACTACATCAACAACATATAAAGCGCGTTTCATTGCAAATTCTAGCTCTTGTACAACTACTAAATTGTTTATACTTTTAAATTACTGTTTAACGAAGATAAAAATCATGTAAAAGTCTATTGTGATAAAGACTTATGAATATTCTGGAATAAATCTCTTCTGGTCTATTAATTCTGAAGGGAGGTGATCCCCTGAGAGCAAAAATTGCAACACAAAAAGAGAAAATTGCAGACTCGGTTTTATTGAGTCTGTTCATGAACAGTAATAGAAAGTGCGACACTGCTCACGCCCCTAGCACCGGCTAAGCGGTATTCAATTTTCAGAACAAGGCGTACTGAAATTCATGATCTCAAAGGATCAGAAGGTATAACAACACTGAGAATGAAGTACGGGGCGACGTTTTACGGCCGCCACACAAGCACTTAACACCTGCTGGTGTGAAGATTATAAATTCTGAAGGGAGGTGATCCCCTGAGAGCAAAAATTGCAACACAAAAAGAGAAAATTGCAGACTCGGTTTTATTGAGTCTATTCATGAACAGTAATAGAAAGTGCAACATTACACCAATTTGACTTGCTCAGAAGTTTGCAAAACACTAACCTTTCTTCTGGATAACTTATGTGTACGCTATTGGAATGATATATGGAAAAGTAGTAAAGTCAAGCAGACAAAGCCACATGCAAGACGCAACCACCACCAAAACACCGATAGACAGCATGACACACACACACACACAACCACACACCCAAACGCACACACACACGAAATGAACACAGAAAACACCAAAAGACACACAATAACCAGGGACAAACGTTCCACACATGAACAAACCACAAGCACAAAGACGCAAGGCAAACAAAAGGAAGGGTGACAAAGAGAGTACCGCCTTGGCACGGTCAGCAGCAAAAACACCACTGGGGGTTTAAACCAGTTTACGGACGTCCTAACCTCACACTTCTCTCAAAGTCACCCTAGCTTTACAAATATTGTAAATAAAGGTATCCCCGCTGGACTTATATGCCGTCGTCATGTGATTGACTCCAATTGTAACGAATTGTGCACTACTGGAGGTCAAATGGTTTTTGTACTGCTATGAGAGGGAGTTCATGCTACGTTTAAATCCACAATCACAAGATGTTATAAAAAGCCTTCATTGAAACCTCTTGATATTTGGATGATATTTTTAACTTAGATAACTCTTTCTTTGATGTTCAGATTCCTACAAATTATCCAAAATAACAACCCAAATTGAATAAAGCTAACCCTTTCGACACCTATGCAGCTTTTCTTGATTTAGACCTTAAAATTGACAATGGAATGAACACATGATAAAAGAGATGATTTTGATTTTAATATTGTAAATTTCCCTCATCTTGACGGAGATGTTCCCTGTTCCCCGTCTTACGGGATTTAAATATCGCAACTTATTCGTTTTGCTAGAGCTTGTTCATCTATAGACGATTTTAAAAGTCGAAACCTCATTTGAACTGAAAAGCTGCTTTAGCAAGGATGAATACCATAAACTAAGAAAAACTTTCTCTGAATTTTAAAATCGAACTCTCGCACTTATTGGAAAGTACAAATATAATCTCAAGGCACTCCTGCGACACGGTATTTCACATCCTGAATTTTATCGTGACGTGATTTACAAACTTCGTAAGATTATTGGACATACCCATTTTCTCACTTTGTTCATCAAATATGTTAAAACATTCATTAAAAGTGATATGATCCTATAGTACTACAACATACTGCATGTTTGGTTGTCAACCCTTTTACAGTTGGCAATGACGCTGACCTCTTTGCATCTAGGCCGACAATAAAGGTTTGGTTGTGAACCCTTTTACAGTTGGCAATCACGCTGGCCTCTTTGCATGTACGCCGACAAGAAAGGTTTAGTACTCTATGAAGGCGACCTCTTAAATCCAGAAATGGAAGGAGAACGTCGGATATCTGTACTATTTCATTTTTGTCGTACCCTTTATTACTTTTCTACAGTTACTCAGTTTGCAGCTCAATCATTGAGTACACTAGCGATAGGTGGATACAGTATGTTCACTTATTTTTTTTTTCGTTATACATGCACTTTACCACTGCATTTGCTGTCGCGGTTGTTGTAGATTAGTCGGAGAGGGGATACGTTTATTTACACTGTTTGTCTTTTAGGATGGGGATGGAATAAGTGTGAGGTTGGGCGCCCATAAACCGGTTTAACCCCCCAGTGACTTTTGTCACTGACCGTTCCAAGGCGGTACTTCCATCTTCCTCCTATTGTATGTTTGTTTTGTCTTTGTGCGTCTCCTGTTGTTTTTTCTACTTATGTACATTTGCTGTTTCCTTGTGTTGCTGTTCGGGCGAGTGTTTGTTCTGTATGTGGTGTTTCCTGCATGACTCATTTTTGTACTTTTGTTATATTTGGTTATTGACCCCTTTACAGTCGGTAGCTACGCTTCCCGGCTTGCTTGCTCGTCGACAGGCCGAGGGTAGTACTCTATGATGGTATACTCTTAAACTCAGAAATGCGATGAGCTTACGAGACTCATGTACAGTACATGTATTACCTTTTCCTTGTCGTGCCCTTTATGGCCTCCCTGCAGTTGCCTGACTTCAGCAGAGTTATTAAGTACATATTTGACGGATTTGTCAAATTTCATGTCAAGCAGAAACACCGCATACAAAACACACAACCACCAAAACAGGACCACAACACCAAGCAGCAAATGTACATACAGTATATTGGCGATATTTCGAGCACCATCGGGGATCAGCAAAAACCTCGGATTATCGCGATGCTCGAAGGAACCGAGACCATTTTATGTCATTTCCTAAGAGCATTGTTTGACGACGGCAGGAAGCGTATTTCTTCACATTAAATTTAAAATTTTAACATTATCCTAAACTTCAATGCATATTTAATTCATCGATTCTTTCCTTATATATAAATATAAGTGATAAAAGAAAACACCATTCACATCGGCGACCGAAGTTTCAGTATAATTTGTATGGGTCCGTTCAACAGACCCTTCACAATAAACTCAAAACTTGTTTCAAACCATTTAGACATATCCCTAGAACAGTCGTAGCGTATAGCGTTATGTCGTTTATTTTGCATATGTTCCATTTGTCGACATTAATTTAGTTGTTGGTGCTGAGTTGGGTGTACAAACAAACATTTTCGTTTCGTTCCCGTGCTGTTTCGTAGTAAGGAAAATCAGAGCGAGTGACCAAATTTATTAATAATCGGAACACTCGGCTGTTTTCGTCTAACGTAGTTATTCTCGTTCATTTCTCGTAGCAAGAGTCTGCATGAACGAGACTGTCTAAAAGTAACAAAAATATTGCGAATTTCAAAGCACTACACAAAAAGCACTGCACTATTTCAAATTTAAAGCAGAAAGAATTTATATGGCACACTTTCAGCGGTACCGAAAAACCACTACACGTTTGCGAACGTATGCAAATTATGAGTGTGATGTGACTCTTTGTTTATTAAGACTTCAGTCAATAAATTCTCATCATTATTTACACCAAAGTAAAGTCTGCATTCAATGAATGTGTTATTCACACATTTGGAAGATCTAATGTCCCATAGACGGATCTTTCGAAAGGTCACGACAACGTATCGAGAAGGTGTGAATAATTACCTCGGAGGTGGGAAAACACTATGCTCGAATTAAACAATCAATAAAGGGAACCAGAATGATCCGCGGGACCAGCACACATGCTCGAATTTTCGGATTATCGCTATTCGGATTAATGCAGGTATTTTCAATGAGATTTGATAGAATTTGAGCCGGGACCTCAACATTCCCTCGGAATAAGCGGGTATCTCGGAAAAACGAGAGTCGAAATAACGCCGTTATACTGTATATATAAAAGACACAAAGAGACGACGAACACACATAATAAACAAACAATATGGGAAGATGGAAAGTATCTCCTTGGAACGGTCAGTGACAAATGTCACCGCGGGGGCTAAACCGGTTTAAGGGCGCCCAACCACATACTTATTCCATCCGAACCATAACAGTTGTTATGCCGTGTTTTACATATTGTCATGTGTTTACAGTCTTCTATGTTTTAGAAAATTCCGGCGGAGATACCTTTATTTACAACTGTTAAGTCGGGATGGCTTTGAGATAAGTGTGAGGTTTAGACGTCCGTGAACCGGTTTAATCACCCTATGGTTATTTTTCCACTGACCGGTTAAATACGGTGCTCCCTTTGTCACCCTTACCTTTGTTTGTCTTTGTGTTTTTGATCATGTTTGGAATGTTAAACTTTGTCTCTAGTACGTGTGTATTTGGTAAGATTCTCTGTATTCATATCGTGTATGTGCGTGTGTTTGGGTGTGTTTGGCATGCCATCTATCGATGCGGTTTCGTCTTGTATGTGGCTTTGCCTGCTTGATCTTACTACTTTTTCATTCAGTGTATGTTCTTTTCATTAATTTTTCAATGTTTTGTTTCTTTTTAAGAGTGCTTTCCTAACAACTATAACGTTTTTGTAAACCGAGGAGTATGTACTATTCTTCCAAAGAACGAGTATTTCCTGAATTGGACTAGTTGTCGGGATGACTGTAGAAAACATGGATCGGAAATCGTCTGTAACTACTCTCCGGGGTATCTGTATATTTGGAGTACTCCGCAATACCCTTATGTAGAGGACGCATACGCATGTATCCGTTTAATAAAAAATAAAATCCCCTTCAATTACGACTGCTACCACAGGTTGCCCAACTGGAATGTGAGTCTCAGCTTTCCTTGCAACGGACATTTCATCTGTGTCTGCCAGACTAAAACTTAACTTATGGTTGACCCGCGAAAGTCGGCGCCCCTATTGACCAGAGCACAGCAAAAAAATACAATACAGTACATAGGGAAGCGGTGAGTGAGACTATCACGGACAAACAACCACGAATGTAATACAACCCTTGATTTCGTCAATTCGTGTAATATTCTATTTATTATATACCTGTTTTAATATAAGAACACAAAATAACATCAATAGTCTAACTCCTTTTATTCAGAAGCAGAAAGCAGTGTCCATTCATGAATGGCGCATTGGTTTACAACAACGGATCTTGTATTGCATATCGTGAAATACGGACAGTTTATCTGAGAGGTTGTATTGCATGATCGAATACAATAGTATTTTACTGCAGAAACTGACAGGTATATAAGAAAATGCAATATCATTCAATACGATACAATCCATTAGAGATACAGAGTTAAACTGTGCAAACGCAGAATAATTATAGTATACCCCTCTAATGCGACCACTAAATGAAAAAATATGGATATCTTTATAAGCAGGTGATTGCTTAATGCCGGGCAAACAAAATGCTCAAAATTCCTCTAGGAAAATGTTGTAGATAAGAATATACAACAGTTATATACGGACATTGATCGTGCTGCTGAACTCGACCAGTGTACATTATGCAGACTGGTAAACAGCCAAAGGAAGTCGTCCTGTTCGAGCCCAGGCTCAGAAATGTATTTCGACGGTGGTACCTGTATGGATCCAGATACTATAGCACTGGAAAGGAAATGATTTTTCGAACCATTGTGATGACAATTGTGATAAAAGACTTAAACCTTTCACCTCTAGTGTCGCAAAAATGCACCATGACAAATAGTGCAATCCCAGATCAGACGCCGGATTTTCAAGGCGGCGTCTGATCCGGAACCTCACTTTTTATCTCAAACTTTATTTCTATATCTGTGCTTTATTTATTTTAAATCTGCCTTTATTTACCTAATTTCCTTATTTTACCGAATGGTTTAATAAATTGGTTTGCAGACGACAATTAGAAATTTGACACCAAAATGTTTAAACACACTGTTAGTGTAGAACTTCGTCAGATGTATCTACAGTAGAACCTTTCTTCAGCGGCCAACAGAACAGGTCTTATTATGTGTAGGTCTGTAAGACAGGTGATAGCTTAAATACAGGTGAAAAGTAGTTCAGAGAACTCCTATAGGAGCTTTCTGCATTACGTTTGCCTCGCATTAAGCAAACACCTGCCTTTTAAGATTCCTATGATCAATAAATAAATGACCGTTCGCTAAGGACATGTTCTCCTGTGGTTTAACAAACCCTGTGGGCATTAACATGGACTACTCAGGGTAGAACTACATACGAAGCATCTACACTGAATAATGCCAGCTCAATCAGTGTGTGAAATAGTGCTTTTGCATTTATATACACACACACGGTCTATCATATATTAGCAAGGAGTGACATGTTTTTATTTATAGATGACCCGTAGATTGGGATAATACCACTATTGTATTAGGTGAACCCAGCAATGCACTACCCGTATTATATTTAATCACTACAATGTGCAATCGGACTTCGGGTCTAACCAACCACACGAGCTTCACGATAAAATTACGGAGTTATTAACGGGCATTAAGGTATCTTAAAACGATAATAATTTATATCATATAGTTTATATATGTTTATGTTTAATTGTTTATCTACATCTATATGTATTATTAATTACACGTCAATTTGACAGGGTATGAGGTGTTGTATATCTGGTGTGTGTGTCAAGAAAACCTGTAGTATATCGCTAGGTAAGCGATTTGAGTTAACTGTAGTTTTGTATATACAGGATTATCTCCCTTTTTTAACTGTTAGTTAGATTTCATTGATTTGTTGTTATAAAAGTAAGTTCACTTTTAAACTTCATTTTGTTTGTTTTATACCTTATAACAATTAGTACTGTGTATATATTCAAATGAGTGAGGCGGTTGGTCAATCGAAATAATTAATACGAATAAAATGTTTATATGCTAGTTTTCTGAAGTACCTCAAACTAATGGAAGCTGTATACAAATGCTGAGACTGGCGCAAGCTTATTCAACGATCACTGCTGGTTATTTTGTAATCAGGGCACTGAATATGCATAGAACTTTCAGTGACGGCTTTATATGCTTATGTATTGAAGCTATATCGTTGGTTTTTGACTGATAGAGTATTGTACTCATTAAGGTTAAAGACTGGCGAATATATTTTCTGCTTGGGCTACGTAATTGTGCAGTTACCTGTTCTTTGAATGGGCTAAGTAACTGTCCTCTGAGTTCTCTCTTTGGGCATGAAAATTGCACGTTAAGACAGTCCAACCAGCTTTTAATAATATTATACTGCTATTTCATAGAGGTCTCAGATTAGCTGAGGCATTGAGATAGTGTTGCTCAGACTGATATAGCCTGGAGTTATATTCGGTTTGAAGCAGGTTTGCTGAAGACCGTGCTCAGGGTTCGGAGCGTTGCTGAGCCGTCTGCATGAGGCCGTCTTTTTTAGGCTATATTTTGAAGCCGTCTTTTTGAGGCTGTCTTTTTGAAGCCGTCTTTTTTAGGCAGTGTTTTTGAGCCGGGCTCGGAACATACTGCAGGCAGGCTTCTTAAGCAAGGTTACAGATATCACAAACTTCGGAAAACCTTTTCTAAATTTTATTATCGAAATTTACCTCTCATTAGTAAATATAATTGCAATCTACGGACGTTACTGCGACAAGGCATTTCTCAACCAGAATTTTATGGGGATGTTATCTACAAACTTAGGGAAATTCGGGGTCATATCCATTTTCATGATTTGTTTATAAAACGCATTAAAAAATTTAAAAGGAAAGGTTATGATCCTATTATATTGCAACACACTGCATGTTTGGTTATCGACCCTTTTACAGTCGGTAGCTACGCTTCCCTCTTTGCTTGCGCGATGACAGGCCGAGGGTAGTACTCTATGATGGTATACTCTTAAACTTGGATACAGGAGGAGCTTACCAGACTCATGTATTATTTTTTCCCTGTCGTGCCCTTAACGGCTTACCTGCAGGTGCTCTGACTTCAGCAAAGCCATTGAGTACATATTTGACGGATTGTCACAGTTATTATGCTATGTTTTACATGTTGTCCTGTGTTCACCGTCGTCTATGTTGTGGGTAAGTCCAGCGGGGATACCTTTATTTACAATATTTGTAAAGCTAGGGTGACTTTGAGAGAAGTGTGAGGTTAGGACGTCCGTAAACCGGTTTAAACCCCCAGTGGTGTTTTTGCTGCTGACCGTGCCAAGGCGGTACTCTCTTTGTCACCCTTCCTTTTGTTTGCCTTGCGTCTTTTTGCTTGTGGTTTGTTCATGTTGTGGAACGTTTGTCCCTGGTTCTTGTGTGTCTTTTGGTGTTTTCTGTGTTCATTTCGTATGTGTGTGTGCGTGTGCGTTTGGGTGTGTGGTTGTGTGTGTGTGTGTGGCATGCTGTCTATCGGTGTTTTGGTGGTGGTTGCGTCTTGCATGTGGCTTTGCCTGCTTGACTTTAATACTTTTCCATTCAAAGCGTTAGTTTTATAAGCTTCTTGAAGCAGGTTTCATACACTGCTCAAGATAGGATTCAGAGCGTAGGTTTACATACATGCTTTGAAGACATAGGGTCTGATACGTAGGTTTGAAGTCACAGTAGTGTTGAGATAGTTTCAAACCACAGGTTTCAACAGGGTTTGATGCTTAGGGTCTCAACTCGCATAGTCTAGGGATATATAGCTCACATTTATACAGTTTCATGACATAGCTTGAGGATTTTGTTCCAAGCACCATTTTGAAGTTGAGGCATCGACCAGCCGTCTCGCTGGCTTGGGGCTGTAGTAGTTGTTCAAAGTTATAGTTTGTTGTTTAATTGTTGGCCCCAAAGCTGAGGTATTGTTGATCACTATAACATAGGTTTTTGTATATAATTTCATGTTTTCATAGTGTTCGTCTCAGGCAAAGTAGCCTCAGAACACCACATATTCATCACCGGCTAGCATAGCCCAGCCACATCAATTTTATTGTTTCAAGCCTTGTGTTGTGTTTGGCTCAAGACATTGTCACTTCACGGAACGCCCGAAATATTTAAAAAGGTCTGAAGCTGGGTCTTGTCATTGGGGCATCACCTAGCATCCTGACAATTTGGGGGCTCGTCCGGGATAGTTCTCAGAAGGTTTTTATAGCTGAAGCTACATAGGGTTGAAGCATTAGTTTGGTGATCATGGACATAGATAAATGGATATCGGCTGGTGTGCGTTTAGGGTTGACTGGGCAAGACCTCAGGGAATATGCTGAGAAGAAAGAGAAAGAATATTTAGATAGGGAAGAGCGTATGTCAAGACGAGAAGATGAGCGACAGAAACGTGTAGATGAGCGGCAGAAGCATGAGCATTATCAGTTTGAGAGAAAAGCCCATATGAAGCGTGAAGAACAGGAGCGTGAGATCGCGCTGGTCCAGTTAAGGGCTGAGACAGGCATGAGAGGACCTACCTCAGAAACAAGCAGTAAGGCTCCCAGACCAAAATTGCCGAAGTTTGATGAGCAGAAAGACGATATGGACTCATATATAGAACAGTTCGAGCGCTTTGCTCAGAGTCAGGGCTGGGAAGAGAAGACATGGGCAGTTAGTTTGAGCTCGCTTTTGACAGGCAAGGGTCTTGAAGTATATACCAGCATGCCTCCAGAACATGCTCATGATTACAAGGCTCTGAAAAAGGCTGTGTTAGACGATATCAGCTGACAGAAGGTTTCAGGCAGAAGTTCAGAGAAAGTCGACCCGAGCATGGGGATATTGTTTTTCAGTTTATGGCTAGGTTGATGAGGTATTTTAGTAGATGGACAGAGATGGCTGAGGTTGAGAAATCGTATGAAGGCTTGATGGACTTGGTGGTTCGAGAGCAGTTTATACAAACCTGTTCGCCCGAACTTGCTTTGTTCTTGAAGGAGAGAGTCCCGAAGTCGGTTGATGATGTGACGAAGCTAGCTGAGCAATATAATTTATAGAGGCTCATGGTGGTTCCATATGCTCGAACAAGCATGCCAAGCTCACTCATCCTCAAACAGGCAACATCAGAGGCCCAATACTAACCTCAGAGCTAGCCCAGCACCGCGGTCTGAACCTCAGAAAAAGGTTTGTTTCATATGCAGAAAAGAGGGACATTTCGCCAGAGACTGTCGCCAGATTGGCCCGAAGAAAATAAGTGCTGGAGCAATGTGTTATGAAGACTCTGGGCAGCAGCAGCATGGTGCTCAGACATACAGCAAAGAGTTCAAGCATAGGCGTTATCAGAGTCAACACCAGTCTCCAGACAAGCAGAAAATATCTGCTTTGTGTATGTTGGTCTCCTGCAACCAGAGCCACATACAAGAATGTATCAGAGATGAAGAGCTTTGCTTAGCTAACGGAGAGTCTGTGCCAATGATAGTAGGTGGCTGTACCGTTGAATCGCTTGAAGGCGAGAGAAATTTGAATTTGCAACCAGGGTTAGTTGATGGTCGAGCAGTCAAGGTTTTGAGAGATACTGGCTGTGAGTTGGCGGCCATACGAAAGAACCTGGTTCGAGACGACCAGATGCTGGAAAAGAGTTATATTATGATAACTATCGATGGCGGGGCCAAGATAGTACCAGCAACATTGGTTCAGGTTGATACACCATACTACACTGGCACTGTTGAAGCCATGGTGTTGAGCTCACTCATATGTGATCTGGTGTTGGGGAATATACCTGGAGTTTCAAACACCCCTAACCAGGAATGGTTCGAAACCATGGGTCATGAAGCACAGAACCCCGAAGCTAGAGTTTCGGCAGCTTTCATGACACGAGCTCAGACCAAGAAGGAAGAGAGACCTCTCAGGGCATTAAGTGTTCCAAACTCTCCTGGGGATGAGGTTACTATTGATGAGCTCAGGAAGGCTCAGACTGAAGACACATCTTTGCAAAAGTTGTGGTCTTATGCCCGAGACAAGAGTACGCTGACCACAAGGGGTGGAAACAGTTATAGATATGAGGTACAGAAGGATGTTCTGTATAGGTTGTTCACATAGAGCAAGGGCTCTGGTTCATTTGAAATCAAGCAAGTAGTTGTTCCAACAAAGCATAGAAGACGTGTGATGAGCCTGGCACACGAATCAATTGTTGGTGGACACCTCTCAACCAAGAAGACGGTTGATAGGATAACAACAAGCTTTCACTGGCCTGGGGTAACCAGTGATGTGACAAGGTTTTGTCGCTCATGCGATATTTGTCAGAAGACAGTACCAAAGGGAAGAGTCTCAAAGGTACCTATGGGAGAGATGCCAATTATGGATACACCATTTCATTGGCTTGCCGTTGATCTTATTGGTCCCATAACGCCTGTATCTGAGAAAGGGAACAGATACATACTCACTGTAGTTGATTATGCTACAAAGTACCCCGAGGCTGTGGCCTTGCCAAAGAACGAGACAGAGCGGGTGGCTGAAGCACTGCTCGATGTATTTTCAAGTGTTGGGTTCCCATCTGAGATACTCAGTGACAAAGGAAGTCAGTTCACCTCAGACTTGATGAGGGAGGTTTGTCGACTGATATCTCTGAAACAACTCTTTACTACACCATACAACCCCAAATGTAATGGGTGGTGTGAGCGGATGAATGGCATTTTGAAGAGCATGCTCAAGAAAATGTGCCAGGAGCGACCCAAGGATTGGGACAGATATTTATCTGCTGTGCTGTTCGCTTACAGAGAGGTCCCACAATCATCAACGGGTTTCTCACCGTTTGAGCTCATGTATGGTCGCACTGTTTGAGGTCCCATGCAAGTGCTGAAGGAACTCTGGACTGAGAGAGAAACGCCAGAAGTCATGACCACATACCAATATGTGCTTGACCTGAGACACAGACTCGAGGACACTTGCAAGATAGCTCGTGAAAGTTTGAACGATGCCCAGTGTATGTACAAGCACCACTATGACAAGTCAGCTAGAAACAGAAAGCTTGTGAATGGAGATAAGGTTCTGCTGTCGTTGCCTACCTCGCACAACAAACTGGCTCTGCAGTGGAAGGTGCCGTTCGAAGTCATTGAGGCAGTTAACAGGATGGACTACAAGGTCCAGGTTGGTGACAGGGTTGGTACATACCACATCAACCTTCTGAAGAAGTATGAAGAGAGGGAACTCGAGGATGTTGTTTCATGCATGGCGATCATAGAGGCTGAACACAGTGAAGATGATGGGGCAGTTAATGATGAAAGCTTGATTGAACTGGCAGGCTTGACTAGCTGCGAGACTTACAAAGATGTCATGGTGTCAGAAAGCTTGACACGTCAGCAACGGCACGATGTGCTCCGGTTGCTTGAAGAGTTCCAGAACATTTTACCGAGAAGCCTGGAACAACTGAGCTGGAGGAGCATAAGATAGAGCTCACCAGCAATACACCGGTTAGGGTTCGACCATACCCCATACCATATGCAAAGAGAAAAGAAGTTTCTGATGAGGTTCAGAATATGCTTGATGCTGGAATGATAGAGCCAGCACAATCAGATTACAACTCACCAATTGTGTTGGTGAAAAAGAAAGACGGCACAAATAGGTTCTGTATTGATTTCAGAAGGCTCAACATGGTGACAAAGTTTGACACGGAACCTATGGGTAACCCTGAGGACATCATGTCCAGCTTGAAGGAAGATAAAATCTTCACTAAGATTGACTTAAGCAAGGGTTACTGGCAGATACCTGTTGAAGATAAGTCGAAGCACCTGACGGCTTTCACGACCCCAGATGGAAGTTACCAGTTTAAGAAGATGCCTTTTGGCATGGTAAACTCGGCGAGCACGTTCAACAGGATAATGCGCAAACTGCTGCATGGTTGCAGTGATGCCGACAACTATGTCGATGATATTATGGGCCATACCCAGTCCTGGGTGCCACATCTCAGAATGTTGAGAGAAGTTTTTACAAGGGTGCGAGACGCCGGCTTGATCATAAGACCATCCAAATGCATGATTGGATATGAAAACATTTCATTCACAGGACATGTAGTTGGCAAAGGTATGCTACAGATGGAGCAAGAAAAGCTTCATAAGATCAATAATGCAGATAGACCCAAGAACAAAAGGCAAGTACGAGCATTCTTAGGTTTGGCGGGATACTACAGGAAGTTTATCCCAGCATTCGCCGACGTTGCGTCTCCGCTCACAGACCCGACGAAGAAAGGAAAGCCGAACACAGTTGTTTGGATGGATGAACATGAGCAGGCGTTCAATACGCTCAAGGACATGTCAACTCGCTCACCCATCCTCAGGCTACCAGATTTCCAGAGGCCCTTTGTTTTACAAACAGACAGTGGAGTCGGAGCAGCCTTGATGCAAGAGTTTGAAGATGGCTTGTTCCCCATAGCATATGCTAGCAAAAAGCTGCTACAGAGGGAGGAAAACTACTCCGTCATAGAGCGTGAGTGCCTAGCCATCATTTTCGGCATTAGAAAATTTCAGAAGTACCTGTATGGTGCGGAATTCATACTTCAGACAGATCATGCACCATTATCATACATACAGAAATGCAAGATAGAGAGTGGTAGGATCATGAGATGGGCTCTGTTCCTACAAAATTATCAATTCAAGGTTCAAGTAATCAAGGGCCCAGACAATGTATGTGCTGACTACCTGAGCCGTCAATAGAGTAACAGATTTTCTTGTATTAGTTGAAAACAGTAGAGCGTTTTCTTGAGAAGGGGGCTGTTGTCAAGAAAACCTGTAGTATATCGCTAGGTAAGCGATTTGAGTTAACTGTAGTTTTTTATATACAGGATTATCTCCCTTTTTTAATTGTTAGTTAGATTTCATTGATTTGTTGTTTATAAAAGTAAGTTCACTTTTAAACTTCATTTTGTTTGTTTTATACCTTATAAAAATTAGTACTGTGTATATATTCAAATGAGTGAGGCGGTTGGTCAATCGAAATAATTAATATGAATAAAATGTTTATATGCTAGTTTTCTGAAGTACCTCAAACTAATGGAAGCTGTAAACAAATGCTGAGACTGGCGCAAGCTTATTCAACGATCACTGCTGGTTATTTTGTGATCAGGGCACTGAATATTCATAGAACTTTCAGTGACGGCTTTATATACTTATGTATTGAAGCTATATCGTTGTTTTTTGACTGATAGAGTATTGTACTCATTAAGGTTAAAGACTGGCGAATATATTTTCTGCTTGGGCTACGTAATTGTGCAGTTACCTGTTCTTTGAATGGGCTAAGTAACTGTCCTCTGAGTTCTCTCTTTGGGCATGAAAATTGCACGTTTAGACAGTCCAACCAGCTTTTAATAATGTTATACTGCTATTTCATAGAGGTCTCAGATTAGCTGAGGCATTGAGATAGTGTTGCTCAGACTGATATAGCCTGGGGTTATATTCGGTTTGAAGCAGGTTTGCTGAAGACCGTGCTCAGGGTTCGGAGCGTTGCTGAACCGTTTGCATGAGGCCGTCTTTTTGAGGCTATATTTTGAAGCCGTCTTTTTGAGGCAGTGTTTTCGAGCCGGGCTCGGAACATACTGCAGGCAAGCTTCAAAGCGTTAGCTTTATAAGCTTCTTGAAGCAGGTTTCATACACTGCTCAAGATAGGTTTCAGAGCGTAGGGTTACATACATGCTTTGAAGACATAGGGTCTGATACGTAGGTTTGAAGTCACAGTAGTGTCAACAGGGTTTGATGCTTAGGGTCTCAACTCGCATAGTCTAGGGTTATATAGCTCACATTTATACAGTTTCATGACATAGCTTGAGGATTTTGTTCAAAGCACCATTTTGAAGTTGAGGCATCGACCAGCCGTCTCGCTGGCTTGGGGCTGTAGTAGTTGTTCACAGTTATAGTTTATTGTTTAATTGTTGGCCCCAAAGCTGAGGTATTGTTGATCACTATAACATAGGTTTTTGTATATAATTTCATGTTTTCATAGTGTTCGTCTCAGGCAAAGTAGCCTCAGAACACCATATATTCATCACCGGCTAGCATAGCCCAGCCACATCAATTTTATAGTTTCAAGCCTTGTGTTGTGTTTGGCTCAAGACATTGTCACCTCACGGAACGCCCGAAATATTTAAAAAGGTCTGAAGCTGGGTCTTGTCATTGGGGCATCACCTAGCATCCTGACAGTGTGTCTGGTGTGTGTCTGTGGTAGATGGTGTATTTCCTGAGGCGTACAGACATCTATACATACAGTAGAAAAAGTCTTAGCGGCATTAAAAAGGTGTTTATTTATGGGTCTGTAAGGTAAGTGGTTGCTTACTGCAGTCAAAAGTAACACAGAAAGCACCTGTAGGAGTTTTGCGTTACTTTTGTCCGGTATTGGGCAACCACCTGCTTTTAAAGATTTTTATGTTCAATACATGAATGACCGCTTAGGAGAGGTTCTACTGTATCAGTATGTATGTTTCATTGTTTTCTGCTCTAGTATTAAATATGATCACATCTATGATATGTACTCCAAATAAATGGAGGAAACAAAGAGATCAATCAATCAATCGCTATGTAATTAGATACAGAGGGTCTACTTTATGTTTTTGTATCCTTAAAAGTGCCATAGCAAGTGAAACGAGCCATAGCTGACGGATGTTTTGGCCATTGTTTACAACAGCTTAGTGATACAACAGACGACGCACGTGGAGTAAATCGACCTTGTAGTTTTACGTCATGCGTTGGTTCCGCGCAATCTTTTTACGATCCATTATTGGTCGGATTCAAACTGCTAATGTTTGCCAAATAAATTCTCCAGTGCATTTCCGCGGCTTATTGTAATCTGTTTCAGTACTTGCACGCCGCAGGTTATGTGATACGATAATATACAATACAGTGCAAAACATTACAGTACAATTAAAACGGCGTTGTACTGCATGAAAACATTACGGCAGATTTTACCTTCACACATTCTACCAGTGTCTAAGCGATTACTATGTTGACTTCGTTGTCTTTGATGCAGCTGGTATTTAATACTACCGATATTACAGAACGTCAATAAGTACAATTTTAGTGTTTAACCCTTACCGTATTATAAACGCATTTTCGGGCATCTTAACCCTTCGCTTGCTGAATTTTAAAATACATTTCTCCTTCTTTACCCATGCCCTGTTGTATATTTACATGTATCTTCACTGTGTACAAGTATTTCGCTGTGCAATCACTGCTGTGGAGTGCACTGGTTGCACAATCAACTTGTAAATAGTGCAGACCCTGATGAGACAGCTCCTGCAGGAGCTGTCTCATCTGGGTCTTCACTATTTACAGGTAGGTATATTGATGTGAATAGCAAGCGAAGGGTTAAAACAGATTAGACCCAGGAGCCTTCTTGTCAGGGTCTGCTCCATTTGCCAATGGAGTTTAGTAGGACTTTTTCTTTAGTCTCTAATATGGCTAAGATGTTCCATATTTCATCCCAACTGTTTTGTCTATGAATATTCAGCAGTATTAATATTTGGACTAAATTTAGAACAGGGCAAGGGTTAAACAGGTTTTAGCTTAATGCAGGACATCATCTATGCAGACACCTCCTCTTGTCCTATACAGTGCTCCCTCCCTACAACGGCCCTCTCAATAACGATTCCCTCATAACAACAATGCATGTCACTGTTTCCGAAACAACAAGGATCCAGAAACAAAATATTTCCATCATATTTTCTTTATGCCTCCATCCATCAAACCCTATATTGTGACCACTCTTTAGAACCGTCACTTTGTGACGATTCTAAAGAGTGGTCTCAACATAGGGTTTGATTGAGGCATAACGGTTTTAGTTATCGAATTACACCTTATCTGGGGATCTGCAATCAAGCTAATTACGTTTGATTTTCCCTCCCTATAACAACTCCCTCTGAACAACACATACAATATTCGTATCCCAAAGGGTGTCGTTGTAGAGAGGGAGCACTGTATAAGCAGCCACCTGTTTTTAAACGCTCAGGACTATGTTAATAAATATGATGATCGTATTGAATAGTACGCTACTGTATATTGTAATCAAGACAAAATGAATAATTATGCTTTCTCGCATCTATCCCGTGCAATTATTGTACAGCACAAAGGCATTTGACTGTTTTCTACAATTTCATTTATACAATTGTCTGTACAGTAAAGAACCACTCTTATCAAGTACAATTTAAAACAGCTGAAGCTTAACCCATTCCCTCATAGCCTATTTTTAGATACAACCTCTTTGAATAAATCTACCGAAAAGGAGTATTAACTTGAGAAAAGGAACATTTTAGAATTTTGTAGTTTGAAACCATTGTGATAAATAGAGCATTTGCTCCTATAGGAGCAAATGCTCTATTTATCACAATGGTTTCAAAAAATGACTTTTACAGAGTCGCCAAAAATCGTCAATATGAGGGAAAGGGTTGATTAATGGAGGCCAAACGCTATGTAGGAATCTCCCACGAAAACCTTCTGTGTTTTCTTTTTCGTGCATTAAGCAACAATCAGCAATTACATACTTTTACTTTACTAAGCTATATGGTGATATTAGCAAGACTCTAGCACACTGAGTTTACAGATAGGTCATTTTATTTGTCATTATGCTAGTATATATGGGAGATTTTTATGTTGTTGTTTTTTTCTAACATTTACTAAAATTTGTCATTTTGACCTTTCAACAATACAATTTGGCCCAAAGATGTCGCAACACATCAAGGACAGTAAAACTATCTTTAACCGGAATTTTGATAAAGAAGAATTTAGGTCTTTTTAGACAGGTGGCTGCTTAAGGGGCCAAAACAAGGCTGCTAAATGCAGGGTGAAAGTCGTGCAGAAAGCTCCAAAGAGAACTTTCTGCACGACTTGCACCCTGCATTAAGCTTCTACCTGTCTAACAGACTTGTATTGCTATTAATTTTAACGTCTGGTTTAGAGAGGTTTTACTGTACAAACAAAATAAGGTCAGCTCTAAAGGCTGGAGCTTTAATGTATTGATATTGGAAATTGATGTCAATAAAGAATAGAATGTGCTTCTTTAGAATAAAAGTGTTCGTTTGATATTCCTCCTGCAGGATCTGTATAACATAACATTATACAGTAGAACCCCTCTAATGCGACCACTTAATAAACACACATGGTTGTTTTTATAAGCAGATGGCTGCTTAATGCAGGGCAAAAGTAATGCAGAAAGCTCCTCTAGGTGTTTTCTGCAATAATTTTGTCCTGAATTAAGCCACCACCTTTATCTGGCACCCAGAATTATACCTCTTTTAGGTAGTCGCAATAGCGGGGTTTTACTGTATTTTGTTTTATTCTATGATTAAACGTAATATGCTTACGACATCGTGTGATAATTTGGAAAATGGAAAACTACAGATGAATCTGTCCTAAGGGACCATTCATGTATTGAACACAGGGGTCCTGAAAAACACGTGGTTATTGAATGCAGGATTAAATAATATAACAACTCCTATAGGAGTTATATTCATTAAGCTACCACCTGCCTTACATACCAATAATTAGACACCTTTTGTCGGCCGCTTAAGACGGGCTTTGCCGTAGTGAGAAATGTAGCATAGGGTATTAAATAGATGATATTTTATATATAGTTGAAGCTCGATATCTCGAACTTCAAGGGACCATACAAATCAGAGATAACAAAAGGTCGAGTCATCTGATTTCTAATCTGAACAATTTCTCAGGTTTAAAGTTTAATACAGATCTAAAGAAATGCTGAAAGATCCTGTAGGACCTTCAACATTACTATCGCACTGCATTAAGCTGCCACGTATATTTCTAGATTTGTATTGTAAAGTTTGGAAGGACCGTAGTTTTATTTCGAGTTATCCGAAGTCCGACTTATCCGAGTTCCAGATATCGAAGTCCAGCTGTACTATAACCCAGTCTATTGGCAGCAGACATATAGTAAGACATACATGCAATACAAACTTGAATACGAATAGTGTTGCTGAAACAAAGACTCTAGGGGTCATTATGATTGATTTAAACTGTTCAAATTTCACATACCAAAATTTTTAAAGCGGATCTTGTTTGGGAGCTTTCGTCCGTGTACTACAGACTTTGTCAGACTTTGACATTAACATCGCCAACTACTAAGGCATCGAGCGGTGTCCAGTCCCAATGAAGTCAGTTGGTTGACAAAGTCTGTAGTACACGGACGAAAGCTCCCAAACAAGATACGCTTTAAAAATTTTGGTATGTGAAATTCAACAGATTAATTCAATCATAATGAACAACACCACACAGTTGAATTTTCATAAGAAATCTAGGGGTCATGTTTGAACAAGAAATACTCGTATCCAAAGCGTTCGATTTGATATTCAACCCTCTCTTCATATCAACGCCTTTTCATGCATTTGCAAACAGAGCAGACCAAGATCAGACGGATTCTATATGATGACTGCTCAGTTTACTAATTTTATAATAGAGATCTTATTCTACAGTTCCGCCGTAAACAGTGTGTGTACATATGCCATTTTAAAAGATCAGCTAATTACCATGCATGAAGTCATTATTTATTTCATGAATATTAAACAGGATAGGGTTAAAGTTAAACAGTCATACGTATAACTTCGGTACACATTCAGTTGAAATTCGATAACTCCAACTACAAGGAACCATAATAATTAGTCCGAGATAATAGAAGTTCGAGTAATCCGATTTCTAATCTGAACAATTTGTTCAAGACCACAGCTTTAGTTTAATCATAGTTTATTGCTTGTTATAATACATATAACATAGTCATACATACAATTATATACATATATATATAATCTAAAACTCAAGCAAAAGGGTTGGGCCACAAGTTATTGCAACATTAGATTCGGCCCTCCCCTTGTAGGCATAAACTCATTTGTAAACGTCTTATTTTCTATTTGAGCTATGCAAATATCAATATGAAAATTGAAAACTTGCCTCAGATTAAAGAAACTGAGAGAAAGAGAAAAAATTTTTTACAGAATAAATTTCTACCTCACAAATCCTACCATTGCGCCAAACCCGTGACCCCTCCCCCATATGAAGCTTAATACAGGTCTGAAGTAATGCTGAAAAATCCTGCGGGAGCTTTCAGCATTACTTTTGACCTGTATTAAGCTGTCACGTGTGTTTCTAGATAGCTGTATCGATACATTTTAGAGTAATTCTGTATTCGAAGGACTGAACTTTTTGTTCGAGTACTAGTAATTCCGAACATCGAGTTAACCGAGCAACGGACGAATGGTGGAAAATGCACTTCCTGTGTGGGACCAGTATATTCACAATGACCGTTTGCCGTGCTTGGTCAACATATCGACAACAAGCAGTGTATACCCTATAGATACCCCTAATTTAGATGTACAGACTGGGTCTACATTGCTTCTCATTAGAAATGAGTCTTCACGCGGTGACCCAGACACTCAGATGGTTCGTGACATAAGACAGACTGAAAGAGCCGATAGTTCACAAAACTCGACTAGAAGAAGCAGCTCTAAAATGGCTCAAGCCACAGTCCGTAAAAAGTCGCGTAATAATGATGAGATCATCAAATGATGACAGTTCACAAACTACAGCCAAACGTGTTTATACTGTTATGCTCCCGTCCATGCCGTCTTCAGAAACTAATGAGAGAAGAAAGGGGCGTGTATCGCGTTCAGATCAGAAGTCAGTGAGACGTTACTGTATACGTCTACTACACATGACCGCGGACTACTCTGATACTCTATTTTACTAACATACATGACCGCGGACTACTTTGTTACTGTAAACTACTAACACACATGACCGCGGACTACTTTGTTACTGTAAACTACTAACACACATAACCGCGGACTACTTTGTTACTGCTTACTTCCACTAGACATGACCGCAGACTACTTTGTTACTGTATACTACCTACACACATGACCGCGGACTACTTTTTTACTGTATACTTCTAACATAATAGACCGCGGGCTACTTTGTTACTGTATACTACTAACACACATGACCGCGGATTTATGTGTTACTTTTACTATTAACACAAATGATGGCAGACTACTTTGTTACTGTATACTACTTACACAGATGACTAAGAACTACTGTGTTACTGTATACTATTAACATATGACTGCAGACTACTTTGTTACAATATTCTACTAACACAAATGACCTCGGGCTATTTTGTTACTGTTTTCTTCTAACACACGACCACAGACTATGTTTTTACTGTAAACTACTAACACAAATGATGGTGGACTTCTTTGTTACTGTATATTACTAACACACATGACTGCGGACTACTTTGTTACTGTGAATTCTGTCACATGACCGCCGACTACTGTGCTACTAACACGCATGGCTGAGGACTACTTTATTGCTGTATATTACTTATACTTGAACGTGGACTACTTGGTTACTGTATACCACTAACACAAAATTACCGCGGGCTTCTTTTTTAATTTATACTACTAGGTACACACATGACCGCGGACTATTTTGTCACTGTATCCTATAAACACACATGACCGCGGACGACTTTGTTACTACATTGTACTTAAACAAATGACCGCGGACTACTTTGCTACTGTATACCCCTAACAAACAGCCGCCCGAACAGCACTACGGTTAAAAAAACAGCAAATATACATGGATATAAAGAGACACACAAAGACATAACAAACAAACAGAAGAAGATAGAAATACCGCCAAGCCGACATGAGACTCATGCATACTCCGTTTATTAGTGTCGGTAATGTTCGGAAAAGTTTACGAATGTAACTGTTATAGAAATTGCGATTCAATATTGTCCAATCGTCGATTCTCCTAGGACAGATTGCGATCGCAATCTCTCCTAGGACAAACTCCGGTCCACTTTTTAAATCATTCACAATTATGTGTTATTTGTCCTGTTTTGAATAAAGACTTGTGTGATCTTAAATGTACATTTTCCAAGAATCTGTCCTTGGAGAATCGACGATTGTCCTGAATCGCAATTTCTACCGTGGCATATCCATTATCAATCAATAACATACTTGATAATAAACATTCATTCCGAAAAATGCGCTATGAGAATATAATCGTAGTGGAGCATTATTATGACTGGTTTTAGTTTTGCTATCTTTGTCACACAGTATTACGAACAATCCCTATAAAGACGCCGAAGATTAATCGAGTCTCAGTTCCAATTAGGAGAGTAATAACACACATGACCGCGGACTCGTTTTTTACTGTATACTACTAACACACATGACCGCGGACTCGTTTTTTACTGTATGCTACTAACACACATGACCGCGAAGTGCTGTTTTATTGAACCGGTAAATCTAACTATAATTAGAGTAGAGCATCACGCCCGGGATTCTCTGTATCCGTTCTCTGTATCCGTTTTCTGTATCCGTTCCCCTCTATCTGGGGCGTCCAATTAGTCCATAGTTGGCGACAGAAATGGACGTTAATGTAGTTGTATAATGCGGTGCCTGCTTTAATTTCATTGTTAACTCTTCTTCCCTTTAAAAATCACAGCATCAAAGTAGTTTGGAGCAAATTAAGACGGTGAGTTATAATGTGTCTCAACTGATCCAAATTGTTTTTCCCAAATGCAGTGACAGATTTCAGTAATTTATGTCTTTAACCCTTCATTCGGTGCCGCATCAGGATCAAAACACAAGAAACACATACCATTAACCCTATAGCAGACGAAGATGTGTCCAGCAGACAGCTATACATATACAATGAATATAAAATCGAAAGAATTTCATCAAACATCGACACAGATCGATGGAATCTCGACAAACACGAAAGAATCTGGACAAACATCGATAGAATCTGGACAAACATCGACAAACACCGAAACAGTTCCTGGTTGGTTTGTTTCGTTTGAACTTTTCCGATTCCATTAAACCTTAGCCTGCTAAGTAAATTATTTTCACACAGTCTTTCGTCCAATATATTTTAAAAGTCTGGCTATAATTAGTTTGTCTAACAAACTGCAATAAAAGGAATTAAACAGCCGGGATCCTAATTACACATCGAGTTATTGGATCCAGTCTGTTTGCATGTCTCCTAGTGGTGTGAAATTTGCTAGTAAGTTCCCCTCAAATCTGATTTGAGGTACTATATGTTTGTAATTACTTTCTTAAATATCACACGTTTGTGTTCCTTTTGAAAAATAAAATAATAAAAGCTGATAGCTTTTATTATTATTTTTACTCTTTATGGCAGATTGTAGGCCTCTGGTCTAGATCAGCACATTTCACACAGTTTTTAGTTTTGTTTTAATTTTGTCTTAATTAAATGATAGGACCTATTTATTTAAAATTATATTTATAACTTCTTAACTCCAACGTTTTCGCTACATGAATGTGCTTGTGTAACATTTAGCCTGCTACGGGCGGATGAGTGAATACTTAACACGCATGAAGTCATTATTTAATTACTCGGCGTCTCATCAGGATCCAAACTGTTTGACAGCCTGATTGCATTTAGTAGACAAATTGATTATAGCCTGAATTTCGCTCTGCAGGCTAAAGGTTAAACGGGTCTTTTGTGTGTGCTTGTACTTTTATGTTCACGTGTACTTTAATATAATCTGTGAACCTGTTTAAATTTTATTTTATCTATTTGTTTCTGTTTGTATACTTATGTCTGTCGGAATGAAAACCCTACAGGGCTTATGTTACTATGTTATATGTAGTACTATCCGACGTAAAATAAAACGTGTCTATCTAGACCTATGGGTATGCATGTGTAATCACTCTTACCCCGGCAGCAGGTTAAATGTTAAATATAAAAACAGAATGAAGCTCATTAGCTTGGTTTCCGGTCTATTACTAGACTCTACAGTAGAACCAGTCATTTGCGACCATTCATTTATTGAAGATAAGAGTCTTAATGCAGTGCTAATGTATTACGTTTGGCTTGAATAAAGGACGACATATATTGTCCTTTTACACAGATACACATTAGAGTTGATGAGATTCTGATATAACGCCAACTTTGTCGGAGTATCATAAAGTCTCTAAACCGTTTTATAAATATCTCCAGATTTTCATTTTGCTCAAAGCTGTTAACAATGATGACTCACTCATAGCCTGCTAAATATGAGCTGGATTATAGCATTAGAATGCAGTAGAACCAGTTTAAAGCGGCCATTTGTTTATTGAACACATTCATAAGTCTATTCTGGTCCTAACATAAAACAGCATAAACTTTCCACTTTGTACTGGATTCTGAAACTGCATAAAAACCCTTATAAGGCGCATATTATTGCCAACTCTAGCTGTTGTACCACTACTAAAATATCTAAACTTTTGACTTCTTGTCTTACTACGATCAAAGAACATGTAAAACGTTACTGTAATAAATTATATGACAATTCTGGTATTAATGTTTTTGGTCCATGAAAAAATCAAATAATGTTTTAACTAAACTTGAAAATGAACAGTATAACATTTCTTCACTGAGCTCTAATGATTTCTCTACACTCTATACTACTCTACCTCACCATCTTATAAAGGATAAACTGATTAAATTAATAGAAATACCTTTGCCAGAGAAAACAAAATGTTCATTGCTTGTAATGTTCAACGTTCATTCTTTTCGAATTCAGAAGTTGAACATTACACAATGTGGACTTGCCTTGATGTTTGTAGATCTCTTACCTTTCTTTTAGATAATATATTTGTGCGTTATGGGGGTACCATATGTCGTCAAGTTGATGGTATACCCGCGGGTACAAATTGTGCCCCTCTTGTTGCAGATCTGTTTTAGTATTGTTATGAGAGGGATTTTATGCTTAGCTTAAAACCTGATATACAGGCCGATATTGTTAATGATTTTAATAAAACTTCAAGGTATTTAGACGATATTTTGAATTTAGATAATCCTTATTTTGAAACTATGATTTCTTAAATTAAACAAAGCGAATCAATCCAACATTATTGCTTCATTTTTAGATTTGAATCTTTCAATTACAAATGATAAAAGTTTTGTCCAAAATATACGATAAAAGAGAAGATTTTAATTTTAAAATTGTGAATTATCCTTTTCTAGACGGAGATGTGCCCCGTTCTACATCTTATGGGGTTTATATTTCTCAACTTACATGTATTCGGTTTGCCCGAGCCTGTTCTTTGCTTGAAGATTTTAACAGTCGTAATTTAGTTATAACTGATAAACTTCTTAAGCAAGGTTACAGATATAATAAACTTCGGAAAGCTTTTTCTAAATTTTATAATCTAAATTTACCACTCATTAGTAAATATAATTGCAATCTACGAACGTTACTGCAACAAGGCATTTCTCAACCAGACTTTTATGGGGATGTTATCTACAAACTTAGGAAAATTCGGGGTCATATCCATTTTCATGATTTGTTTATAAAACGCATTAAAAACATTGAAGAAGAAATGTTATGATCCCATTATATTGCAACGAACTGCACGTTTAGTTATCGACCCTTTTACAGTCGGTAGCTACACGTCCCTCTCTGCTTGCGCGATGACAGGGCCGAGGGTAGTACTCAATGATGGTATACTCTTACACTCGGACACGGAATGAGCTTACCAGACTCATGTATTACATTTTCCCTGTCGTGCCCTTAACGGCTTTCCTTCAGGTGCTCTGACTTCAGCAAAGTCATTGAGTACATATTTGACGGATTGTCACAGTTATTATGCTATGGTATACATGTTGCCATGTGTTCACCGTCTTCTATGTTGTGGGTAAGTCCGGCGGGGATACCTTTATTTACACTATTTGTAAAGCTGATAAACTTCTTAAGCAAGGTTACAGATATCATAAACTTCGGAAAACGTTTTCTAAATTTTATAATCGAAATTTACCACTCATTAGTAAATATAATTGCAATCTACGAACGTTACTGCAACAAGGCATTTCTCAACCAGACTTTTATGGGGATGTTATCTACAAACTTAGGAAAATTCGGGGTCATATCCATTTTCATGATTTGTTTATAAAACGCATTAAAACATTGAAGAAGAAAGGTTATGATCCCATTATATTGCAACGCACTGCATGTTTGGTTGTCGATCCTTTTACAGTCGGTATCTAAACGTCCCTCTTTGTTTGCGCGATGAAAGGGCCGAGGGTAATACTCAATGATGGTATACTCTTACACTCGGACACGGGATGAGCTTACCAGACTCATGTATTACATTTTCCCTGTCGTGTCCATAACGGCTTCCCTTCAGGTGCTCTGACTTCAGCAAAGTCATTGAGTACATATTTCACGGATTGTCACAGCTATTATGCTATGGTATACATGTTGCCATGTGTTCACCGTCTTCTTTGTTGTGGGTAAGTCCGGCGGGGATACCTTTATTTACACTATTTGTAAAGCTAGGGTGATTTTGAGAGAAGTGTGAGATTAGGACGTCCGTAAACCGGTTTAAACCCCCCAGTGGTGTTTTTGCTACTGACCGTGCCAAGGCGGTACTCTCTTTGTCACCCTTCCTTTCGTTTGCCATGCGTCTTTGTGCTTGTGGTTTTGTTCATGTGTGGGGTTTTGTCTCTAGGTTTTGTGTTTTTGTTGGTGTTTTCTGTTTTCATCTCGTGTTTGAGTGTGCGTTTGGGTGTATGGTTGTGTGTTTGCGTGCGTGCGTGCGCGTGCGTGTGTGTGTGTGTGATGTTATCTATCGGTGTTTTGGTAATGGTTGCGTCTTGTGTGTGGCTTTGCCTGCTTGACTTTACTATTTTTCCAATTAAAAAGCAGATGGTTGCTTAATGCAGGGTAAACGGTAATACTGAAAGCTCCTATAGGATCTTTCTGCATTACATTTGACCTGCATTAAGCTACCACCTGCCTTACATACCTATGATTAGTTCTGTTTTAATGACCGCTTAAGACAGATACTACTGTAAATTTACTTGGCAAACTCTCTTTGAAGCTCATCTGGTTCTACTCAGTATCAGTGATGAACATTAATGAAAGGTACAAATACAAATTCACTACTTACAGTGAAATCTTTACACAATACAATAGAACCTGTCGTATTCCAAATTTCAATACCTATTGAAGATTCATGGACAAACTAGTTATAATAACGGAATCTTGAAGGGGGATAATTATAGCAATTTTAGAAAGTAAAGATTCACATTTCTCAAATTCCATTAGCAAACAGAGCAGACTCTGATAAGACGACTCCTATACTCTGTTTGCATCTATAATTACCTATGCAAACAGTTTAGATCGCATATATAATTATTTATTCAAAAAGTTTAGATCCAGATGATACACTCATCAGGATCCAAACTGTTTGTTATTGTAACTATTTTATGAAACAAAAATAACGAAAAAAGGAAAACGAAACATTGTAACAGATGACAACGATGCAGACGATAAAAGTTTGCAGCGAAAGCGTTTAAGACCGGTATTGATAGTAAAGTTTGGTTTAGAGGGAGTTTGCTGCAATTTCGAACTCTGGGATATTATTAAAAAGAATGCAACATCTGCAGAGGGTTCATGTTAAAGCAATTTGATAGAAAAAAGGAGTGACTGATGAGTTACCCCATTCCCTCCTAGATTATTAATTTTGTCGACACATTTCCTTTGAATGAATCTACTAAAATAGCATTTACTACAAAAAAGGATTTTTAGAATTGTACACTTTTGAAACCAATGTGATGAATAGAACATTTGCTCCTATGGAATATTCTACTCATCACAATGGTTTCGAAATTGTCCAATTCTAAACGTTTCCTTTTCTCTAGTAAATGCTCCTTTTTAGTAAATTTATTCACAGAGGTTGTTTCTAAAAATATGTACATGGGTTTAAAAAATGAATGACTTTTATAGATGTGTCAAATTGGGTCAGTAGGATGGAAGTGGTTAAGAATAGAGACCACTAATCTAAATTCCAATGCTGCTGGTGATCTGGATCAACACTGTTTTTCATTGATTTAACCATTTACTCTGTAGATACGCAATTTTACCGCATTTACAAAGAGGGCAGACACAGTTTGGTATGTGGGATTAGGGGCTGCTTTGCTTGAAAGATAGGTAGAATGGAAATAAATGAGTATGTGGGCATTGAATTAACGTTTAACCCTTTACCTCAAAGAGACGTCGTCTAATTCGTTTGGCACCACGTACTATTCATCTGCAGTCGGCTTTTCAGCGCTAAATTTCTAATTGTCGTCTGCAATCCAAATTTTGTTAAATCATTCGGTACAATAAGGAAATGAGATAAAACAAAAATGCAAGTGTCAAAGGAGTAAAGCGCATGTATAGAGATTGAGACAAAAAGTGAAGTTCCTGGTGATATCGAGCTACCTTGAAAAGGCGGCGTCTGATCTATTTGTCGTGATGCGTTTATGCGACTCCGATTGTGAAAGGGTTAATATATTATTCTTTTTATCTTCTGAAAACATAACTTGAATTTGGATCCTGATGAGAGTTATTCGGCTTCTCATCCAGCCAAACTGTTTGCAAATGTAACCAGAACTACACGCCACTTTCCTGCGACCGTGAAGAGTTACCGCGCCTTTACAAACAGAGTAGATCCAGATCAGATGGCTCCTGAAGTTGCCGTCTGATACATTTAAGTTTCTAATGGAATTAAATGGTTGTGTTCACATGCTTTTTGAATATTTATGAAGTCAATGGTCAATTCGGATTAATCTGCTTTCGAACGGGATAAAATGTGTTCGAATAAGGCGATTCTTGTGCGCGCGAGATGTTTGATCACGTTTTTATTTATAGTTAAAACCAATCCGGGACCGCATAAACAACGCTGATATAGATTTTGACGACGGTTGAACGAATATTTGATCAACTATGTGCATCGACCTTTTCCCGCTCTGTCTATAAATCTTTCCATAGTATGGGTTACACTAAATATCCTGAACAGAAATATTAAACTGACCTGTTGATACTATTTTAAGATCTTATGGTAGGCCATACTTATACACTTTTAGCAGGAAGAAACATGTACATGTATGTTTGTGACTTTGATCATGGTCACATGCTTCGTTATAACACTAGAACCGTTGTTTTGTTTTCAATTTAAAGTAGATTTGTCCAATGCAATTTTCAGTATGCATTTATCATTAGGTATGCATATGTGATTTTGTTTACGATCCCATGATCTGCAACGTAGCCTTCAATGATATTTGGATGATATTTTTAACTTAGATAACCCTTTCTTTGCTGCTCTGATTCCTACAATGTATCCTAAAGAACTCAAATTAAATCAAGCTAACCCGTCCAACAATTATACTTCGTTTCTTGATCTAGACCTTAAAATTGATAATGGAATGATTTCTTCTGAAATATATTACAAAAGAGATGATTTTGATTTTAATATTGTAAATTTCCCGCCATCTTGACGGAGATGTTCCCCTGTCCCATCTTACGGGGTTTATATATATCTTTACTTATTCGTTTTGCTAGAGCTTGTTCATATATTGACGATTTAACAGTCGAAATCTCATTTTAAGCAAGGATATAGATACCATAAACTAAGAAAAACATTCTCCAAATTTTATTATCGAAATCCCTCACTTATTGGCAAGTACCAATGTAATCTCAAGGCGCTTCTGTGACACGGTATTTCACATCCTGAATTTTATGGTGATGTGATTACAAACTTCGTAAAAGTATTGGACATAACCATTTTCTCACTTTTTTCATCAAATATGCTAAAAAATTCATTAAAAAGGGATATGATCCTATAGTACTACAACATACTGCATGTTTGGTTGTCAACCCTTTTACAGTTGGCAATCGCACTGGCCTCTTTGCATGTACGCCGGCAAGAAAGGTTTAGTACTCTATGAAGGCGACCTCTTAAATCCAGAAACGGAAGGAGAGCGTCTGATATCTGTACTATTTCGTTTTTGTCGTACCCTTTATTACTTTTCTACAGTTACTCTGTTTGCAGCGCAGTCATTGAGTACCCTAGCGATAGGTGGATACAGTTTGTTCACTTAAATGTTTTCGTTTTATATGCACTTTACCACTGTATTTGCCATCGCTGTTGTTGTAGATTAGTCGGAGAGGGCATACGTTTATTTACACTGTTTGCCTTTTAGGGTGGGGATGGAATAAGTGTAAGGTTGGGCGCCCAAAAACCGGTTTAACCCCCCCCCCCCGGGTGACTTTTGTCACTGACCGTTCCAAGGCAGTACTTCCATCTTCCCCCTATTGTATGTTTGTTTTGTCTTAGTGCGTCGCTTGGTGTTTTTATAGTTATGTACATTTGCTGTTTCCTTGTGTTGCTTTTCGGGCGGCTGTTTTTGTATGTGGTGTTTCCTGCATGACTCATTTTGTACTTTTAATTAAGGTAACGTTACTCAATTAAGCATAGTCTATACATAACTTTATAATGTTTATACTTGTGGGACATAATACATGATCAAAAACGTCTCTTGTCGTCTTTTGATAAGCATATGCATTTGCTGTTCGTTTTTGTCATGGTGTTTTTCGGGCAACAATGTGTTTTGTATATGGTATTTTCCGCTTGGCTCATACATTTACTTTTTCTGTTATACGGCAAACAGCGTGAATAATACACACATGAGTTTGCCTTTCAGACAAGTTTTATAAACTATACAACATTGGCTGTCAATAACGAATCAGGGATCATCTATGCCAACAGTGTCCATCCAAATGAGATGTCGAATTACTCGGTGTTTCATCAGGATCCATACCTTTGATGCTGTGAACATGTTTGTGAAACAAGATTGGAATAAAAAAGGCATTCTTTACTGACGATTCATCAATGCCTTCATTGAAAATACTCGATATTTGGACAAGGATAGCCCTGTTTGATATTACGACTCCTACTATTTACCCAAATGAACTCAAGTTAGATAAAGCCAACTCTTCCGACATTTATGCAGCCTTTTTTCTAACATTTATGACAAAAGAGACGATTTTTGACGGAGATGTATCCTACGCACCATCCTACGGGTATACATATCTCAACTCATTCATTGCTTATTTCGCCGATTTTAACGGTTGAAATCTCAGTTTAACTGAACACTTGTTTTAAGCAAGGACATAGGTATCATTATCAAAGAAAACCATACTCTTACTTTATCATCGGAATCTCTCACTGATAGGCAAGTGTAAGTGCAATATTAAGGTGCTCCTCGGACAAAGAATTTCACATCCGGAATGATGATGTGGTTAACAAACTTCGTAAATTATTTGACATACCAATTTTCTTAATCTGTTCGTCAAAATAGATATGACCCTATAGTATCACTACATACTGCATGTCTGGTTATCTTACCTTAACAGTTGTCTACCACGCTGTCCTCCTTTCAAGTGCCCCGGCACGAAAGCCTTAGTACTCTATGCAAACGCACTCTTAAATCCGGAAATGCTAGAAGGATGTCGGTTATTTGTCGTACCCTTTATTTTCGTTTCTCCCAAGAGACCTTCCTATCTTGGAGATGTTATGGGGTTAAATTGTCACAGTTTATGTTTTTATTTATTTGACGGAGATTATCCCCTCAACCAATAACTGAAAGGAAGGCAGGGCGGTGGATTAGACCCCTCACGCTACTTTACAGCGAATGACATTAGCCAAAATAAGCGTTATATAACCATTTTAGTGTCGAAGTGCCGTGAAGCCCAAGTCACTCACTCACTCACTTATTACTTTTCAACTGTTACTCTGGTTGTACAGCTCTGTCATTAGTAACAGTCGAAACAGGGGAGTCCAATTTGTTTCATTTAAATATGTTTTCGTTTTACATGTAGTTACTATATTTGCCATCACGGTTGTTGTAGATTTTTCTTTACATAGAGGGTCTGTTAGAGTGAGGATGAAAAAAAGTACGTTTAGGCATCCCTAAAACGTAATATACCCCCTGTTACACTTGTCACTGACCGGTCCAATGTGGCACTTCCATCCCCCTTACTTTTCTTTGTCTTTTATAGACATTTACATATTTTGTTCCTTTCTATCGTAGTGCTGTTCGGACGGCTGTGTGTTTTGTATATGGCGTTTACTACATGAGTGGTGATTTTGACACTCATTCTTTCAAGGTGGTACTCTCTTTGTCATCCCTACTTGTGATTGGTGTGTGGGGGGTACGTGGGTGCGTGGGTGCGTGGGTGCGTGCGTGCGTGCGTGCGTGCGTGTGTGTTTTGGTGGTGGTTGCGTCTTGTATATGGCTTTGGCTGCTTGATTTTACTGCTTTTGTTATTTATACATATATTTATCAATAAACATTCCGATGTGATTATTTTAACCGTCAGGTAAAGGACTAAAGGAAAGGAGAAGTAGAACCATTTTCTCTACGCATGTACTGAACAAAGACAAAAAAACACAGGTACGTTATAATGAAAATGATTTATCAGCATACTCGCTGAATGTTTATAAACATGTGGACTGTATTAAATACGTTTTACCTTTATTGTGCAATTGCCCAGTGATTGGAGTAATTTGACTAAAGCAGTGCTTGACCGCTAGAACAATACCATTTTCGATTAAAGGAAGAAATAAACCTATAGTGACATAGAAAGACTAAAGATTTATAAACATCAATACTGGATGTGTATACACAATAAGCAAGTACAATACCATTTTCAGCCAATGCTCATAAATGCTCAGGATATTTTCAGGGAAGTAGCAACATTGAAACTTCAAAGAAAAACAGACAATAACAAAGGCATAATAGGTTATATAGCTAGTAAATTATAATTAGTCGATATAATGTACAACTGTATAAATAATTTAGACTACTAAAGCGAACCTCTTCATACAGACAATGACACAAATGCTTTCGAAACTGCGAAGAAATTAAACATTTTCTTCATACAAACATTGAACAAAGAAACTAATGGCCAGAAAATATGATCAGTTAAGCTTTTTCATACGGGAATTGATCAAATGAACTAATGGTTAGGAAAACTGCTAAGTAAATCTTTTATTTATGCATAAATTCATCAAAGGAACCCATTTTGCCAGGGAAACTGCTAAAGTAAAAACGTTTCAACACCGATCAAAGGAAATATTGGCTACGAAAATGAATAAGTACTGTAAAAATCCCGTAAAGCGGAATTCTAGTAGAGAAAAGACAAGACCCGTTTATGCATGAGGCAGCTAAATATAGGGTGGTAGTCATAAAGAAATCCTAAAGAGAAACGTTCCTCATTATTTTAAACCTGTATTAAGCTGCAACCTGTCTCCAAGACTGATATTTATACTAAATTTAGTGTCCGGTTTAGAGGGGTTTCATTGTAAAAGTGTTTTCCATACAGACACCGGACAAATGCACTAACGGCTAGTGCTTAAATATTTTATGTCTTTAGGTAGATACTGAACAAAGCAAATAATGGTTGAGAAATCTGCTAACGTTAATCTTACAAACTAAATAAAAGTACATTAAACATCTAATATACTGCTCACATAGAACAGCCGTCAGAAAGGACATGTCACACGCACGCATGCAAACTCACCCGCTAGCACACATACGCACAGGTGTCGTATAACTCTGCCTTGCTTGCTCACAATCGACAACATATCTGCGCTGTATGACCATTATATGCGGCATTGCCGTTAAACAAAACTAAAACATTAAAAACCATGATCATGGTCAAAAACACGGAAACACAAGATACGATTTGAGGTGTGAAAAGTATTGTATTGGTTAGGCTGTGCGTAGAGCAATGATACACTGAACTGGGCAGTTTCGACACTGAAACACTAAAAGGTAACGCATCGCTTTGGTCACTTTACTCCAGGCGCTGGGCAGTTGCACAATACAAGTAAACCGTATTCAATACAGTCGTTGAGAAATGGCACCAGAAGATTCCTATAAAATACTGGGAAACTACTAAAGGCAACTACAAAAGTGAAACGTTTCTCAACGTAGACACTGAAAAAAGGCATAAGAGATTAGGTAACTAGTACAATATAACCTCTTTCCACACGGCCACTTAACAGAGTAATACTGCCAAATAGCGACATAAAACAACCCTTATTGCACAAAGTATTTGGGCACCCTTTCGTCCTCTCCACAACTGTTTTACTTTACTTTTTAAAGTTGAATAATTCAATTTGGCGCCGTTTAATAACTTTAAATTAGACATTGAATCAAATAGTGTTGACCTTCATCAAAGGGCACATTCAAGGCCACATGATCAGGGTCTGCACTATTTGCCTATATTTATCTTTATATCTAATGTGGATATAAACCACACTACTAGATAAGGAAATGTCTATCTTCCTACATGCACTTGATAGTGATATTAGCGTGTAAAATTTGTTTCGTGCACAAACCTCTGGGTTTTCCTTGACCTGTAACTAGTTGGACGTCGCGATACCACTGAAGCCTTTGAACGCGACGTAAATTTCCAGTACAAACAAACAAACGTTTAGGAACTAAACACGTAAAATCAATGCAGATATATGAACACTTTCTGAAACACTTATAACGAAATATTCATTGTGTTATTCGTCCACAGTATTTGACATGTTCTTGATACAAGAATTGATTATATTGGTTTATACAAACAAAAGGTTAACTAAAACACTGTGCAGTATACAGTCATACAGTTATATTGGTGTAAATAGACATTCGCCAAGAATTGCCTCCGCCACCTTGTCTCGGGTTGCCAAGACACACATTTTATATTCTCATAATAGGCATATCTACCACAGTTTGAATTCTCATTAAAGTTGGATCTTGTCCATTGAGAACTAATTCCAATTCGCGTCTAATATATATCCAAGCTGTTTACAAGTGAACGTCTGGTCCAATGTGAGCTAATTCCAATTTGCGTCTCTTCCATAATGAAGCTGTTTGCACATGTAAGTTTGGTCGTGATGAGCAGGAGAATTGTTTAATCACGAATTAGGTTGTAAGCGTACTCTGCAAACAAACATATCGCCAGCTTCTTCACTTTCTAATTAATTGTTCACTCCATTTGTTTTCAACATGAAGTTTCATATCGATCAACACTATTCGAATAGTCGTTATGAGTCGATAGATCTGTATATCCCTTTATTTAATCAAAATCCATTTTTGCGCTTTCAGGTTCGGCTCTGTTTGTTTATAAAATACATCTGATTCTACAGTGTCTGGTAATGCTCTGGTGAAATGTCCCGGATTAACAAAACTGATAAATATTCATGATTTATTATTTTCTTTAATTTGTATTCATGGCGTAAAGGAATATTCTATTGTTACTGTTCTAACCGGGTATTTAGTTTGAAGTCTTGTAAATAGATATTCGCCAATCGCCTCCACACATTTGTTCATGGTTCCCTGTACATATAGTGTTACACTCGTGGTCACTTACTATCAATATGCGCGATGGTAGCTCGTCCCCACAAAAACATTGATGATAATGCTGCAGAATCAAGAAAAAAAGCATTTGTTTCACATAACAGTCTTTAGCAGACTAAGTAGATTTTCGCATGACGAAATATCTGGTTAACGATTTACTTCATGAAAAGTAACGTTAGAAATATTTAATATATGCATTAGCATAGTTTTAATGGTATATGAACACAGGCTATTTGGCAATCACAGAAACTGTAGAAATAGATCACACCTGGTGGCGATCTTGTAGGAGCTGTTTGATCTTGGATGTGTCTATTTGCACAGGATCGTCTCTCTTAGGTGAAGGGTTATATACTTGTAGGAGCTGTTTGATCTTGATTGTGTCTATTTGCACAGGATCGTATCTCTTAGGTAAAGGGTTATATCTATCACACCTGGTGGAGATCTTGAAGGAGCTGTTTGATCTTGATTGTGGCTATTTGCACATGATCGTCTCTCTTAGGTAAAGGTTTATATCTAAAATTAAACTTCTTCTTTTATGTTCAAAACATCAACCAAAATCCTGGACTGTGAACTTACTAATAGATACTTCATATACATGTACTAAACCTGGATGTGTATAGGCTTTTGCATTTTCACGTCTTTGTAAACAGAGCAGACCCACAAGACATCCTTGCACGGAGTAAATCGTTTTCCGACTGTTTAATAACTTGGACAAAGTATTGAACAGTTTATCTAATACCGAGACGCCGAGTTAACTGTCTTGATGAACTAGATACAGACATAGATTTACATATTTGCAGGGTACAGTAAACCCCCGCTAATTTAGGTGGTCACCTAAAAGGGATATAATTCTGGGTACTATATGCAGATGGCAGCTTAAGGCAGGACGAAAGTAATACAGAAAGCTTCTCTAGGACCTTTCTGCATTACTTTTGTCCTGCATTAAACAACCACCTGTTTATAAAGGCAGCTATGGTTATTCTTTAAGTGGTCGCGTTAAAGGGGTTCTAATGTATTGTGATTTTGTGAAATTCTGAAAGTAGGCGATCCTAAAGTAAGCGATCCGATAATATAACAACAATGATAAGAAAGTGCGGGGCGATTTTGTACTTCGCTTTTACCCATTACCTTAATTTTGTCTATATACCAATTTTCAAATGAGGCGTTTCTTGAGATGTTAAGAAAGATAAAAGGTTAAAAAGTAAAATAATGTAAAGGTATTAAGAAAGGTAAAAGGTTGAAAAGTTAGTGAAGTAAAATGAGGTAAGAGATGTTAGTGAAGTAAAATGAGGTAAAGATGTTAAGAAAGGTAAAAGGTTAAAAAAGGAAATAAAAATGTGTTAAGAAAGGTAAAATGTTAAAAAGTTAGTGAAGTAAAATAAGGTAAAGGTGTTAAAAAAGGTAAAACGTTAAAAAGTTAGTGAAGTAAAATGAGGTAAGAGATGTTAGTGAAGTAAAATGAGGTAAAGGTGTTAAGAAAGGTAAAAGGTTAAAAAAGGAAATAAAAAGGTGTTAAGAAAGGTAAAAGGTTAAAACGTTAGTGAAGTAAACTAAGAAGTAAGAGATGGTAAAAGGGGAGGTTAAAATGTAAGTGAAGTATAATGAGGTTAAGGTGTTAAGAAAGGTAAAATGTTAAAAGGTTAGTGAAGTAAAACATGGTAAAGATGTTAAAAAAGGTAAAATGTTAAACGGTTAGTGAGGTAAAATGAGGTAAAGGTGTTGAGAAAGGTCAAATGTTGAATTATTAGTGAAGTAAAATGAGGTAAGAGGTGGTAAAAGGGGAGGCTAAAAAGTTAGTTAAGTAAAATAAAGTAAAGGTGTTAAGAAAGGTTAAAGGTTAAAAAGTTAGTGAAGTAAAATGAGGTAAGAGATGTTAGTGAAGTAAAATAGGATAAAGGTGTTAAGAAAGGTTAAAGGTTAAAACGTTAGTGGAATGAAATAAGGTAACGGAAATAAGAAAGGTGTTAAGAAAGGTAAAAGGTTAAAATGTTAGTGAGGTAAAATGAGGCAAAGGTGTTAAGAAAGCTAAAAGGTTAAAAAGTTAGTTAAGTTAGTGAGTGAGTTTTTTACGTCCGCCCAACAGTGTTTCAGTTATTTGCAGACGGCACCCGCATGAGACAAGTTATAGTGCTGCCTCACTGGAATGCCCCTACCGCGGGCACATGGCAAGGGCGTCCCACCTAGTCACATTATCGTACCGAGTTAGTGAAGTAAAATAAGGTTAGGGTGTTAAGAAATGTACAAGGTTAAAAGGTTAGTGAAGTTAAATAAGAGGTATGAGATGGTAAAAGGGGAGGTTAAAAAGTTAGTGAAGTAAATAAGGTAAAGGTGTTAAGAAAGATAAAAGGTTAAAAAGTCAGTGGAGTAAAATAAGGTAAAGATGTTAAGAAAGGTAAAAGGTTAAACAGTTAGTGAAGGGTGGTTAAAAAGTCCGTGAAGTAAAATGAGGTAAAGGTGTTTAGAAAGGTAAAAGGTAAAAAAGTTAGTGAAGTAAAATAAGAGGTAAGAGATGGTAAAAGGGGAGGTTAAAAAGTTAGTGAAGTAAAATAAGGTAAAGGTGTTACATTGAAAACGGTCAATTAAATGGTACACTACTCACTTCTAAGCCAAAGTAGACATAAGCGTCTTCGACACAACGGGTTTCACGTAGTTCATGTGTCATTTTGGAATTGTTGAATAGCGTACTTGCATTCAGTACTCGAGTTAGAGCGTCCACGTAACATCCCTGGTATACAGCATCTAAACAGACAATTGGCGATATGACTGCGAACTGACATATTGTATCACTCCTTCGCTGCCTTGAACGAATCTCTGATTATCATTGCAAACAGTTCGGAACCAGACATGACGCCGAATAAGTCGAATAACAGTATACAGATAGTGACAGTTTTTTAGAGGCGAAATCTAACCTTATACCGCTAATCGTTACGTGGTTCGCCATTCCAAACAACTGGATCCAGATGAGACTTCGAGCAATCCGCGTCTCACCATGATCGAAGTGGTTTGGGACTCGGTAAATAACTCTCAAAAGTTAAATAAAATCGAAATAGTAAAACCTGTCCCAGATCAGAATTTGAGCAGGCATTAAGCTTGCTAGCGGGGTAAGTTTTAATCTCATTCACAAACAATTTGGCAGTACATTATCAGTGTTCTATGGCAACCAGACGCATTGCTGTCTGTACAGGGTGTCCCAAAAAAATGGAACCCTGGATCAAATGTGTATTTTAACCAATGTAACCGGACACATTAAAATATAAATATATACTGTTGTAGATAGGTCATTTGTGCATATGTCTGCCAAATTTCTTTAAAAAAATATGCATTGGTTTTAAAGATATGAGTTTTTTAATGAATGCACCTTAAATCTGTTTTAACATGATATTCGTTAATCGCATAGTCCATGCCTATATCATGTATAAAACGGAATTTTGGGTGCTTTCATTTAAATGCGGATATCTTAAAAACCAATGCATATGTTTAGACAAAATTTAGACAACACATGGCAAAATGTTGTCTCTACTAAGCTACATGCGTATACTTTTAATTCAAGCTTCAAGCAATATTGACAGAAATGGGATAACTTGCAGGTCTTAATCCCGGGTTCCGTTTTTTTGGCACACCCTGTATATAGTGCTCTGAAGGTGGATGAGGCAATGTTCAGAGGAATAGTTATAACAGAAATACTGAGGTAAACCATCGTCATTGAAATACGGCTGCAGGGTCCATGGTATCCTTGCCTACAGCTGCAGGGTCCATGGTATCCTTACCTCTTTACCTTATGAGTATTTGAGTAAAATATGACTTCACGAATACCAATAATTTCTGAAGGTAGGTAATCCCCCGAGAGCGAAAATTGCAACCCAAAAAGAGAAAACTGCTGACTCGGTTTTATTGAGTCTGTTCATGAACAGTAATTGAAAGTGCAACACTGCTCACGACCCCTAGCATCGGCTTAAGCGGTATTCAATTTTCAGAACAAGAAGTACTAAAATCCATGATATCGAAGGATCAGAAGGTATAACAACACTGAGAATGAAGATCGGGTGACGTTTTACGGCCACCACACAATCACTTAACACGCTGTTGTGAAGATTATAAATTCTTATGGGAGGTGATCCCCCGAGAGCAAAAATTGCAACACAAAACGAGAAAACTGCAGACTCGGTTTTATTGAGCATGAACAGTAATTGAAAGTGCAACACTGCTCACGCCCTAACGGCCACTAATTGTGTTAACTAGTTGGTATTTAGGCCAGGTGGCTGCTTAATGGGCCCGTCACACCATGACGTTCTGGTCAGCGTTCTCTGGCGTTTGAGGAAACGTTGGTAGTCGCCCATGGTCGCTGGAATAGCGCCAGAAGAGCGTTGTGTGAACGCCTGTGAACGCTAGTGAACGTCGTTGATCGCCGGGAATCGGCGGAGAACGCTGGTCCAGAATTCTTTTTTTGAACATGCACAAAAGTTCTCACTGAGACCAGCGTTCTTCAACGTTTAATTTTAAACGCTGAAGAACGTTTAAGAACGTTAATGGAACGCTTTACTAACGTTCGATGAGCGTTGCACGCGTTCGGATATCGTTAGTCAGTCGTTACTCTAGCGTTACTTGGTTGTTACTAATCGTTTGCTTTGCAGTGAACGACTCAATGGCGACCTGTCAACGACCGCTGAACGGTCCCATAGCGCACGCAGCGTGTGACTAAAGTCAAACGAACGTCAAAACGTTATTCACACGTTAGTCACACGCTCAACACGCTCGTCTAACGTTCACAAATCGTTCGTTGTGTGCCAGTGGCACGTTAGCACACGCTAATGGTTTTCAGGGATATCTTACTTGGTCGCTGTTACACGCTTCTCGCGCGTAAGACACACGCTAGTCATGCGTTAGGTACACGTTTATCACACGCCAGATGTGTCATCCTCTTTCTAGAACGCTCAAAAATTGAACGATTGAATCGTTCAGAGAACGTTGACCAGAACGTCATGGTGTGACGGCCCCTTAAAACAAGGTGAAAGTAAAACAGAACGCTCCTGGTTATAGGAGCGTTCTGTTTTGCTTTCACCTTGCTTTAAGCAGCCACCTGCCTTTAAAACAAAATACTTGAGGTAATTTAGTGGCTGTGTTATAGAGGTTTTACTGTAATAGCATATAAAATCCGAAATATTTGTTCATGGTAGATCCTGTAGAATCAGACGTTTATCAACCCATGAACGAATAGATTAGACTGTAATCGTACGACACCAATTGCAGCCGTCTGGTCTGTTTCACTCTGTTCGCAAAGGTGAACAAACGTATCTATGAAGTCAATTATCAGATATAATAAATGTTTATAGAACAGTTTAAACCTTTACAGCATGAATATTCATGTAAGAAATGATGACTTTGTGAATATGAATTAGGGTTAATGAAGGGAATCATTTCCTTTTCAGTTTATAAAGATCAACACCCACTTACCATTACAGCTTGTGTTGGGTAGAGTCCACTCTCCATTTTCCTGGCACTCAGATTGTAATTGGTTATACCGACGTCCCGTAATTGGAATTTCACAAAAGTATTTCAACCTACTGGCCTTCTGTCGTCGGTTACCTAAGATCTTTGTTCTGTCACCTAGCGAGGCCGGTTCGCCACATTCTAGTAGAAATGCCAACAAGCATTATGACACTGACATCGATATTACAGAAACATCATCATCATACATAGTTAAATATGATACATTATATTTTAAATATAATTTTACAATCTATTAATTTATTATAAAAGCCAATGGAAGAAATAAGTTTTGGCCATTTCAGAAATTGTAAAATACTGTCAGAAATTTAGTATAACATACAAACTGTAGATAAGAATGATATTTTTGTGATAATATAAGCGAATAGGTTAAACTCTGGTCAGCTCCTGTGTGTTATCTGTTTGCTACGGCGCTCAATGTGTATCTTTGAAGTAATGGTTAACATGGGTAAACAAGCGAGGCATAGTTATTGATTTGAAGGACATTTGGTGCACTCTACTTCTACTACATACAATAACTATTGTTGCAGTTATATTTCTATTACACACATTTGTTACACTGTTACTTGTACTACAATTACGTGTTGCTGTTATACTACAAAAGCTTGATACACTACTACTTGTACCACAAACACTTGATGCAGTACTACTTATACAAACTCTACAAAATACTTAGTGTATTACTAATTCTACTACAACACTTGTTGCACTTCTACGTCTACTACAGACAGTTGTTGCATTCTACTTTTACTACAAACATATTCACATTTAATTACTACTTATGAACAGACTAAATTAACCCCGAGTCAGCAATTTTCTCTTTTCGCATGGCTACTTTTCCTTTCTTTCCCACTTTCAGGATATATTAATCCTTCGCTTGCTGTTCATGTCAATATACCTACCTGTAAATAGTGAAGACCCAGATGAGGCAGCTCCTGCAGGAGCTGTCTCATCAGGGTCTGCACTATTTACAAATTGATTGTGCAACCAGTGCACTCCACAGCAGTGATTGCACAGTGAAATACTTGTACACATTGAAGATATATGTAATTATACAACAGGGTACGGGTAAAGAAGGAGAAATGTATTTTAAAAATTCAACAAGCGAAGGGTTAATCATATGTAAACAAATATCTGCAGCTACACATATAGCTGCTTCATGACAAAACAAATATTTGCAGCTACACATAAAGAAACCTCATGACAAAACAAATATCTGCAGCTACACATAAAGCTCCTTCATTACGAAACAAATATATGCAGCTAAACACATAGCTACATCATTACTAAAACTACCTGTAGATATACACATGTAGCTACTTCATATCAAAACAAATTTCTGCAGCTACACATATAGCTACGTCATAACAAAACAAATGTATGCAGCTTAACACATAGCTACATATTTACTAACACTACCTGTAGATACTCAAATATAGCTACTTCATATCAAAAGTACAAAAATGAGTCATGCAGGTAACACAACATACAGAACAAACAGTCGCCCGAACAGCAACACAAGGAGATCTACCGCTAAACACATACTTACTTCATAAACATACACAGATATATCTTAACTACGTATTCTATTATGCATCCTATTTGGTACAGTTTAATTCTCTTTTGTACGAATAATTGTATACACAATTCGCTACCATTAAAAAACACCATAAGTGGACTCAAAAACAAATATAGATAAAACCTCTTTATTTCCAGGCCTCTCTCTTTCGATTCAAGAAATCAAAAAGAAATATATACAGGTCTTTACTACCTTTCATTTAAAAGGAGACGAGTTCATAATGCAGATCGAAATAAATGCTATATACTCTTCTGTGGCATCTTTCTTCTTTCATAAAGCTTCCCGAATAAATAATTATGCATAATTTAAGCGAACGTTTTAGAATAGCTTGAAGTTGTCTGGTTCTACCTTGTGTTTGACATTGGAAGGTTCCTCTCTTGTCATGACAAGATTGCCTGGCTGAACAATTACAGCTTTGGGACACGTTCTCCTGTGTGATAGAAAATATACATGAATCAAGATATTAACTCTATTCATGCTGAAAAAATAAATCCCTGATACTTTTGACCGAATTTTTTATTAGCTTTGATTCAGATGAGAGAGTCAGTACCGAATCACAGCAAACCAATAACGCCCATACACATATACAAGCATTGCTTGTAGGCTCAACACGGATAACATTCGTTAAACCGAAACTTAAACCTATAAACAACAAAATGCAAGATGTGACGCCTAAACTTACGAGTCATACCATCACAAAAGGCCTTACTGAAAAGCATATATCGGTTGGACAAAGTCTAGAATACTGCGACACTTAATAGAACAAGTTGGAGTGTAAGAGCACTCGCTGCAAAACTGAAAAGATTATATATCGCCAAGGATGTTGAGCATAACGAAGCCCAACAATCACAAAGTCACAGCAACAGAAGAGCACTTATATACACACATAACACACGTGCATAGTTAAATTACAAAAGTATGAAAGATGCACGATACAAAAGATACAATATAGTGAAGACAAGAGTACCAACTTTAAATGGTCAGTGGTAAAACACAGCACATGTTTATAGATCAATTGCTGGGACTGCGCATTCAAGTCCGAACAAATATCCGAAAATGGGTGATCCTTCGAAAGCAAAAGTAGATATGCAAATAGAGAACATTGCAGACTCGGTTATACTGAGTCTGTTCATGAGTATTGAGTAGTAATTAAAAGTGCAACACCACTCACGCTCCCTAGCACCGGCTTAAGCAGTATTCAATTTTCAAACCAAATAACATCAAAACTAATGATCCAGAAGGACCAGAAAATATAACAACACTAAGAATGAAGTACAGGGCGACCTTTTATGGCCGCCACACAAGCACTTAACACCTGCTGTTGTGAAGTACATATAGTCCGAAATGGGTGATGCTTCGAAAGCAAAAGCAGAAATGCAAAAAGGGAAAACTTCAGTTGTTGGTATACCCATGGGTACAAATTGTGCCCCTCTTGTTGCAGATTTGTTTTTGTATTGCTACGAGAGGGATTTTATGCTTAGCTTAAAACCTGATACACAGACCGATATTGTTAATGCTTTTAATACAACTTCAAGGTATTTAGACGATATTTTGAATTTAGATAATCCTTATTTTGAAACTATGATTTCTTCAATTTACCCAAAAGAACTGTCTTTAAACAAAGCTAATCAATCTGACATTAATGCTTCATTTTTAGATTTGAATCTTTCAATTACAAATGATAAAGTTTCGTCCAAAGTATACGATAAAAGAGAAGATTTTAATTTTAAAATTGTTAATTATCCTTTTCTAGATGGAGATGTGCCACGTTCTACATCTTATGGGGTTTATATTTCTCAACTTATTAGGTTTGCCCGAGCCTGTTCTTTGCTTGAAGATTTTAACAGACGTAATTTAGTTATAACTGATAAACTTCTTAAGCAAGGTTACAGATATCACAAACTTCGGCAAACTTTTTCTAAATTTTATTATCGAAATTTACCTCTCATTGGTAAATATAATTGTAATCTACGGACGTTACTGCGACAAGGCATTTCTCAACCAGAATTGTATGGGGATGTTATCTACAAACTTAGGAAAATTCGGGGTCATATCCATTTTCATGATTTGTTTATAAAACGCATTAAAACATTTAAAAAGAAAGGTTATGATCCTATTATATTGCAACGCACTGCATGTTTGGTTATCGACCCTTTTACAGTCGGTAGCTACGCTTCCCTCTTTGCTTGCGCGATGACAGGCCGAGGGTAGTACTCTATGATGGTATACTCTTAAACTTGGATACAGGATGAGCTTACCAGACTCATGTATTACTTTTTCCCTGTCGTGGCCTTAACGGCTTACCTGTAGGTGCTCTGACTTCAGCAAAGTCATTGAGTACATATTTGACGGATTGTCACAGTTATTATGCTATGTTTTACATGTTGTCCTGTGTTCACCGTCGTCTATGTTGTGGGTACATCCAGCGGGGATACCATTATTTACAATATTTGTAAAGCTAGGGTGACATTGAGAGAAGTGTGAGGTTAGGACGTCCGTAAACCGGTTTAAACCCCCAGTGGTGTTTTTGCTACTGACCGTGCCAAGGCGGTACTCTCTTTGTCACCCTTCCTTTTGTTTGCCTTGCGTCTTTGTACGTGTGATTTGTTCATGTGTGGAACGTTTGTCTCTGGTTCTTGTGTGTCTTTTGGTGTTTTCTGTGTTCATTTCGTGTGTGTGTGTGTGTGTGTGTGTGTGTGTGCGTTTGGGTGTGTGGTTGTGTGTGTGTGTGTCATGCTGTCTATCGGTGTTTTTGTGGTGGTTGCGTCTTGCATGTGGCTTTGCCTGCTTGACTTTACTACTTTTCCATTTATTGAGTATGTTCAAGAGTTGTAATTAAAAGTGCAACACCACACACGTCCCCTAGCACCGGCTTAAGCAATATTCAAACTTCAAAACTAATCACATCAAAGCTAATGCTCCCGAAGGACCAGAAAGAAAATATAACAACACCGAGAATGAAGCACGGGGCATGTTTTGAAATATTATGTTATACTGTTAGCACGCCGCATTGACCTGTAACAGACCAATGAGTTTCTCACGCGATGACTGATCCAGGTTTACAACGTTTCCATTTCTAGTTTTCTCACTTTACAAGATATATTTATGGTCAAATGTAGGCAATTCTATCATGTTTCACGGCTGCACTTCAAACAGAGAATATGGTTACCCTTACTAATATTAAGTACTCGGACAGACGTAAGCAATTAGTACGGGCAATGATCAAACTGCTCCTGAAGGATAAACCCTGATTACCTTGAAAACTAAGGCAAAAAGTGCAAACCAAGATCAAACTCCTTCATCATAGCTTGAATTTATTTTCATATTATTATAGATCATGTGCACCAATGCTTTACTATAATGTGGGAACAGAGGATCTGTGTATGCATGTTGCTGTTAACACCGTCCCTTTGGTTGATATAGGCCTAGGGCCGATAATCGAAAACCTCCCCCCTAGTGGGATTTTTGTACACCTATATTTTCTTAAAGCTTAGGGAATATGTTAACAAGTTCCGGTTGTTGGACGAGTAGGGGATGCTGGATAAGCAGATGGCCAGCGTGTTTCCATGGCAACCACCAAAATTTCGAAGTTTTAGCATTAGCGTCATTAAGATGCAAAACATATCATTTATATTGTTTATAAAACATCCAAACTAGTTTTAAAATAATAACAATATATTCATTACATGTCAGGCGTCTTTTTAAAAAATTGCTCATTTGCATATTCATGAAGATTAATGAGAATCTAAAACAAACTGCTTAAATTGTTTAAATATGACCTTATTTAGCAAACGAGGATGTTATGTTTATTCATTTTTCACATTAAAAGGTTTCAAATGAAAAATAAATGTTGACAGGTCTTTTATTGATTAATTTCCTGTTCCAAAGATACACAGTATTACTTCAGTATAGCAAAGAAAGTGGGTGGGGTAAAATGACCCCACAAAATTTCAAAAATGCTATTTTGTCAATAAGTAGTTTTAAGATGAATGACAACATAACTTTACATATTTTAATTATAACAACGTTCTCTATACACAAACTTGTTCCAGTTTGAGAACAAACTGCTATCTTGCTCATTTGCATATTCATGAATATTAATTAGAATCTAAAAATGCCTAAATTATGAAAACATGACCTATTTAGCAAACGAGTACATTTGTATAAAGGGTTTGAAATGACACATACATGTTGTCAGGTCATTTATTTATTCATTTTCTGTTCCATAGATACACAGTATTGCAAAGAAAATGGGTGGGGTAGTATGACCCCCAAAATGGTAACAAATGCAATTTTGTCAATAAGTGGTTTTGTATGTTTGTTTTGTCTTTGAGCGTCTCTTTACTGTTTTTATAGTTATGTACATTTGCTGTTTCCTTGTGTTGATGTTCGGGCGACTGTTTGTTCTGTGTGTGGTGTTTCCTGCCTGACTCATTTTTGTACTTGTAAGATGAATGACAAAGTAAATTTGCTAATGCTGATTACAACAACGTTCTCTATTACCAAAATTGTTCCAGTTTGAGAACAAACTACTATTGAGCTCATTTGCATATTCATGAATATTAATGAGAATCTAAACAAATGCTTAAATTGTAAAACAAAATGACCTGATTTAGCAATTGAGTATGCTATGTTTATTCCGTTTTCATATTAAAAGGCTTCAAATGACACATAAATGTTGTCAGGTCATTCATTTATTCATGTTCTGTTTCATAGATACACAGTATTGCTTCAGTATAGCAAAGAAGGTTGGTGGGGTAAAAATGACCCCACAAATACTACTTTGTCAATAAGTGGTTTTAAGATGAAAAACAAAGTCAATTTGCACATGATAATTACAACAACATTCTCTATGCACATAATTGTCCCAGTTTGAAAACAAACTACCATTGTGTTTGTTTATGTGCTTTATACCCCCACCCCTGCCGCGAACTTAAATGGGATATTATATCGATATATTTCTTCCTCTTCAGAGTAGCTGGCTGGACAATCTCGCCAGTCTGAAACCATTGCCTGGAACCAGCAAGATGACAGATGACGCCTTGCTGACAGCCCAACCAGCAGGGTCATGGGACCCCATCCCACTCGGTGGCCCCCATTCCCCTATCCTGCTTGGGCTCCTCCTTGCTTTGCCCCCACCCCCACCCCCACCCTCACCCAACAGCCTGTCTGGCCTCTATATCTGTCAGGGCATGTGTGGAATTTGACTCGGGGAATGGCAGTTCTCTTCCTTGCCCACTCACAGTCCACTCTTCAGTGCATGTAGTAGGAGGTCATCTCCGGGTAATGCCGTCGGCGACAGCTGCCAGGGTGTAGTCTGAAGGGGAACAGGAATTATTTTAAATAAAGGCTCCTAGGGACAATCCTATTTTCAGGGAGTCGGATCCAACTGGAGTGTCGGACCTAGAGGAGGCTCATTCGTCGGTCGTCGACGAATCTGAGCCGTCGTCGTTTGCTTTTGATAAGGCATGTGAGAACTGTTTTCGCCTACCTCCCGCCTTCCTCCCGCCTTCCATATGTCCTAGGCCCTTAAGCCAACTCACAAGGGCTCACTCATATCCTTTGAGCTACTTTGAATAGGGAGAGCTTCCGAATTTCACCAAGTCTTGGGAGTCTCTCCCTCGTCTAGTTTCCTTATGTTTCGGCTGGCAGGCCTAGACGAAGATTTCCATTTCAGGCTTGCAGTCGGTTGGACCATGTCCTTAGATCCATGACTCCTTCCTCATCTCTCAGGCCTCCATCCTCTTCTGACAGACAACCTGTGCTATTCGACCGGATCCCTTTGCTGGATGCCAACAGCCCCAGGACCTCGTCTCTTCTCAAGCGGTGGGAGCTGCGTCAGAGACAGCAAATGGGAGTTGCTTCCAACATAGACCTATTACTGCTGCTCTATCAGTAGAACTAGCTTCAGAGTCTCCCTCCTCTGAAGTTACCAAGCGCCTTACATAACAGATGGGCCGTTAATCCGCCTCTGTCCTTCAAAACACCTCCAATGTTGAATTGCGGGCAGGTCCATTTGCCTCGGAGCTTCTTTTCGGAGGCAAAATTAAGGAGAAACAGGTGGAAAATACTTCTCCAAAGAGTTCTCCGGTATCTTGCCCTTCTCCTTGAAATATCCCCAAAGTCCCCGTGGCCAGGGCAAACCTTTTAATGGCCCTTTTAAGCCCCAGGGGAAACATGGTCTTAAGAACAGGGCATCTTCTCCCCTTCAGTCGGGTTCGGTCAAGAGTCGTATTAGACTGGTCCCTGTTCCCCAGGCGGCCTTGAGCTGTTCCCACTCCCACCCTAGGGGTTCTGGCCCTTTGAGGCATCAGCTCTAGGAACTCGCTCTTTCAGCAACCACTCCTATCCGACCATCCATTCTCTATTGTACAGGCAGGCTATCATATCCCTCTGGTTCGGCAGCCTCCTATTTCCAGGGTCCTTGTTCATCAGTTGTCGGACCATGCAAATACACCGGACTCTGGGTCCTCGCTTCTCGCAAAAGGGTACTGAATTTCTCGTCTAGTTCACGTTCCAAAGATAAATAGCGCATTTTGACCGATCATCAACCTTTCTACTATAAACAAGTACGTAAAGGTCAAACTTTTCAAGATGGAGACCAAGGCTTTCATTCGGCTGGCTATCAAACCGGACCAACGGGGCATTTCCATGGATTTTTAGTATGCATATTTTCATCTCCCGATTCACCCAGCAGACAGACACCTATTGTGCTTCTGCCGTGGGGATACCGTTTGCTAGTTCCGTGCATTGCCCTTTGGCCTCATTACGGCCCCCAGAGATTTCACAAAACCCACAGGGGTTGTAGCGGCCTATCTCCAGCAGAATGGTGTCACTCTGATTCAGTACTCTGACAATTGGCTGTTTCGTCATTCTCTTCTTCTTAACTTCCGCTACAGCTGGGAGGTATTGTCTCAGTTGGAACTAGTACTGAATCCGGAGAAATCGGATATTATCCCATCTAAAGATTTCATCTTTGTGGGACTGAATTTCCTTATACGGAATCCAACACGATCAGGATCTCTACCACAAAGGGTGGCGGACACACTGCATCTGTTATCTCTTTTCGGCCAGAAGGGCCACTACTCAGAAGCAGGTCCTATTAGCTCAGACTCAGTCCTATCTACTTCCTGGGCATTTTTCAATCACGTTGGATTAGGGCTGCCTCCTGGCAGAAAAGCACTACATTTTCTTCCTATTATCTGCGCCCGTTTGCAACCCCACAGAACAACCTAAAGGTACGTTCTCTAGGTCTGCTTGTGGCCTCTCAAACAGTTGTATAACACTTACGGCTAGCACTAATCTAATGGTCGTCGGTGCGACCTTTTTGGAAAAATATTATTCAGACGAATCTACTAGCAACAGAATTTCTGAGATAACTGCCCTAGAATTTGACAAATAACCAAAACAAAGTGAAGTAATAGGAAATAAATTATCACCACATTAAATATAACACGTACAGTTACAGTATCAGAAATGATGAATATGTTATGAAAATGGTTTATGATGTAGATATTATCTAGAAAACTGACTGGGTCAAAGAGGGCCCTGCAGATGATCTTTTGTCGAATATGGCATTTTTGATAAATCGAGGGCAGATAACTCTGGACATTGTGATCTCATTCAACCAAAAAACTGTAAGTGTCTTCCTGTCCTAATACTAAGCATATGCCCTTAATATGAACCAAATATGTAAAATATTGTTTTAAGATATCACGTCTGATCAAGTGGTGACCTTTTTGGATGAATCAAAGGCAGATAACTCTAGACATATTGATCTGATTCAAAATTCTGAAGGGTGGTGAAAACTATACGCGTGTTCCTCTGGTGATACTGAGCATATGCCCTTAATAATGAAACCAATATGTGAAGTACTGTTTGAATCGTAGCTTCACATCAAAAGTGTTGACAAAATTTGATGGTATTTTTTTATGAATCAAGGGCAGATAACTCTAGACATGGTGATCTGATTTAACCCAAAAACTATAGACACCTTCTTCTGATAATACTAAGCATATGTATTTAATATGAAACAAATATGTGAAGTACTGATTTGGCTTATCGCGTCACATCAAAAGTCATATCGGACTGACAGACAGACAGACGGACAGATGGACGGACAGTCGGACAAACAGATGGACGGACAGACAGAAAATGTGATTCCTAATGGGCTGCTGCATTTTCATGCAGGTCCCTAATGATGATATGTAGTGCCTTATGCAAAATGTTTCCCATTTATAACTGAAAACATAGCTTATAGTATGTATATTAAGCTAAGTCGTTTCTTTTTTACAGTTACAAGGGAGATAACTACTGTTGTTTCAGTTCAGTTATCTTTTCTTTTTCAAACAAGTTGATCGACATAAAATATATTAATTGTAAGCAATGTGGTTTGAGAACTTGTCATTTTGGACTCAATTATCTCTTGTATACAAAAACATAAAAAACATAATATTACGAATTCAGGAGCAGATAATCAATCGCATACTGTGAGAACATGTTGAGTCCAATGCTCTTTCTTGTTGGAAAAAACTAATTTTTGATATAATTGATAAACACATTTCCTTTTACAGCTCTAATAAACACCTTCTTCCACCTAAACCTAGAACTTTAGACATCTTAAAAAGAGTTTACAAGATTTCCATTCAAAATACGTTTTTGTTCCTGCTGATAAAGCATCGAATAATGTGATTATTATTTGACGAATACATTATATCGATGTCTTGAAGCAGGAAATTATTAATATCAAGTCATACATTTCAGTTACCACTGACGAAAAGACCATCATTTCAGACCATGTCAAAAAGTGTGAACAATTTGGAATCGATATTAAAATTACACAACATAAACTTCCTACAATGTATTGGTAACCAAAACTACATAAAAAAACATATAAAGCGCGTTTCATTGCAAATTCTAGTTCGTGTACAACTACTTTTGACTTCTTGTTTAACGAAGGTAATGGAAGATGTAAAATTCTACTGTGATAAGACTTATGAAAATTCTGGAATAAATCTCTTCTGGTCTATAAAGAAATCTTCAGAAGTCTTAAACAAACTTAAGAACAAAAGGTATCTTGCATCCACTGTAAGCACGTACGATTTTTCATGCAGGAAACACCACATACAGAACAAACACTCGCCCGAACAGCAACACAAGGAAACAGCAGATGTACATAACTAGAAAAAACAACAAGAGACACACAAAGACAAAGCAAACATACAATAGGAGGAAGATGGAAGTACCGCCTTGGAATGGTCAGTGACAAAAGTCACTGGGGGGTTAAACGGGTTTATGGGCGCCCAACCTCACTCTTATTGCATCCCCACCCTAAAAGACAAACAGTGTAAATAAACGTATCCCCTCTCCGACTAATCTACAACAACAGCGACGGCAAAAACAATGGTAAAGTGCATGTATAACGAAAAAACATTTAATTGAACATACTGTATCCACCTATCGCTAGTGTACTCAATGATTGAGCTGCAAACAGGGTAACTGTAGAAAAGTAATAAAGGGTACGACAAAAATGAAATAGTACAGATATCCGACGTTCTCCTTCCATTTCTGAATTTAAGAGGTCGCCTTCATAGAGTACTAAACCTTTCTTGTCGGCGTACATGCAAAGAGGCCAGCGTGATTGCCAACTGTAAAATGGTTCACAACCAAACATGCAGTATGTTGTAGTACTACAGGATCATATCCCTTTTTAATGAATTGTTTAACACATTTGATGAACAAAGTGAGAAAATGGGTATGTCCAATAATTTTACTAAGTTTGCAAATCCCATCACCATAAAATTCAGGATGTGAAATACCGTGTCGCAGAAGCACCTTGAGATTACATTGGTACTTGCCAATAAGCGAGAGATTTCGATAGTAAAATTTAGAGAAAGTTTTTCTTAGTTTATGGTATCTATATCCTTGCTTAAGCAGCTCTTCAGTTAAAATGAGATTTCGACTGTTAAAATCGTCAATAGATGAACAAGCTCTAGCAAAACGAATAAGTTGGGATATATAAACCCTGTAAGATGGAGCACGGGGAACATCCCCGTCAAGATGAGGAAAATTTACAATATTAAAATCAAAATCATCTATTTTGTCATATAATTTAGAAGAAATCATTCCATTATTAATTTTAAGGTCTAGATCAAGAAACGCTGCATAATTGTCGGACGGGTTAGCTTTATTCAATTTCAGTTCTTTAGGATAAATTGTAGGGATTAGAGCATCAAAGAAAGGGTTATCTAAGTCAAAAATATCATCCAAATATCGACAAGTTTCATTGAAGGCTTTTATAACATCTTCTTGTGATTGAGGATTCAAACGCAACATGAAATCTCTCTCATAGCAGTACAAAAACAATTCTGCTGCAAGTTGTGCACAATTCGTACCCATAGGAATACCAATTACCTGACGGTATATAGCATTCCCATAACGTACAAATATGTTATCCAAATGAAAGGCGACCTCTTAAATCCAGAAATGGAGGAGAACGTCGGATATCTGTACTATTTCATTTTTGTCGTACCCTTTATTACTTTTCTACAGTTACTCTATTTGCAGCTCAATCATTGAGTACACTAGCGATAGGGGGATACAGTATGTTTATTTACACTGTTTGTTTTTTAGGGTGAGGATGGAATAAGTGTGAGGTTGGGCGCCCATAAACCGGTTTACCCCCCCCCCACAGTGACTTTTGTCACTGACCGTTCCAAGGTGGTACTTCCATCTTCCTCCTATTGTATGTTTGTTTTCCTGCATGACTCATTTTTGTACTTTTAATCAGCATCCATATTACATCGAACAAGTGACTTTCGATAGAGGGTATATTAAGCTATACAGAAATATAGGTGTCATACAAATCCCGCTTGGGGGGGTCTAGGGTACAGTTGGTCCTCAGTCTAATATGATGCCCTAAGAAATGTTATGAAATAAAATACGTTTGAATATTTTTGAGCTGCGTATTTGGTTCAATAAAATGTTACCCAAACGCCTAAGACCACAGATCGTCGTACCTATCAAATTTCTCCAACTTCCATACAAATTATAGAATATTTAGGAGACTGGATATTGAATGGATAAATAGCAGCCTGGAGAGAAAAATTGCACTGAAGTCCACTGAAATGAGGTTTAGTTCAAATGATCTGATTTTAATACAATATTCCGTTTGTTGTCCATAATTCCAGCGTAAAGCTTCATCAAAGTAATATCATTAAGGTTTTACCTTTCTCCCAATAATCTCAACTTAAAACGTATTTAACTAAGTTTGGATCCGGATGAGGCACCAAGAGACTAGACACTCATCAGGATCATATCTCTTTGAAACTCTGCCAATCGATTATTTAAAGCTTGATCAAATCAGATGCAGATATTTACTAGATTTTGGGATAATTTATTGACTTACTATGTGGGTAAGGGTTAAAAGCGATACAAACATCATTAAATTTTAAAGACATTTCTTTATGTTTATAATTGACGTGAACTATAATTCTATAAATTATAAATTAGTCTAACTATATGCACTATCGCATCATGACCTTTCCTTTGTTAGGTCGTTAGTCGGCTTAGCATTTTGTCTGTCTAAATTGAGGTTCATCCATTTTAAAATACTGATGAGATACCGGCTTTTATACCAGATTCGGATTGTTTACAGATGCAAAACAATGTATCCCTTGCCCCCAATGTTATAAAACTTTGACTTAAATCTGAAGTCATTCAAAGTATATGATCGTTCAGATGTTAGTGCTCAAATTCTGGCCAATCAGATACTTGAAAATGAGCTAAGACTTATGAGCTAAGTTTTCTAAACTCGGACACACTATGTCCCTTGTCACCGATTTTATGAAAAGTTTTAATCTAATCTGAGGTCGTTCTAAAGCATATGACTGTTCAGATTTTTAGCTGGATCAAACTCTGTTCAATAAGAAACTAGAGATTTAGTTCAGACTAAGACTCGTAGGTTTTCTTGCTGAAGAAGCTGAATTGGCATCACTGTTATATAAGACTGACATAGTAGTTAACAGTACAAATATATGATCTGTGTTATTCGTCTACTTATCCGATTACTTATTGAGATTAGGATAAACAACAAAAGTCTGCTAAATGCCCGTGTTAGCAGATTATGTACTTACAGGATTATCTGTGCACAAAACATCATAAGGGTTTTTTAGCCAGACGTCGCGGTATGACTGAATACTGTTCAAGTGACGTAATTCCGCAATGCAAACAAGCACAGTTGAACTTCGGTATTTCGTATCTGGACAATTCTCAAGTTCACAGTTTAATGTAGGTCTAAAGTAAAGCTGAAAGCTCCTGTAGGAGCTTTCAGCATTACTTGCGAACTACATTAAGCTGCAACATGTGTTTCTAGACAAGTGTAGTGAAACGTTTAAGAGCAATTCTGTATTTTATATATTGGAAGTACCTGACTTTTAGTTCGAAACATCCCGAAGTTCGATCTATCCGAATTCGAGATATCGAAGTTCACCTGTACATCCGAACTCCACATCTCCCTATCTCGAGAGGTTTGTAAATATATGCTGAAAGTTGGTGATCCTTCGAAAACAAAGGTAGCAATACCAAAAAGAGAAAATTGCAGACTCGGTTTTATTGAGTCTGTTCATGAGTAATTATTAAAGGTGCATTACTACTCACGCGCCCTATCACCAGATTAAGTAGTATTCAATTTTCAAAGCTTATACCATCGAAACTAATGATTCCAAAGGACCAGAAAATACAACACTAAAAATGAAGTAAGGGGCGACTCCTACAATTTACCGAAAATAACTCAAATTGAATAAAGTTTAGACTACCGACACTTATGCAGCTTTTCTTGATCTAGGCCTTAAACTTAACAATGGAATGAATTCTTCTAAGATTTATGAGATAGATGATTTTGATTTTAATATTGTAAATTTCCCTCATGTTAGAGACGATGATCCCCGTACCCAATCTTACGGGGTTGATTCGTTTTGCTAAAGCTTAGTCATCTGTTGACGATTTTAACAGTCGAACTCTCATTTTAACTGGAAAGCTGTGTAATGAAAAAAGTAGAAATGTCAAGCAGAAAAAGCCACACACAAAACGCCATCATCACCTAAACATCGAAAGAAAGAAATTCGTACACGTACATACACACACCCTAATACACACACACCGTAGATGGAAATATTGAACACGAACAAACGCACAAGTACAAAGACACACGAACAACACAAGGGCGACCACACACGCACTTGACGAAAACCACAAACCCTAACAAACACACACGTACAAAGACACCAAACAAACAAAAGCAAGGGTGGCAAAGAGGGTGCCGCCTTGGAACGGTCAGTGGCAAAACCACCTGTGGGGGATTAAACCGGTTTAGAGACGTCCTAACCTCACACTTATCTCAAAGTTACCCTAGCTAAAACAAACAATGTAAAAAAGGGAAACACCAACGGACTTCTCCACAACACAGAAGACAGTAACCACAGAACAAAATGTAAAACATATCATAACAACTGTGAAAGTCCGTCAAATATATACTCAATGACATTGCTGAAGACAGAGCAACTGCAGGGGAGCCGTTAAGGGTACGACAGAGAAAGGGCAATACATGAGTCTGGTAAGCTTATCCCATTTCTGGGTTTAAGAGTATACCATCATAGAGTACTACCCTCGGCCTGTCATCGTGCAATCAAAGAGGGAAGCTTAGCGACCGACTGTAAACGGGTCGATAAACAAAGCAGGGATATAGATGATAAAGAAGTAAAGTCAAGCAGAAAAAAGCCATCCACAAAACACCAACATCACAAAAACATCGAAAGAAACAATTTACACACACACACACACACACACACTAACACACACACACATAGTTAAACAGGAAGAGCCACACATAAAATGACACCGCACCAAACACCATCAAACAAGAAATGATAAAGCCACAAGACAAAACATAACAGGACGCATATCAAGACGAAAAACATTAAACATTAAGCATATTGAACAACAAAATTTACCATAGGCTGAAAGCAGGGGTACCGCGTTGGAACGGTCAGTAACCAAAATAAGCTACTGGGGACTTAAACCTTGTTTACGGGTACCCAACCTCGTCCTTATCCCTTTTCACCAAAGTCAAAATTTAAATAACATTCCCCATCCAGACAACTTCACAACATGCATAACGATGTCTGCCGAAATGAAATGATTTGAAAATAAACGTTAGAGGTAAACAAGCGACGTCATCATTTAAATGACGTCATAATTTAAAAGTAGGGGAAAACTATATGAAAGACTTCTACACCGACATTTTATAAAAAAAAAAACTAATACCGTACACACCAGGCAGACAAACGGCATATTATAATAATGAATGCATGAATATCAGTTTTCTGAATGTTAATAATGCTCTGATGAACAGGGGAATAACTATAGAATAATACACACACACAGTGTATTATTGCAGAGTAAACATAACAGACACTGATCAATCGGTTGCTACATGCTCTATCTGATTTTTGTCTACTATATTTACATATAAAAAATTATATGAAGTACAATAAAAACTGTCTTAAGCGGCTATTCATGTATTAAACATGTGTAAGTTATCTAAATGGCTCCGATATGAGCACTCTGCATTATTGTTGAATAGTATTAAGCTACCATATGCCTTACAGTCCCATAATTAAATTTCTTATTGATGGCGGCTCAAGACAGGTTCGACTGTATAAAGATTAAACCATCAACCAATTATAAACATTTTACCTGTTCAATTTCATGTCTGCTAATATATAAGTTACTTTTTCGTTGGTTGTTTGCGCTTGTTGCGTTATTTGCACATAGCTCACAATATTTGTAACGAATGATGTAATTAACAGATTCACATTTCATCCTTGACAAGCACTCGTCAACACATTGCTGTACTGACAAACCTTGTATGTTCACAATGTGTTCACAGGTAATCGAATAGCTAAAATGTTTCTTTACTTTCACGTATTTTCCATCTTGCATGGATAAACTGCTTATGGTAAGTCCAATTAGCACCATCACTGTATATATGAATGGTGAGGATACGTGACAATATCTCATACCTGAGTCCATTGTCAGCGGAAGGTTATATTGTTTTGGTATCTGGGCGCTGCTGGAGTTCGTTACTCCATGTCATTATCACATTAGTTTCGCTTGTTACAAAAGGCGTGTCTTACTTTGAATTATGCATGTTCATACTCGTTCCAGTTTATGGAATGTTTTCATTTAGAAAACTACAAATGCAGCGTTTGATGGTGGTATTTCCGAAATCATTGTATGCCTATATAAATTCAGCAGTGTTTTCCTCTATTTATCAAAATATTTATTTGTAAACAACTGATATATATAGTATATTAAAGTGTTTCGTTTAACATTTATCTCGCTATTCGCGACATAACTCTCATTTGTAAACATAGATCTAGTAACAGTAAAGCCCCTTTATTACGAACACTTGATGAATAAACATGGCTCTCTTTATAAGCAAATTGTTGCTTAATGCAGGACGACCTGCATTAAGCAGTTTGCCACTGTGAATTATACCCCTTTTGGATGGTCACATTGAGGGGTTTTTACTGTATGTGTCTTTGTATAACTCTCTCCCACAATTCGCGACATTTGTAAACATCTTGGTTGTATAGTAAAGTGTTATCTCGTTATTCGCATTTTTGAAAACAAACATGGATCTAGTTAGGTGTATTTGTATAATATAACCCTTTCTCTGCTTATTGCAACAATACTCACATTTGTAACAACTTAGGTGTCCTGGTACAACCATTCCCCACTATTCGCGGTGTACCTCACATTTGCATGAATCTTACTAGATGTTTAAGTCTATAATGAGACTTATCTATTCGCCCACCGCCATATCAATCCAAAGCCTTAAAAGCTGAAAGCTTCAAAAGCTGAAAAAATTATAAGCCAAATGGTGTTAACCATGTTTACACAGTGGATTGCTGTAGTCGTAATATCGAACTCTTTAATCCTTAATCCTTCAATCTAACTCTTTAATCCTTAATCCTTCAATTTTTACACTTTTACAATCAAAAATGATCCAGATCAGATAGTTCTTATAGGAGTTATACGAATGGGATTTGTCATATCTATTCCTTTTTCAGAACTGATTCTCTATTTAAAATGATAACATATTTCCTAATTTTATAGCTTAACTACTACAATGACTGAATTGATATTTATAATGGACGAGTGTTGAATAAATTATTATAGAGTAAAATGTTAAGCAAAATAGGAATGGAAAAGGGCCCATAAACGACATGTAGAACATTTCATTAGTGTTGAAAGTGTTCATTGTGTTTGTAAATCCATAGTTAGAGAATACTTGTCTCCGTAACACAACGCTTACTATTTTTATTGCTGACTGTTTCGTCCACAACTGTGGACATCCTCAAAGCTACTGGCGACGTGACGGCTTCTCCCTCGCGGCTCTGATCCTCGGGACTTTTCGCCAATCTTACGGATATCGGCGAAACGAGGGTCGTATATATATATATATATATATATATATTAATAAAACTAGTGAGTGTTGTGTTACGAAGAAAAGTATTTCCTAATTTCATCAGCAGTCATTCATTTATTGGACACAAAAGTCTAAAGAATATGTGTATGCTTAATGCAGGGCAACATAATTGCAGAAAGTTACTATAGGAGTCTTCTGTATAACTTTCGACCTACATTAAGCTACCACGTGTTTAACAAACCTATAAGTATTGTTGTTGGCCGCTTAAGATAGATTTCAATGGTAGTTTATTACAGCATTCAGCACCTATATCTGATGGACGCCCTAAGGGTGGATTCTATGTGGAACCAAATACTGGGTGTCTGGACAGAACAGTCCTTAGTAAAGTACTCCACACTAATACGTCTCTGATTCAATCCCGTGCACGGGTAATACAGGTAATTCGCCAGAGAGAAAAATGGTTCCCCAGGTAGGGACAATGTGTAAGAGGGAACAACGGTTCCCAAGGTAAGAGTAATACGTGATAGGATACAATGGTTCCGCAGTTAGGTATTGGTGATACGTGAGAGTGTAGAATAACTCCCCAGGTAGGGATAAAACGCGAGAGTGCAGAATGGTCCCCAAGGTAGGTCTACTACCTGAAATGATAGAATAGCTCCCCAGGAAGGGATGATACATGAGAGGGTGGAATTGTTCCAAAGGTAGGGATAGGACGTGAGAGGGTAGAATAGTTCCCCAGGAAGAGATAATAAGTGAGTTGATAGACTGGTTCCACATGTATGCATGATACGTGAGAGTGTAGAATGGTTCCCCAAATAGGGGTGATACGTGACTAGGGAAAATGGTTCCCAATATAGGGGTGAAACGTTAGAGGATGGAATGGCTCCTCAGGTAGTGGTAATACGTGAAAGAATAAAAACTGGTTACCCAGGTAAAGGTAAAATGTGAGTGGGTAGAATAGTTTCCCAGGCATCGGTTATACGTGAGAGGGTAGAATGGTTCTGCAGGAAGGGAAAATACGTGAAAGGGTAGAATGTTTCCGCATGTAGCGGTCATACGTGAAAGGGTAGAATGGTTCCCCGGGTAGGGATGATATCAAGACCAGATGAGGCGCCTTGTAATTTGGCGTCTCACAAAGATTCAAAGACATAATTATCGTACATCAATATGGTACACGTAGGAACCTCGTTATTTCGACCTCGGATAAATCAAACATCAAGCTCACTCGAACTAACAGTTCGGTCCTTTCAAACTTTCAATACAGAATTACTCTAAATTGTATCTCTATGTATAAAATTGTCTTGAAACATATGCAGCTTTATGTATGTCTTAAGTAATACTGAAATATCATACATGGGCTTTCAGTATTACTTTAGACCAGCATTACACTGTAAATTTGAAACATTGTCAGATTTGAAATCGGATAACTCGAACTTTTGTTATTTCGAAGTATTTTGTATGGTCCTTTGAAGTTCGAGATATCGAGAGTTCCATTATAGTGTGATAATTGGTAAATGTCGAGTGATGCTCCAGCGTTTTAGTGGTCTGTTCGCAATATTTAGTGTAACAGTGCTTAATTTGTATCGCCCTGTAACTCAACAATTATATTAGGGGAGACAATTAAAAACATGCAACTGCAGTACAACAAATCATGCTGGTCAACATTCCTGTGAAGTTTGATGACTCTAGCCCTAGCAGATTCATAGATACGCGCAACACAAAGTTATTTACATTTTTAACTTAGATAACCCTTTCTTTGATGCTCTGATTCCTACAATTTATCCTAAAGAACTCAAATTGAATAAAATTTACCCGTCAGACAATTATGCAGCGTTTCTTGATCTAGACCTTAAAATTAATAATGGAATGATTTCTTCTAAAATATATAACAAAAGAGATGATTTTGATTTTAATATTGTAAATTTTCCTCATTTTGACTGGCATGTTCCCCGTGCTCCATCTTACGGGGTTTATATATCTCAACTTATTCGTTTTGCTAGAGCTTGTTCATCTATTGACGATTTTAACAGTCGAAATCTCATTTTAACTGAAAAACTGCTTAAGCAAGGATATAGATGCCATAAATTAAGAAAAACTTTCTCTAAATTTTACTATCGAGATCTCTCGCTTATTGGCAAGTACCAATGTAATCTCAAGGTGCTTATGCGACACGGTATTTCACATCCTGAATTTTATTTTATTTTATTTACAAATTTCGTAAAATTATTGGACATACCCATTTTCTCACTTTGTTCATCAAATGTGTAAAACAATTCATTAAAAAGGGATATGATCCTGTAGTACTACAACATACTGCACGTTTGGTTGTGAACCCTTTTACAGTTGGCAATCACGCTGGCCTCTTTGCATGTACACCGGCAAGAAAGGTTTAGTACTCTATGAAGGCGACCTCTTAAATCCAGAAATGGAAAGAGAACGTCGGATATCTGTACTATTTTATTTTTGTCGTACCCTTTTTTACTTTTCTACAGTTACTCTGTTTGAAGCTCAATCATTGAGTACACTAGCGATAGGTGGATGTTTTTTCGTTATACATGCACTTTACCATTGTATTTGCTGTCGCGGTTGTTGTAGATTAGTCGGAGAGGGGATACGTTTATTTACACTGTTTGTCTTTTAGGGTGGGGATGGAATAAGTGTGAGGTTGGGCGCCCATAAACCGGTTTAACCCCCCCCCCCCAGTGACTTTTGTCACTGACCGTCCAAGGCGGTACTTCCATCTTCCTCCTATTGTATGTTAATTTTGTCTTTGTGCGTCTCTTGTTGTTTTTTCTAGTTATATACATTTGCTGTTTCCTTGTGTTGCTGTTCGGGCGAGTGTTTGTTCTGTATGTGGTGTTTCCTGCATGACTCATTCTTGTACTTCTAAAATTTATTGGACACACATATTTTGATACTTTTTTTGTCAAACGTATACAACAATTCATTAAAAAGGGATATGACCCCTCTATATTGCAGCACACTACATGCTTGGTGATCGACCCCTTTACAGTTGGTCATTATGCTTTCCTCTTTGCTTGTGCGACGACGGAAAAGGCTTAATACTCTATGAAGATTCCCTCTTAAACCAGTTCTGTCGTACCCCAAATGACTTCTCCACAGCTGCTCTGACCTGAATAGTCATCGAGTACATGTCTACGATGTCAAGTTTATTCTTTTTTAAACAAAACAGTTGTGCATGCTTAATATCCACTAATAATTGTATCTTCTTGTGATTTATCTTTTATTAAATGTCGGTGTAGAAGTGTTTCATATAGTTTTCCCGTACTTTTAAATTATGACATGATTTAAATGATGACGTCGCTTGTTTACCTCTAACGTTTATTTTCAAATCATTTTCATTTTGGCGGACATCGTAATGCATGTTGTGGAGTTGTCTGGAGGGGGAATTTTATTTACATTTTGACTTTGGTGAAAGTGGGATAAAGACGAGGTTGGGTACCCGTAAACCAGGTTTAAGTCCCCCCCAGTAGATTATTTTGGTTGCTAGCCGTTCTAAAAGGCGGCACTCCTGCTTTCAGCCTACGGTCAAATTTGTTGTTTAATATGCTTAATGTTTAATGTGTTTCGTCTTGATATGCGTCATGTTATGTTTTGTCTTGTGGCTTTACCGTTTCTTGTTTGATGGTGTTTGGTGCGGTGTCATTTCGTGTGTTGCTCTCCCTGTTTGCCTATTTTTTCCATATTGAAACAATTTTTCTTACATACAGACGGCCATGGACACGGAATTTTCACATCACTATATATTTCTGAAACTGAACGAGGCATTCTATTGGTTAAGAAGCCACTGCTAAAATGGATTTATTCTTTTCTCTACTAATATTCTGGATTTAGGGGAGGGGATACTGTACACCTGTAATAAGTTGGTGTATAAATGCCTTCCTTTTTTAATCCAAACTGATCCTTAGAACCAGGTCCGGAGGTTATTAAAGGTTAAACCCGAGTCTGAGATCATTCTCAAGTTTCATCTTGGTCATATATGGAGCTTGTTCAAAGTCTGACCAATGAAATACTTGAGAATGAACTCGGACTCGGGTTCACATATCTGATGATTAGTTTCTGGGGAGCTGAAACAACATAATACCATTTCACAAAACCGTGCTTTAATTGCATTCACTATTGCAATATAATGACGAATTCTCATTCCAAGCCCTCTCTATTAAATTGTCAAGTACTTGTCATGGCTTACTCCCGTTTCACCTCAGGTGACTTTCAATTGCAAATTGCATTTCAATTATATGCTTACATCCAACATATTATAGATTGATGAGGTCACAAGTATTCTATGGAACCAACGGCTTTGATCCGGGCACAGATAAACACACAGGTAGAACCGTCGACCTTCAGCTAAACAGACAGATGGCTTGTTATAAATGTATGAGTTGGCCAATTTCAATTAAAATAGGAGGTAGTGACAATATCCCATTTGTGCATAATATAAACACTTTACAGCTGTCAAATGTGTCTGTCTTACTATAAGTTGTAATATTTAATTCAAACGTTTAACCCTTTCGCTGCCAATGCCGGAGCTGTGATTACCTATGCAAACAGTTTGGATCCAGATGAGACGCCGAGTAACTCGGCGTCTCATCAGGATCCAAACTGTTTGTTACTGTTACTATGTTTTTGGAAAAAAATGAAGAAAATCAAAAGTATGAAAATTTGTAGCAGACGACAAAGTTAGCAGACGACAGAGTTTGGCAGCGAAAGGGTTAAACGAATTCATATCCACGTTAGCCATAAACGTTCACAAAATCGAATTATTGAACAAGACAATGTTTGAACTGTATAACTCTTAACTAGACAGAGAAGCCTTTGTGTGCCTTTGCAATCAGACAAGAATCAGATCAGATGGCCCCTGTAGGAGGTCTGCACTATTTGCTTATGGGATTATATATATAATGGGGATAGACAGAAGCCATTAACAAACTCCTTTCCTTTGCACCGGATCGAAGTTTAACTCTGGTGCAACGAATCCGAATGAAAAAGTATAAAGAAGAGATATAAAATTAGTCAATCAGTACAGACTGTTTAAAAAACAAATATATTATCACATTTATACTTATAGGTAAACCCAATCCGGGGCCGTTTAAACAATACTGTTATAATTTGTAAGACGGTTGAAAGAGCATTTGACCACCAATGTGTATCGACCATGTCCCGCTCTGTCAATGAACTACAAATATTCCATTACACAAATTATCCTCAACAAAAAAATAAGATTGACCTGTTGATTTAGAGTCTTATGGTACCTGTTACTTATAGAATTTTATCAGGAAGAAAAATGTATGTTTGTGACTTTGATTATGTTCATATGATTTGTTATGACACTAAAACGTTTTGTGTTGGTTTTTTTTTTTCAATTCAAAAAGCTTTATCCCGTAATTTTGATAAAAACCACACTTCTAGATCAGAAAATGTCTATATCAATACATGCACTGGACAGTGATACTAGCATGTGGGATTTGCTCCGTGCACAGACAGACCTCTGGATCTTCCTCCACCTGTAATTAGCAAGACGACACAACTAAAATCCTTTTAACCCGATTTAAAATCCAGAACAAATAAACTAAAGTTTAGAAACTAGAGAAGTAAATAAATTTTTATTATGAACTCTGTGAAAGTATTTGTAAAACACATTAATTTTGTTATTCGTCCTGGCCGAGTATTTGACACGTTGCTGATACTTAATTGATTACGTTGGTTTTTACACTTTGCAGTATACAGGTATACAGATACAGTAAAACCCCGATCTCTCAAACACCTTGGGGACCATAAATTCTAGTTTGAATTAAGGGTGGTTCGAAAGATCCGAGTCTCATATTCGTTTGGTAGCAAATGGTACAGAATTTGTTCGAGCGTGAGTTTGAGAATTTTTTCATGTCGAAAATGAATAAACAAAATTCTATAACAAAACTCACTGTTTTGCTGCCTTTGCAATACAATTAAAATATTAATGCAACCCAAAATTCTATAAAAAACATCGTCCCATTATTCCAAATTTCGTGTTTCTGCCATGAACGTATCTATGCTTTGTATATATCTCGCCATTTTGGTCTGGTTAAAAACAGGGACTGAACGACCTGTCATCATCGTCTCGGTTTATGTACAACGGTCTACAACCCATTTAAATATCTACGAGAACACACAAAATTGGTAAACTTCCGTTATTTAGATGGTTGCAACAGATCGGTATTGACATCCTTGTGTTTTCGTAAGTGGATTCACATATAGAGCCAACAATTAGCATCCACGGATAAAAACAGAGGAGAACAAATATATTCGTTCAACTTTTTTTTCTGCCATTGTGAACAATGAAGTTTGAACATTTCGATTGTGTTATAACCCTACGATATGTCAGTCAATGTTAGCTCAAAACAACCTTCACAAACACACACATTTAAATTTTAACACCTTGATAAAAACATCACACATTCACCCATTGTCTACCAATCACGTAATTATCGGCGAGCTGAGATAGTCACCTTAGAGGTGTTAATCTTCGGTTCGACGCGCAGCCATACAGGTAAGACAACGGTTCGACTTATCAAAGGTACTTTGCACTGTTTTGTTAATCAGCGGACCGGGAGATGAGTTCTAGAGTTCGAGTTTCGCATGGTCTAATTATCCGAGGTCGAACATATAGAATTTAAGAAGGAATGAGTTGGGACCGCAGAATTAGTTTGAATTAAGGGTAGTGAACGAGTTTTCCGGGTTTCGAGAGTTCGGGGTTTTACTGTATATTGGTGATAATAGACATTCGCATATTGCCTCCACAATCTTGTCTCGGGTTGCCAAACACACAAATTTTAAAATATCATAACAGGCATATTTACCACAGTTTGGATTCCTCGTTTACCCTTTCACGGCCAATGTCACAAACATGCACCACGACAAATAGTGCAGTACCAGATCAGACGCCACCTTTTCAAGTCTCAAATTCTATTTCTATATTCATGTATGTGTTTTATTCCTTTGAAATTTTCATTTATTTGTCTCATTTCCTTATTTACCAAATTGTTCAACAAAAGTGGTTTGCAGACGACAATTAGACATTTGGCGCCGAAACGGTTAAACCTGGTTCCCCCGAAACCTGGTTCCTCCGTAAAAAATTGGATCTGGTACAATGTCGACTATTTCCAACTCGGCGTCTCATCCGTACCTATGTTGTTTGCAAATTGTTAGTCAGGTCGCAATAAGCAAGACATTTATTTATCATGAATTTGGTTGTAAGTGTCCTCTGCAAACAAACATATCGTCAGCTTCTTCACGTACTTATTAATTGTTTATTTCATTTCTTTTCAAATGATTGAACATAAAATGTCATAAAATTACAAATATGTGTCATGCAGGCAACACCACATACAACCCGAACATCACTATAACAAGAACACATTAAATGTACATAACTACCAACACACAAAAATACAAACAAAGACAAACAAACAATAAGAGAAGAACCGCCTTGGAACGATCAATGACAGTTATCACTGGGGATTTACACATGTTTAGTTTATTTTCTGGTCTGATGCAATGGTGATCGTCGTTTTATCTAGACCAACAATATTCGAATAGTCATAAAATTTTATGGATTTCTCAAGATCCGTACATCCCTTCCTTTAAACGATATACATTTTTGCGCATTCAGGGTCGAATCTGTTTGTTTATGAAATAAAATAAATATGTTTCCACATTTTCTGGTGATGTACTGGCGAAATGTCCCTGATTAACAACGTTGAAGTTGCAATATTTCTAAAGATCCTAGCATCGATATATTCTCTATATTTTCTATTTACAAACGTAAAAGTAGATCACATGGTAGACGTAGAAATTGTAATATTAAGCGTAAATTACGTCGCAATGTGTCTATTCATGATTCACATACCATTCTTAAAAGTTCTACACCTAATGGGGTTTCAGCAGGTGTTAAGTGCTTGTGTTGCGGCCGTAAAACGTCGCCCCGTACTTCATTTGGGGTCTGCAATTTTCTCTCTTTGTGTTGCAATTTTTGCTCTCGGGGATCACCCCCTTTCAGAATTTATAATCTTCACAACAGCAGGTGTTAAGTGCTTGTGTTGCGGCCGTAAAACGTGGCCCCGTACTTCATTCTCAGTGTTGTTATACCTTCTGATCCTTCGAGATCATGAATTTCAGTACTTCTTGTTCTGAAAATTGAATACCGCTTAAGCCGGTGCTAGGGGGCGTGAGCAGTGTTGCACTTTCAATTACTGTTCATGAACAGCCTCAATAAAACCGAGTCTGCAATTTTCTCTTTTTGTGTTGCAATTTTTGCTCTCGGGGATCACCCCCTTTCAGAATTTATAATCTTCACAACAGCAGGTGTTAAGTGCTTGTGTTGCGGTCGTAAAACGTCGCCCCGTACTTCATTCTCAGTGTTGTTATACCTTCTGATCCTTCTCGATCATGCATTTCAGTACTTCTTGTTCTGAAAATTGAATACCGCTTAAGCCGGTGCTAGGGGGCGTGAGCAGTGTTGCACTTTCAATTACTGTTCATGAACAGCCTCAATAAAACCGAGTCTGCAATTTTCTCTTTTAGTGTTGCAATTTTTGCTCTCGGGATCACCCACTTTCAGAATTTATAATCTTCACAACAGCAGGTGTTAAGTGCTTGTGTTGCGGCCGTAAAACGTAGCCCCGTACTTCATTCTCAGCGTTGTTATACATTCTGATCCTTCGAGATCATGAATTTCAGTAATTGTTCTGAAAATTGAATACCGCTTAAGCCGGTGCTAGGGGGCGTAAGAAGTGTTGCACTTTCAATCACTGTTCATGAACAGACTCAATAAAACCGAGTCTGCAATTTTCTCTTTTTGTGTTGCAATTGTTGCTCTCGGGGATCACTCCCTTTCAGAATTTATATATCTCAACTTATTCGGTTTGTTCTTTGCTAAACCTTTAGCTATAACCGATAAACTTCTAAAGCAAGGTTAAGCTAGGGTGACTTTGAGAGAAGTGCGAGGTTAGGACGTCCGTAAACCGGTTTAAACCCCCAGTGGTGTTTTTGCTGCTGACCGTGCCAAGGCGGTACTCTCTTTGTCACCCTTCCTTTTGTTTGCGTTGCGTCTTTGTGCTTGTGGTTTGTTCATGTTGTGGAACGTTTGTCCCTGGTTCTTATGTCTCTGTTGGTGTTTTCTGTGTTCATTTCGTGTGTGTGTGTGTGCGTTTGGGTGTGTGGTTGTGTGTGTGTGTGTGTGTGTGTCATACTGTCTATCGGTGTTTGGTGGTGGTTGCGTCTTGCATGTGGCTTTGCCTGCTTGACTTTACTACTTTTCCATTTACACATATCACCAACTTCGGAAAACGTTTTTTAAATGTTCTTATCGAAATTTACCCCTCATTAGTAAATATAATCACAATAAGGCATCTCTCACCCAAACATTTATGATGATGTTATCTTCAAAATCGGGAAAATTTGAGGTCATATCCATTTTTATGATTTGTTTATAAAACACATTAAAAGGTAATGCACCTATTATATTGCAACGCACTGCATGTTTGGTTATTGTTCGTGAGAGATGACAGACCGAGGGTAGTGTTCTATAATGGTATACTCTTAAACTCATTAACGGGATGAGCTTACTAGACTCATATATTACTTTTTCCCTGTCGTACCCTTAATGGCTTCTCTGCAGTTGCTCTGACTTCGGCAAAGTCATTGAGTACATATTTGACGGATATTCCACAGTTGTAATGCTATGTTTTACATATTGTCATGTGTTTACCGTTTTCTATGTTGTGGGAAAGTCCGGCGGGGATACCTTTATTTACACTATTTGGTGACTATGTGGGGGTGGGCGTGGGGATGTGTGGGGGTGTATGTATGTGTGGGGGTGGGGGGTGCGTGTGTGTGTGTGTGTGCGTGCGTGCGTGTGTGCGTGTGTGTGCGCGTGTGTGGGGGGTCTTTTGGGTGGGGTATTGGGTGGGTGTAGGTGGGTGAGTGTTTGTATGTGTGTAGGGTGTGTGCGCGTGTGCATGCGTGCGTGCGTGCGTGACATGCTGTCTATCGATGTTTTAGTGGTGGTTGTTTCTTGTATGTGGCTTTGCCTGCTTGACTTTACTGCCTTTTTATTGAAGTATTATATTCATGATGTCTATCATTTATATGTGTGACGTAAGTGATATTCTAATGTTACTGTTCTAACATGGTATTTAGTCTGGAGTCTTGTAAATAGATAATCGCCACCAGCCTCCACACATTTGTGCATGGTTTCCTGCACATATAGTGGAACACTCGTGGTCACGCACTACCAATGTGCTCGATGGTAACTTGTCTCCACAATAACAATGTCTTTGAAACTGCAAAAAAACACAAGAAAAAGCAAACATAAATACGCATTAGCATATATTTTAATGGTATATGAACACGTGATATTGGGCATTTACAGAAACTCTATAGCCAGATCTGTATAGGTGAAGTGTTAAACTGTAAAGTTCTTTTTTATTCAATTCAACAACTAGAAATCATCGACATGTACCTAAGTTTTTGCGATGATACATTTACCTGACAGAGATTCCGTTTTTTTTGCTTTGCAAACAGAGTTGATCCAGACCAGACACCCTTACACGGAGGAAATCGTTTTCCGATTGGTTAATAACCTGAGCGTAGCATTGAACAGATTATATAATACAGTGAAATCGAGTAAATCCTTTGCATGTACTTGATAGAGACACAGTGTAACACATTTGCTGGATTTTTCGATTTTGTAAATTGCTTTGAAAACAAAAGAGAAAATTCCAGACTCGGTTTTATTGAGTCTGTTCATGAGCAGTCATTTAAAGTGCAACACTACTCACGCCCCTAGCACCAGCTTAAGCGTTGTTCAATTTCCATCACTAAAGGCATTGCACTGTCGACCCCGAAGAAACGGAAAATATAACATCACTGAGAATGAAGTACGGGGCGACGTTTTACTTCGCTTTTTACCCATTATTTTACGTATATCTATGTACCCATTTTCGAATGAAACTTTTGTTGAAATATAAGTGTAATTTCAAGGTAAATAAAACGGTACACTACTTACTTCCAAGCCAAAGTAGACATAAGCATCTTCGACACAACGCGTTTCACATAGTTCACGTGTCATTTGGGCATTGTGGAAGTGCGTACTTGCAATCAGTACTCGAGTTCGAGTGTCCATGTAGCATCCCTGGTATACAGCATCTAAACAGAAAATGAGCGAAATGAATGCGGACTGAAATACTGTAGAACTCTTTTGCTGCCTTGAGCAAATTTCTGATCATCTTTGCAAACAGTTTGGAACATGACACAGGAACATGACACCTACTAAGGCGAATGAAAGTAAACAAATAATAACAGTTTTTGTAAGAGGTTTTGTAGAATGACAAAAATGGTTCCGGGTCAGAATTTAACCCTTTCGCTGCCAATGCCGGATCTGTGATTACCTATGGAAACAGTTTGGATCCAGATGAGACGTCGAGTAACTCGGCGTCTCATCAGGCTCAAAACTGTTTGTTACTGTTACTATGTTTTTGAAATAAAAATCAAGAAAATAAAAAAAAATGAAAATTTGTAGCAGACGACAAAGTTAGCAGTCGATAGCGTTTGGCAGCGAAAGGGTTAAGCAGATATTAATTTTGACAGCAGGATAAGGGCTAATGGCTCTATAGTACGTGTCCATCAAAATGGACGCTGTCATGACGTTTAAAACTTGAAACATTTTTTGAGTATTTGACTATCAGTACTTCGTTATATGACCATTAGAAATTATCTCATGCCTCAATCGTCTTTGTATCTATGCATATAGGCTCTATATATACACGGGAGTAAAGGAGTCCCAGATTTTCAAAACTTCGTGAATTAGTGTGTCTCTGTTGTAAATGTGATTTATTCTCTTCTAAAGTTTGATTTTGACAGTTAATCATGCGACTTGTTATGCTAATACATTGCAATACTTTAATGATTGAAGCCCTTAAAGTAACAGGTTCAGTTATTGTTCAACTTGGTCGCCATTTTGATGAAATATATATGGCCACGTATAAGGTTGAATCCCATTCACAAGCCATTTGATATCACATAGTTGAAACCAAAAAATATGTAATATTAGTTTTCTGTTGCGATCTGACGCATTGATGTATGTATCATATGTTTATGTCAGCCAACATAACTGATTATTAGATAAAAGCATATAAAAATGTAGTACTCTGAATGTGAAGGAGCCATGTCCAGAACATTAGTTATTGAAGAGATGCTGAAGTAAGACGTCGCCATTGAAATATAGCTAAAGGGTTCATGGTTCCCTTAATTATTTACATCATGGGTATTCGTGTAAACTAATGACTTCATGAATACTAATAAGATGAACTTTCTTAATAGCATATGAATTCAGGAATATTTAGTCATGGTATATACTGCAGAATAAGATCTTTATAAATACATGAACAAATAGATTAGATTGTGATCGTACGGCATTTATTGCAGCCGTCTGGTCTGATTTCACTCTATTTGCAACACTATTTAAAAACGTATTCATAAGTTATGCAAAATGTTTGAAGAATAGCTTAAACATTTACATAATGAATATCCATGTATGAAATGAAAACCTTATGAATATGAATGATTAAGAGGATAATTTCTCTTTCCGTTTACAAAGATCAAACCTCACTTACTATTACAGCTTGTGTTTGGTAGTGTCCACTCTCCGTCTTTCTGGCACTCACTTTTTATATGGTTATACCGATGTCCCGTGATTGGAATTTCACAAAAGTATTTTATCTTACTGGCCTTCTGTCGTCGGTTACCTAAGATCTGTGTTCTGTCACCTAGCGAGGATGGTTCTCCACATTCTAATAGAAATTCCATTAAACATAATGACATTGACATTGATATTACAGTAACACATCTTTAAGCCTTTATCCTCATGAATATTTGTATACTAATAAGTCAAGACTTCATGAATATCCAGTAACTGAGTTTTTATAATAACCAATGAACAAAAGAATTTAATTGGTCATTTCAGAAATTGTAGAATAAAATCAGATACTTATTATAACATACAAACTGTGGAATAGAATTATATTTTTATTATGATATGGGCAAACAGAGTAGACCCTGATCAACTGCAGTTCGAACTGTCTTTCTCTATTTTCAAAGGAGCTCATTGTGTGTCTGTGAAGTAACGGATTAAAATGGGTAAACAAATAAAGAATATTTATTGATTTGAAGGATACTTGGTGCACTTCTACTTCTACTACAACCAATAATTATTGTTGCAATTATACTTTAACTACAAATACTCGTTACACTACTACATTTGTTTTTATTCTTCTACTACAAACCGTTGGTACACTACTACTTGTACATCAAACACTTGTTGCACTACTACTTGTACTACCATTACCTGTTGCGCTACTACTTCTACTACAACCACTTGTTGCACTTCTACTCCTACTACATAAACTAGTGGCCTTCTACTTCCACTACAAACACTTGTTACATTAATACGTCAACTACAAACAATTGTGACACAGACACTTCTTCTCCAAACAACAGTGTCAGAACTACTACAAACATGTTTGCATTTCTACAAACAATAGTTGCACTTCTACGCCTACAACAAACAATTGTTCCGCTATTACATCTCTTATAAAACATTTATATACTACGACAGCTGTTTCTAACATGTGTTGCACTTCTACTTCTACTACTACCTCTTCTAGTGCCGTCACATATACTGGCATGTTCTTAATAATAACAATCATAGCTGATAGTGTTTGATTGTTACGTTCATAGGGGATCTTACATGAGTGTTCATAACAATTTGTTTTTACGAAACGAGTTTACAATAATAATATGACACGATCTTTCGCGAGTGTTATATTCATTATAGTAAACGGGTTTCATTAAAACAATTCGCAATGAACACCTACGAAAGATTCTTTTTTATCATTTAACCCATAAAATGTCATAAAAAGTGAAACAATCTATAACCAACGGCTGTTTCAGCCATTGTTGACAATGTTGTACAGGCGGGTTCAAACTGTTTATTTGCATAAAATGTCCTGATGCATTTCAACGATTTACGGCACTCTGTTCACTCCCATACGGCAGATTATGTGATAATCGATTTTATTCAGCACTGCTATAACATCATAATTATGCTACATCATAACAAAACAAATACCTACAGCTAACCACATAGCTACATCATAACAAACCGCATGCAAATACTTACATATAGCTACTTCATAACAAAACAAATATATGCAGTTACTCATATAGCTAATTCATAACAAACAAATATATGCAGTTACTCATATAGCTACTTCATAACAAAACAAATATATGCAGTTACTCATATAGCTACTTCATCAACATATACACATATATCTTCACTACGCATTCTATAACACATCTTATTTATCACATTTTAGTTCTCTTTTGTACGAATAATTGTTTACACAATCCGCAACGATTAACACGACAGAGATAGGTCTTTAAAAGGAGATGAGTGCTTAATGCAGATCAAAATAAATGCTATATGCTCTCCAATGGCAGGTTGTTTTCTTTTATAAAGCTTCCTGCCGTCCTATAATCAAGAGTTATGCATATTTTGAGCGGACTTATTAGAGTTGTCTGTTGATGTCTAGTTATACCTTGTGTTTGACATTGGACGGTTCCTCCCTTGTCACGACAAGATTGCCTGACTGAACAATTACACTTTTTGGACGCGTTCTCCTGTGTGATAGAAAACAGACATGAATCATGATATTACCTATTCTCGTGCTGAAAAACACTTCTCGTGCTGACAAACTAAAGTCTTTAAAAACCTGCTAATATTAACCGAATTTCAAACAGCTTTGGTCCTGATGAGAGGCCGAGTTGTTCGGCGTCTCATCTAGAACCAAATTGTATGGAAATTAGTTTGGTCATTTCGGGCACTAAAACGTCCCGTGGTACCAAAGGATGTTGGACATAAAGGAACGCTATAAGCACGGATTCACAGCAAATCAATAGCGCTCATACACATATCATACACATATACCATACACATACACATAAAACTGTTTTATATGCTCAACACAGCTGCACCTTTAAACCAAAATAAATCTTATTAACAAACAAAAGACAAATTGTGACGCCAAAACTTGCGCAAAGGTAGAACACGACATAACATCGCAAAATGCCTTACTTACTGAAAAGCATATAAAGGTTGGGCAAAGTTTAAGATACTGCGACACTTAAACGAATCATTTTGAGTTGAAGGGCACGCGCTAAAATACTGATCAGTGGTTAAACACAGCTCGTAGATCAGTTGCCGCAACTGCGTATCGAAGTCCGAATATAGTTAGTACTTTTTGAAATATTATGTAATACACTAAGCACGCCGCATTGACCCTAAACAAGCAATAGAATCAGGTGGCGACTGATCTATGTCTACAATGCTTCCAGTTCTTTTTTTCTCTCATTTTATAAGACATCTTTATGGTCATATGAAGGCCTATTCTACAGACACTAGTCGGTTCTGAATTATGTTTCACGGTTGCATTTCAAACAGAAAATATGGTTACCCTTACTAATATTAAGTATTCGGATAAACGTAGGCAAACGGTGCGGACCCAGATCAATATTATCATGAATAATATACCCTAACTAGAGTTTTTTGTCACAAGAACAGATGTCTCTTCCATCATCCTTTTTCAAATACAAAAATTCAATGTCTGTAATGTCTGTAACTCCAAAGTTATCAGGGGAAGACAATTCAAAAACTCCAGATGCACAACAACTCATGCTGGTCAACATTCATGTGAAGTTTGGTGACTCTAGTCCTAGTGGGTTCAGAGATACGCTTGACACAAAGTTTCTCTTATTTTAAGTTATCATATCAGGGGCTATTAGAACTATCACTAAAGGTGATAGATACCCCCGCATGGCATCTTTGATTGCAAATCCAAGTTTCTGACACCAACTACCCATGTAATAGGACCAAAACACAAACTATTCAATGTTCATGGGGAGATAAATCTGTAATGGCTGGATATAAACATATGAAAATTGTGTCTTACACATCTGTTATTTGTGTATATTATGTATTGCAAGTATTAATTGAATAACTTAAAAATTAAAGGAATTTGCGACACCAATCCCCATGTTTCATGCCAAAATGTCACATAAATACACAAAGTTCAAGGCGAGATAAATCTGTAATGGCTGCAGTTAAACAAATGAAAATTGGGTCCTACACATCTGCCATTTGTGATTAATATGTATTGCAAGTACAGTGATCCTTCACTATACCGGCATTCGTTACAATGGCACCCTCGTTATACCGACAGTTTGCATTGAAACACAATTACCGTTAAGTCTTTGAAACAACCACTAAATAAATACGTGAAATGCCAGTAGGACAGGTAATCGCTTAATGTAGAACACAAGAAGTGCACTTCTTGTGTTTTGCATTAAGTGTTCACTTGTTGGTACTAGTTTAAAACTGGCCAAGTGTTTCCTTTCATATTTAAACTCGTTATAACAGACACCACGCTGTACCAGCAACATATCTGAAAACAAACACTTCCGTTGTAATAGGGGTTCATTGTATCGAATGAGTAACTTATTTGATTGAGTTTGCCACACCAACCCCCATGTTTCATGCCAAAAATGACAAAACATACTCAACGTTCAAGGGGAGATAATTCTGCAATAGCCAGAGCTTTACACGGGAAAATTAAGTGTTGCACATCTACTATTCATGGCTTTTATGTATACCATTTCTACACTAAATAACTTTCAAATTGAAGGAGGAGTTTGCGACACCAACTCCAAATGTTTCATGCAAAAATGACAAACAACTCAAAGTTCAAGGGGATATCATTCTGCAATGCTCAGTGCTTGACACATGAACGTTGATTGTGTCTGCAAATCTACTATTCATGTTTATTATGTATACAAAAAAGAATAACGTTTAAACTGAAGGAGGAGTTCATAACACCAAGCCCAGGTTTAAACACAAGCACATCTACTAATCATGGTTATTATGTATGCCAAATGTAAACTGAATAACTTTCAAACATGCCAACATGACAAAAAGGTCGATAGTTCAAGGGGAGACATTCTGCAATGGGCAGTGCTAAAGACATGGCAATTGTGTCTTGCACATTTATTAATCATGATTATTATGTATACCAAATATAAAAGGAATAATTTTCAACTGAAGGAGGAGTTTGCAACACCAACTACCCATGTTCAAATGCGGATGGACGGACTGGCCAACCGACTGACCAACCAACCGACCAACCAACCGCCCACCCGACCGACCACCAGACAGGGTAATTCCAGTAAACTCCCTCAAACAAGTTTGCGGGGGTATTATAACTCAACAGGTTATCAGGGCCAGGGGAGACAAAGTCCAGGTGCACAACAACTCGTGCTAGTGAACATTCCTGTGCAGTTTAGTCACTCTAGCCCTACAAGTGAACTTCAACTTGGAGATCCTTCGGAAGCAAAAGTAGCAATGAGAAAAGAGAAAATTGCAGACTCGGTTTTATTGAGTCTGTTTATGAGTAGTAATTAAAATGCAGCACTACCCATGCCCCCTAGCACCGGATTAAGCAGTATTCAATTTTCAAAACTAATAATATCAAAACAAATAATCCCATAGGACCAGAAAATATAACTACACTGAGAGTGAAGTTCGGTGACTCTAGCCCTAGCGGTTTCAGAGATACGCGTGACACACAGTAAAGATTGTCAAATTTTAATTCAGCAGAGGCAATAACTTCAAGGTTATCAGGGGAGGCATTTCCAATACGCGAGGTGCACAGCAATTCATGCTTGTGAACATCCCTGTGACTCTATCCTTACTGGTTTCAAAGATGCGCGTGACAGAGTTTCTCTATTTTTAAGTTCTCATATCAGGGGCAATAACTCAACAATTATCAGGGGGACAATACGCGCGACACAAAGTGTTTAAGTACAAGTCGTCAGGGGCAATAACATTCCTGTGAAGTTTGGTGACTCTAGCCCCACTGGTTTCAGAGATACGTTCGACACAAGTTTGTGACAGACAACTCTGGCAAAACAATATGTCTGCCAATAACTTAATAATGATGTACCCTAGACAAATGTGGGCAAATAGTGCAAGCATTAATCAACCTGCTCCTGAAGTATAACCCCTAATTATCTTATAAACTAAGGCAAATCTTGCAGACCCAGATCAAACTCCTCTTGAATAACTAGTCACATGTACTTATATATCATGTACACAAATGCATTGCTATTATGTGTGTGAAGAGGATCTGTAAATGTATGTTGCTTTTAACCCCCTCTCTTTGGTAGATATGATACACTTTCCTAAGAAAGTTCATGAAATGAAATATATTTAGACTATATTGTGTTCGGGTATGTTTCATTAAAATGCTAACCCCAAAACGCCTAAAATCGCAAATCACCGTACTTGTCAAATTTCTCCACCTTGTAAATTCAATACGATATACAGAATCTTTAATAGAGAGAATATTAACTGTGTACTTGACAAACAGCAGCCTTGAGAAAATTTCACAGAAATCCACTGAAACGTAAAAATGGAAAAGTAGTAAAGTCAAGCAGGCAAAGCCACATACAAGACGCAACCACCACCAAAACACCGATAGACAGCATGACACACATACACACACAACCACACACCCAAACGCACACTCACACACGAGATGAACACAGAAAACACCAAAAGTCACACAAGAACCAGAGACAAACGTTCCACACATGAACAAAATCACAAGCACAAAGACGCAAGGCAAACAAAAGGAAGGGTGACAAAGAGAGTACCGCCTTGGCACGGTCAGTAGCAAAAACACCACTGGGGGTTTAAACCGGTTTACGGACGTCCTAACCTCACACTTCTCTCAATGTCACCCTAGCTTTACAAATAGTGTAAATAAAGGTATCCCCGCTGGACTTACCCACAACATAGACGACGGTGAACACAGGACAACATGTAAAACATAGCATAATAACTGTGACCAACCGTCAAACATGCACTCAATGACTTTGCTGAAGTCAGAGCACCTGCAGGTAAGCCGTTAAGGGCACGACAGGGAAAAAGTAATACATGAGTCTGGTAAGCTCATCCTGTATCCAAGTTTAAGAGCATACCATCATAGAGTACTACTCTCGGCCTGTCATCGCGCAAGCAAAGAGGGAAGCGTAGCTACCGACTGTAAAAGGGTCGATAACCAAACATGCAGTGCGTTGCAATATAATAGGATCATAACCTTTCTTTTTAAATGTTTTAATGCGTTTAATAAACAAATCATGAAAATGGATATGACATCGAATTTTTCTAAGTTTGTAGATAACATCCTCATAAAAGTCTGGTTGAGAAATGCCTTGTTGCAGTAACGTCCGTAGATTGCAATTATATTTACTATTGAGTGGTAAATATCGATAATAAAATTTAGAAAAAGTTTTCCGAAGTTTGTGATATCTGTAACCTTGCTTAAGAAGTTTATCAGTTATAACTAAATTACGTCTGTTAAAATCTTCAAGGAAAGAACAGGCTCGGGCAAACCGAATAAGTTGAGAAATATAAACCCCATAAGATGTAGAACGTGGCACATCTCCATCTAGAAAAGGATAATTAACAATTTTAAAATTAAAATCTTCTCTTTTATCGTATATTTTGGACAAAACTTTATCATTTGTAATTGAAAGATTCAAATCTAAAAATGAAGCTATAATGTCAGATTGATTCGCTTTGTTTAAAGACAGTTCTTTTGGGTAAATTGAAGAAATCATAGTTTCAAAATAAGGATTATCTAAATTCAAAATATCGTCTAAATATCTTGAAGTTTTATTAAAAGCATTAACAATATCGGTCTGTGTATCAGGTTTTAAGTTTAGCATAAAATCCCTCTCATAGCAATACAAATACCAATCTGCAACAAGAGGGGCACAATTTGTACCCGTGGGTATACCAACAACTTGACGATATATGGTATCCCAATAACGCACAAATATATTATCTAAAAGAAAGGTAAGAGATCTACAAACATCAAGGCAAGTCCACATTGTGTAATGTTCAACTTCTGAATTCGAAAAGAATGAACGTTGAACATTACAAGCAATGAACATTTTGTTTTCTGTGGCAAAGGTTTTTTTCTATTAATTCAATCAGTTTATCCTTTATAAGATGGTGAGGTAGAGGAGTATAGAGTGTAGAGAAATCATAAGAGCTCAGTAAAGAAATGTTATACTGTTCATTTTCAAGTTTTGCTAAAACATCATTTGAATTTTGTATGGACCAAAAACATTAATACCAGAATTTTCATGTATTTTATCACAGTAGCGTTATACATGTTCTTTGATCGTAGTAAGACAGGACGTCAAAAGTATAGATAATTTAGTAGTGGTACAACAGCTAGAGTTGGCAATAAAACGCGCCTTATAAGGGTGTTTATGTAGTTTCCGAATCCAGTACAAAGTAGAAAGTTTATGTTGTTTTATGTTAGGACCAGACTTAAAATTATTGCACATTTTTACATGTTCCGAGACTATATCTTTTTCAGGTGTTTGAACTGTTATATAAGTTTTTGAATCAGTTAGCTCCTTCTTTAAAACATCAACATAATACAATCTTCAAATAATGATTACATTATTTGATGCCTTGTCAGCAGGAACAAGAACATAATTTGAATGAAAATTAAATATATTTTGTTCAAATAGCGAAATGTAACTCTAGGTCGAGGTGGTAAAAGATGGTAATTTGATTTGTAAAAAGTAATACGCGTATCAATAATATCAAAAATACATTTCTTCCAATCCGAAAGGGCATTAACATCAGCATGCTCTCGTCGACACCATTTGATGCAGAATTCTTGAATAGCTTCCGCAATATGAGTTCGACAAGCGTCAAAATCAATAAGGGAAGGTAATCTTTATTTAGGTCCTTTAGTTAGGAGGGTCCTGAGACGTTTTTCCTTAATGATATCAAAATTGCCAGTAATAACATGACCAGCTGGTTTATAGCAAAAGCTAGAAATGCTACAATCTCAAGAAATAGGGGTATTAACATCAATATTTAAGTCAGAGACAATTTTGTTATAGTTAAAAATAACATTTCTAATAGGTTTATTATATTTATAACAGATAATAGGTGATTCAGAGTTGATTAAATATTTGGGAATAGTATCGATTACATTCTTATCACGAAATATACTTTGAATATCAATAAAATCGATACCTTTAATTAGGAACTGAAGTTTCAGAAAATGTCTTTTATGTTCAGATTCTTTATCAATACATGGACGAAGAACATGCTGTGTGTAACTTTGTATAAGTGAGACAGTATTAATTAACGGATCTGTACACATATAGATTTTATCAGCCTCTTCGTCTATGGATTGAGACAGGAAAAGGGTAAAGACGATAAACAAGATAACATAGAATGTTTACCAGTTTGTTTTAGAATGGTATGTAAATCATGAATAGACATATTACGACGTAATTTACGCTTAATATTACCATTTCTACGTCTGCCATGTGATCTACTTTTACGTTTTCGAATAGAAACTATAAAGAAAATATCGATGCTTGGATCTTTATAATTGTTGCCGCTTTGGAAAATGTTATCATTAAGGCCTAAAGGAAAAGGTGTTTGTAACTTCTTTATCCAGTCTAGCTCTGTGATAAAACGAGCTTTAGATTTTAAACTACTAGTAGTTTTAGAATCATAATAGATTTGTTCTACTGGTTGAACCGAAACATATTTGAAAGAATGTCCTGTATGACGAAAATGCTGGTAGAGAAAATTGAGTACTTTTTTGATCCGGCAATGGTAACTGTGTTCACGAAACCTAGTTTTTAAAGTACGTCCTGTCTGACCTACATATTGAATGCTACAACGTGGCGCATTTCATGTAAGAACATATATAATATTAGATGAGTTTCAGTCTAAATCAGAATTAATCTTCACACTAAACACTCTACCATTAACAAGAGATTTAATTGTTGATCTAGTAGAAATGAAATTGCAACACATACACCTCTTACTATTGCACTTAGTAATTATTGGATACACCCTATGTATTTTGTTCAAATAATGTGAATTTAGATGGACTTTACTATAACGAAGGAGATATTGCTTTAAAGGAGACAGAACGATTTTAGGTCCATTATGAAAAATGTTACTAATAGCAGAAGAGGGAACATGAAAAGATGAAACAGAAGACAATTTTAGAGGTTTAATACAAACTGACGGCTGTAGTGGTTGGAAATTAGCCAGGTTATGAGGAATCTGAACAGAAGACACAGAGAGTAAATTCTGAAGGGTGGTGATCCACCGAAAGCAAAAATTGCAACACAAAAAGAGAAAATTTCAGACTCGGTTTTATTGGGTCTGTTCATGAGCAGTAATTGAAAGTGCAACACTGCTCACGCAGTTTAAATTAGTAATTTAGAGTATAGAGAGACTATTCATAATTTGTGTAGTAATTGTAGCACTCTTCCGTAAAAAGCGACATACGTATGTAACGAAAAGAAAAGTTGTGTAAAATAATAAAAACATACCAGAGGTTACGACAAAAATAAAGAAGACTAAGGATATGAAGGGAAACATTGTATGGGTAAAAAGTAAGAAGAAACACAAATAAGGTAAAGTCACACTAGAGAAAACGCAAAGGGCACAAATCTTAAAAGGGAAATTAAAATAGTCACACAATATGTCGGTGAGTACCGAAGCCACGATGAAGTGCAAAGTACGGTGTAAAGGTATGAGGAAACACATTGAATGTAGCGCAATTCCTGCAAGAGGAAGAAAACAATATTGATTGAATGTACGGGGAGACGTTTCACGGCCGCCACACTGCACAAACAACACTATTGTGCTTATAAATGGAAAAGTAGTAAAGTCAAGCAGGCAAAGTCACATACAAGACGCAACCACCACCAAAACACAGAAACACCGAACACCACCAAAACAGCATAACACACATAAACACACACAACCACACACCCAAACGCACACTCACACACGAGATGAACACAGAAAACACCAAAAGACACACAAGAACCAGAGACAAACGTTCCACACATGAACAAAATCACAAGCACAAAGACGCAAGGAAAACAAAAGGAAGGGTGACAAAGAGAGAACCGCCTTGGCACGGTCAGTAGCAAACACACCACTGGGAGTTTAAAATGGTTTACGGACGTCCTAACCTCACACGTCTCTCAAAGTCACCCTAGCTTTACAAATAGTGTAATTAAAGGTATCCCCGCTGGACTTACCCACAACATAGACGACGGTGAACACAGGACAACATGTAAAACATATTATAATAACTGTGACAATCCGTCAAATATGTACTCAATGACTTTGCTGAAGTCAGAGCACCTGCAGGGTGCCGTTAAGGGCACGACAGGGAAAACTTAAGTTCTGTTCAAAGTATCTGCTTTGAATACAATATGCCGTTTGTTGTCCATAATTCCAGCGTAAATTTTCAACGAAGTAATAACATTAAGTTTATATCTTTCTCTCGCCTATCTCGACTTAAAATCGTAGTTTAGATAAGTTTGGATCCTGATAAGGCACAGAGTGACTCGACATTCATCAGGATCTCTGCCAATAAATTCTTAAAACCTGGATCGAATCGGAAGTAGATTTGCACTAGATTTTGGGATATATTATTGATTTACAGTATGGATAAGGGTTAAAAGCGATACAAAACATTTTCATTAGTGTATATTTGACGTAAGTTATGATCCTGTAAATTATAAATTAGTCTCACAATATGCACGAACGCATAACACCGTTTCGTCTGTTTGGCCTTTAGCCAGCTGAGTATTTTGTCTGTCTAAATTATGGTTTATCCATTTGATAATACACTGTATATTCCACTTCTCTATATACAATCTCATACTTATCGTACAGAATGGATCCTGATGAGACGCCGTCGGTTAGTCCAGATTCAGTTTGTTCATAGAGGCAGACTATACTTATTAAATTAGTTATTTGGACACAATATCTCCCTTGTCCCCGAGGTCGTTCCAAAACATATACCTGTTCTGACTTTTGGTCATATACCTGTTCCGAATCTGACCAATCAGGGTCCAATGTTATAAACCTGCCGAGTCTGAGATCATTCTCAAGTACCTGGTTGGTCAGATTCTGAGCAAGCTCAGAATCTGACCAACCAGGTGCTTGAGAATAATCTCAGACTCAAGCAAAAAGTCTTATAATCTCGCGGCCAGATACTTGAGAATGAACTCAGACTCAGGGTTTTTCATTTTATGTTCTTGTCCCCGATTTTATAAAACGTTTTACTTGAATATGTTTTACTAAAGCATATGATTGTTGAGATACTTAAAAATTAGCTCAGGCTAAGACTCAGAGGTTTTCTTGCCGAAGAAGCAAATTTGACATCACTGTTATAAGACGGATATAGTAGTAAATACAGGAGAGCCCCTCTAATACGACCAATTAATGAACAAACATGGCTGTCTTCATAAGCAGGTGGTTGCTAAACGCAGGACGAAAGTTGTGCAGAAAGCTCCTATAAGAGCTCTCTGCATAACTTTCATCCTGCATTAAGCTACTACCTGCATCTAGCACCCATAATTATACCTCTTTTAGGTGGTCGTATTAGCGGCGTTTTACTGTATTACAAATATATAGTCTGCACTATTTGCCTAGTTTGTTCAATAACTTATTGTAATAAGGATAAACAAAACAGAACATGTGTTAGCAGATTCTCTGCGCACAAAAACTTGTGAATTTTTAGTTGGATGTCGCAATATGACTGAATATTGTTAAAGTGAAGTAGAACACCAATACAAACAAATGCTTCCAATTTGTTCAGTGTTTTAAAGACTGTTGATACGGTTTCTTGGCGAGTCATCCGGATCCATGTATTCAAACTCCACATCTCCCTGTAAAGCTGAATAAGACAATTTGGCACTATTTTCATGAATTTAACTAGAATAGTAGAAAACAATATAGACCATGAGTATAAAGTTCCGTCACGAACTGTTTGATCGACCTGGGTTTGTACAAATAACCGTATAGGAATTTAAATCACTTAACCGTATAGAAATTTAAATCACTTATTAAAACAAAAATCTCCCATGGTGCAAATGTAAATGCATCATGAGGGACTTAATTACGAGGCAAAACGTTTACTTTTGATTGATTTCCTTTTGTTGTTTTTACTGTTCCTTTCAGTATTCTGAACAATTTCGCATCATCAGAAAATATGTTTTTATAGCAGAAAATATGCTCCTGTAGCTTAATTGGTAGGAAGTTCGCTTTTGTAGCAAAACGACGTGTATTTGATATCGGGTTGATTTGCGAATAAACAAAACCGTGCAGCGAACACGATCTTGCAATATCTTGCATTAACCTGGTCACTCAAGAGACTAATAAAATTCTAATGTGCAATAGTGAAGCCCTAGAGGATTGTAGTTCCAGCCACAATGTTACAAGACAATGAATTAAATACTACCGTACACACCAGGCAGCCAAGCGGAATACTGAATTTATGAATATAAATTAACTGAATGTTAGTAATCATCTGGTGAACAGGGAATAACTATGGAATAAGATAGTGGTCATGCTAAGTGACTTTTCACTTCAAATCATGATGCAAATATTTGCTTTGGTATAGAGTTTACTTGGCATCAAAGAAAAAGAAATATCCAAAGATACACGCTATATCTCAAAATCCAAGATGGCTGCCGTCGGCCATTTTGTCGGCCATTTTGAAAATTTAAGTTGTCAAATGACCGAAAATGACTTGTCCTGGAACATAGTGTGAATTCTGAAGGGAGGTGATTTCTAGCTGATGTTTGGTCAATGAAAGTACAAAAATGAGTCATGCAGGAAACACCACATACAGAACAAACACTCGCCGCCCGAACTAGAAAAAACAACAAGAGACGCACAAAGACAAAACAAACATACAATAGGAGGAAGATGGAAATACCGCCTTGGAACTCATTTCTCTCATTAACAAGAGTGTTCGAAGGAACACAGGTGTCACCTGCTTGCATCTGACAAAATAAAATGTTAATATGTTGGAGTGAGAAAATCAGGAATAAATCAAAATGTATTGCATGCAGAGTGATGTACCGTAGTTATATCAATGGTCCTCAATGAAAGGAAGTACAAAAATGAGTCATGCAGGAAACACCACATACAGAACAAACAGTCGCTCGAACAGCAACACAAGGAAACAGAAAATATAAATAACTATAAAAACATCAAAAGACGCACAAAGACAAAATAAACATACACTAGGGGGACGATGGAAGTACCGCCTTGGAACGGTCAGTGACACATGTCACTGGGGGGTTAAACCGGTTTATGGGCGCCCAACCTCACACTTATTCCATCCCCACCCTAAAAGACAAACAGTGTAAATAAACGTATCCCCTCTCCGACTAATCTACAACAACCGCGATGGCAAATACAGTGGTAAAGTGCATGTATAACGATAATATTTAAGTGAACAAACTGTATCCACCTATCGTTAGTGTACACAATGATTGAGCTGCAAACAGAGTAACTGTAGAAAAGTAATAAATGGTACGACAAAAACGACATAGTACAGATATCAGACGTTCTCCTTCCGTTTCTGGATTTCAGAGGTCGCCTTCATAGAGTACTAAACCTTTCTTGTCGGCGTACATGCAAAGAGGCCAGCGTGATTGCCAACTGTAAAAGGTTTGTCAACCAAACATGCAGTATGTAGTTCTACATGATCATATCCCTTTTTAGTGATGCTTTCAACATATTTGATGAACAAAGTGAGAAAATGGGAATGTCCAATAATTTTACGAATTTATTTGTAAATCACATCACCATACAATTCAGGATGTGAAATACCGTGTCGCAGAAGCGCATTGAGATTACATTGGTACTTGCCAGAGATTTCGATATTAAAATTTAGAGAAAGTTTTTCTTAGTTTATGGTATCTATATCCTTGCTTAAGCAGTTTTTCAGTTAAAATGAAATTTCGACTGTTAAAATCGTCAAAAGATGAACAAGTTCTAGCAAAACGAATAAAAGTACAAAAATGAGTCATGCAGGAAACACCACATATAGATCAAACAGTCGCCTGAACAGCAACACAAGGAAACTGCAAATGTACATAACTATAAAAACAACAAGAGACGCACAAAGACAAAACAAACACACAATAGGGGGGGGGGGGGAGATGGAAGCACCGCCTTGGAACGGTCAATGAAAAAAAGTCACTGGGGGGTTTAAACCGGTTTATGGGCGCCCAACCTCACACTTATTCCATCCCCACCCTAAAAGACAAACAGTGTAAATAAACGTATCCCCTCTCCGACTAATCTACAACAACCGCGATGGCAAATACAGTGGTAAAGTGCATGTATAACGAAAACATTTAAGTGAACAAACTGTATCCACCTATCGCTAGTGTACTCAATGATTGAGCTGCAAACAGAGTAACTGTAGATATTCCAGAATTTTCATAAGTCTTATCACAGTAGAATTTAACATGTTCCTTTACCTTCGTTAAACAAGAAGTCAAAAGTATAGACAATTTAGTAGTTCTACATGAACTAGAATTTGCAATGAAACGCGCTTTATATGTTTTTTATGTAGTTTTGGTAATCAATACATTGTAGGAAGTTTTAATATCGGTTCCAAGTTGGTCACACTTTTTGACATGGTCTGAAACGATGGTATTTTCGTCAGTGGTAATCAAAATGTATGACTTGGTATTAATAATTTCCTGCTTCAAGACATCGATATAATGTAATCGTCAAATAATCATCACATTATTCGATGCCTTATCAGCAGGAACAAAAACGTATTTTGAATGGAAATCCTGTAATCCCTTTTTAAGATGTCTAAAAGAAATTCTAGTTTTAGGTGGAAGAAGGTGTTTATTAGAGCTATAAAAGGAAATGCGTCTCTCAATTATATCAAACATTAGTTTTTTCCAACTAGAAAGAGCATTAGACTCAACATATTCTCTTCGACACCATTGAATACTAAAATTTTGTAAAGCCTCCGCAATCTGAGCTCGACAAGAGTTAAAATCTATCAAGGATGGTATTCTATATTTGGGACCTTTATTCAATAGAGATCGTAGACGTTTATCTTTAATTATCTCAAACTTACCAGTAATCACATGACCAGTCGGAGAATAGTAAAATTTTGAGGTGGCGCAATCTCAATTATCAGGAATATTATCATCAATATTAAGGTCGGCCACAATTTTATTATAGTTGAAAATTGTATTTCTGATGGGTTTGTTATATTTGTAGCAGATGATAGGTGGTTCTGTATTTTTAAAGTATTTAGGAATAGTGTCAATTACATTTTTGTCTCTAAAAAGACTTTGGAGGTCAATAAAATCATTACCTTTATTAATAAAAGGAATTTTCAAGAAGAATATTAAGTGTTCAGATAATTTGTCAATGTGCGGTCTGAGAACATGTAGAGTAAAACTTTGTATCAAACTAGCCGTTCCTATGAGAGGATCTGATCTAAAAATAATTTTATCGGCTTGCTCGTCAATTTCTTTTAATGAAGATATAGATAAGGAGGAAAGTCTAGAAAGCATGGCATGTTTACCAGAAGTTAGACGTAAAGTATATAGATCAAGAATAGTCATTTTCAAACGAGATTTTGGTTGCGTTTGGGTGTGTGGTTGTGTGTGTGTGTGTCATGCTGTCTATCGGTGTTTTGGTGGTGGTTGCGTCTTGCATGTGGCTTTGCCTGCTTGGCTTCATATATCGTCAAGTTGTTGGTATACCCATGGGTACAAATTGTGCCCCTCTTGTTGCAGATTTGTTTTTGTATTGCTACGAGAGGGATTTTATGCTTAGCTTAAAACCTGATACACAGACCGATATTGTTAATGCTTTTAATAAAACTTCAAGGTATTTAGACGATATTTTGAATTTAGATAATCCTTATTTTGATACTATGGTTTCTTCTATCTACCCAAAAGAACTGTCTTTAAACAAAGCTAATCAATCTGACATTAATGCTTCATTTTTAGATTTGAATCTTTCAATTACAAATGATAAAGTTTCGTCCAAAGTATACGATAAAAGAGAAGATTTTAATTTTAAAATTGTTAATTATCCTTTTTTAGATGGGGATGTGCCACGTTCTACATCTTATGGTGTTTATATTTCTCAACTTATTAGGTTTGCCCGAGCCTGTTCTTTGCTTGAAGATTTTAACAGACGTAATTTAGTTATAACTGATAAACTTCTTAAGCAAGGTTACAGATATCACAAACTTCGGAAAACCTTTTCTAAATTTTATTATCGAAATTTACCTCTCATTAGTAAATATAATTGCAATCTACGGACGTTACTGCGACAAGGCATTTCTCAACCAGAATTTTATGGGGATGTTATCTACAAACTTAGGAAAATTCGGGGTCATATCCATTTTCATGATTTGTTTATAAAACGCATTAAAAAATTTAAAAAGAAAGGTTATGATCCTATTATATTGCAACACACTGCATGTTTGGTTATCGACCCTTTTACAGTCGGTAGCTACGCTTCCCTCTTTGCTTGCGCGATGACAGGCCGAGGGTAGTACTCTATGATGGTATACTCTTAAACTTGGATACAGGAGGAGCTTACCAGACTCATGTATTATTTTTTCCCTGTCGTGCCCTTAACGGCTTGCCTGCAGGTGCTCTGACTTCAGCAAAGTCATTGAGTACATATTTGACGGATTGTCACAGTTATTATGCTATGTTTTACATGTTGTCCTGTGTTCACCGTCGTCTATGTTGTGGGTAAGTCCAGCGGGGATACCTTTATTTACAATATTTGTAAAGCTAGGGTGACTTTGAGAGAAGTGTGAGGTTAGGACGTCCGTAAACCGGTTTAAACCCCCAGTGGTGTTTTTGCTGCTGACCGTGCCAAGGCGGTACTCTCTTTGTCACCCTTCCTTTTGTTTGCCTTGCGTCTTTGTGCTTATGGTTTGTTCATGTTGTGGAACGTTTGTCCCTGTTTCTTGTGTGTCTTTTGGTGTTTTCTGTGTTCATTTCGTGTGTGTGTGCGTGTGCGTTTGGGTGTGTGGTTGTGTGTGTGTGTGTGTGTGTGTGTGTGTCATGCTGTCTATCGGTGTTTTGGTGGTGGTTGCGTCTTGCATGTGGCTTTGCCTGCTTGACTTTACTACTTTTCCATTTACTACTTTTCCATTAATATTACCATTTTTGCGAATGCCATGTGATCGAGATTTGCGTTTTCGTATAGAAAAAAATGAAAATATATCTATATCAGGTTCTTTTGAAATATTTCCAGTCTGGTAAATATTATCATTCAATCCTAAAGGAAAAGGTGTTTGCCATTATTTGATCCAATTTAATTCAGATATAAATCTAGCTTTCGATTTAAAGCTGCTATAGCATCCTTATCATATGTTATATGCTAAACAATTTCTACTAAAACATCTTTTAAAGAATCGGCAGATTTCCGAAAGTGTTGGTATAAAAACATTTTTAGTTTACGATTTCGACACTGATATGCATGCTCACGAAATCGAGTCTTCAAAGCACGTCCTGTTTGTCCTACGTACTGTATACCGCAACTAGGCGCGTTTCAAGTTAAAACATAAATAACGATAGTAGTAGTACAATCAACGTCTGAGTTTATCTTGACATTAAATTTTACATTTTGACTTTGGTGAAAGTGGGATAAGGACGAGGTTGGGTACCCGTAAACCAGGTTTAAGTCCCCCAGTAGCCCTTTTTTTGGCTGCTGGCCGTTCCAAGGCGGCACTCCTGCTTTCAGCCTACGGTCAATTTTGTTGTTTAATATGCTTAATGTTTAATGTGTTTCGTCTTGATATGCGTCCTGTTGTGTTTTGTCTTGTGGCTTTACCGTTTCTTGTTAGATGGTGTTTGGTGCGGTGTCATTTCGTGTGTGGCTCTCCCTGTTTGACTATTTTTCCACATTTCTACCGTTAACTGTAGATTTTATAGTGGAATTACAAGAAATGTTACTACAACATATGCACCTCTTAGCAAAGCACTTTTTGATAATCGGATACACTCTGTGTCGCTTTTATAAGGACCGTTTACGAATAGAAGAAACATTTTGGATAACAGATTTTAAAGGTGAAAGTACAACTCTTGGTCCATTGAAAAAACATTTATTAATAGAAAGAGATGGTATGTGAAACTATGATGCCGACTGAAGAGTAAGTTGTTTTAAACGAACATACGGTTGAAGGGAAGAGAAATTAGAAATATTTCTAGGTACTTGTACAGACGACACAGTTCTATCAGAGGTATTTTAGCTTTATTCATATTGGAAAGTAATAGAGGGGCACCTGTATTGTGTTCATCGACACGTCAATTACATTAGTGTGTGAAATTTGAAAGCTCTATAACGATGATTTTAGAAATGACAGCCAAAAAAGAAAGTGTGACGAAAATCAGAACAAAAGGGAATAACTCAAAATGTATTGCATGCAGAGTGATGGACTTTAGTTACAACAATGTTCCTCAATGAGAGAAAGACACATGTGAAATGTGAAAGCTCTATAATGATTAGTTTAGAAATGACAAACATAAAAAGAAAATGTGACGGACACACGGACAGACAGACAGACAGACAGACGACAGAAAAGTGATCCCTCAATGGCACACAAAAATGGTTTTTAGACTCTGGTAGTTAGGTTAAATAAGAGAAATATGTCAGATGCCCACTTTATTGTACCGACAAAACGAAACAAGTTCCCATATATAATGTCATTACACCATCCTTTAAACTAACATGTTAAGCGACAGAGTTAGTCCTTTGCGGATTTGACGTAATTCAATGCGTAACAAGTTGCGATTTATAGACTTGCTAAAAACCATACTTGTGTCTGCGAAACTCTAGATGGCCATGCACAGTTCGTTGAGAACAGGTCGTCTAGTTAGAGATTTGAAGGCATAAAATATTCAGATGAGCGTATGCACCATGAACAGTAGTACCCTAAGTTCCAAACCGATTATGAGTCGGATGTGATGGCGCGGGTAGATGCCTTTGAAGAGTTTGGAAATCCCTTTATGGAAGACGGTGGTTAGATACTTGACTTGAATCAGTCAATATTGATGCTCCCTGATATGGTGGAGAATGCAAGGCATGTAAAGGACATTGGAATGCAATTATATATAAACTTTCTAAACAAATGAATTTGTTCCCAAGAGGAGGCATTCACTACTAACATACAGCTGATAAAAGATTCTCTTCTGAGCAACCTCGAAAATCGGGGGTTGCTGTTGTGAAAGACCAACAAGCTAAAGTTACCCAAATATTACTTGCAACCCATTGTAGACGCAGCATCAAGGAGCATGTCTTTTCTCATGAAAGTTCCACCTATTCACCTTCACTTATTCGAAAAAGGTGCACGCATCACAGAGACAAGGGCGAAATCCTGGACTGCTTTGTCCCAGTAGATCTTGACAATAACAGACCGGTAGCTACCGCCACTGTCCTCGATGATGCTATGCCTGTTCAAATGCTTCGTTCAGTAAATTCTTTGACCATAAAGAACTATTTCACGGACGTGTTTTTGCAATACATTCTCTCTTGGTTTTAAACAAATGACCGGGTTGACATTGTTTGTGATGTTTACGCAAAGACGAATTTGAAGATTGGAATCCGGGAAAAAATAGGGTGTGGATTACTGTGGAACCAGCAGGCTAGTTGCCTTGGCAACTAGAATTCTTGGCAATTGGGCCGCCTTTCTTTGTGTAGACCTCAATAACCAGGAGATATTTGTAGAATTCGCTAAAAACCTAACGCAAATGACACTTCTAGAGGGAAAGCAACTCTTCACCACCTTTCTCCAAAATTGTTTAAGCTCACCTGCTGATGCTGATTTTAGTGCAGTGACACCCTGTACACACAAGGAAGCTGATGTTACGGTAGTTAGTTTTGTATGTTGCTTCAGCTGCCTCAGCTGTTCATCGCCAAGTGGTTGTTAGAACAAGTGACAGCTATGGTGCCGTCCTATGCATTTATATGTGTGTGGCCTTAGAACAGCAGATTGACGAACTCTGGGTTGCCGTTGGATTGCGACGCCACTATAGAAACCTTCCAGTGCATGTTATTGTAGACCAACTAGGAAAATCTCAGGTTAAGGCACTGCCAGTATTTCGTGCATTAACTGTGTGCTACACATCCTCTTCATTCTTTTTTAAAGGCAAGAAGTCAGTATGGCAATCGCTTCCTGAACTAACAGCTCCTTTGCAGCAACTTTCCTGTCCTACTTCTAGCTTGTGGATGGTCAAGAATCACACAACCATATTCGAGAGATTCGTAATAAAACTCCCTGGTGTTGATGCTGCCAAACAATTCTTGTTCCTTCACAAAGAAAAAAACCGAATGACCGAATGCCCCCAAGCAGCGTGACTCTACATCAGCATCTTCTATGAGTCGCCTATCAGAGTGGACATGTGTGGGACAATATGCTTAGTAAAGTACCAGCTAGTGTCATTCCAACGGAATGGGGATGGCAGCAAGATTCTACGACCTACACACCGACTCTATTCTAAATGGAAAAGTAGTAAAGTCAAGCAGGCAAAGCCACATGCAAGACGCAACCACCACCAAAACACCGATAGACAGCATGACACACACACACACACACACACACACAACCACACACCCAAACGCACACACACACACGAAATGAACACAGAAAACACCAAAAGACACACAAGAACCAGGGACAAACGTTCCACAACATGAACAAACCACAAGCACAAAGACGCAAGGCAAACAAAAGGAAGGGTGACAAAGAGAGTACCGCCTTGACACGGTCAGCAGCAAAAACCACATTCCCAATTATTTCAAAGAACTTGCCAGAACTCGTTATTTACAAATGTAAGAGTGAGTATAAGCCTCTTTGCACGGGTTGCATACACGGACAGACTTGTATGGTCCTCTGTAAATGTAAAAGGTTGTATTCCCACACTGTTAATATAAGTGTGACACAGATAAAGTAGCTTGGGATAGTCTGCTATTTGAAATACCATCAACAGATACAGAGCCTAACGAAGGACAAGAGATTTTTGTGGTGGGTAGAATCAGATTATAATTAGACAAAATATAACGGACCTGCTTTACTGTGTGCAGACAAATTTCTTCAATCCTATACCTCATAAATGCGCATAATAAAATTATGTAGAGTCTTGCAAGCAGTGAAGACCCAGTTCAGACAGCTGATGTAGGAGCAGTCTGAATAGCGTTTACACGGTTTGCCATATCAAACTTTGTACTGTAGACAGATATTAGTTGTATAGTATATTTGCAATAAATTTAATACAAAAAACATAGTAGCTGGAGTTAGATATGTATTTTATGGGATATGGGGTTAAAGGAGAGTGTTATTGATTAGCCTAAACTTTAGTATCTGAAGACAATGAATAGGTTCAGAAACTAGTGAAAGAATAAGTACTTTTAAGGTGTGGTCATACCACATGGTGTGTTATGTCATGTGTCTTGTTGAAAGACGGTCGAAAAGGGTTAACAAATACATGTACATGAACTTTGAATTAAAATTTGAAACCAGGTAAGTGCCTTTATTTTCCAGCTTGTATGTATGGCGCAATGGTTTTATTTACTTCTAGGAATACCAAAAATGACATAACGATTCACATGGCATGACCGTAGTGCTATTGACTGTATCAGATTAAAATTTATCAAACTATTAAGGACATGTGTCCCTTTATGTAAGACAACAACTTTGATTTTTGATTGCTCTGTTCGTTTGGAGTAGAGTTTGTGTGAAATGTGTTTGTGAAACCCTATGCCTCCGACCGATTTGACCTTTGAGCCTGAAGAATAACATTGACCTTAACATGTCACCCCTCAGAATGTGCAGCTTCATGAGATACACATGCATGCCAAAATATCAAGTCTCTATTTCTACTGTTTCAAAAGGGATGGCCAACGTTATAGTCGGTGATTTGACCATTATATTTGACCCCTGACCTTGCAGGATGACCTTGACATGTCACCCCTCAAAATGTGTGGCTTTATGAGATACATATGCCAAATATCAAGTCTCAATCTGTACTGGCTGAAACGTTATAACCAATGTTAAAGTCATCCTCAAATAGACAAACAGACAGACAGACAGGGCAAATACAATATTCTTACTATATTTCCATGATATTATACTATTTACTAACTTTTATACAAAAATACCAGCAAAAATGGGTTCAGTGACCTTAATTAGCCAGAAAACATGTGCTACACTTATGTTATTGAAAAAAAATAAACTGCATTTCGGTATTGTTTTCCAAGACGGCCGACGGCAACCATCTTGGATTTTGATATAGAGGTTGAGTCTTTGGATAATTAATTTCCAATGGCCCTAAGGAGTATCTATACCAAACAGGACCTTTGCATTATGATTTGAAGTCAAACACCATATTTTTGCACTTAACATGTCCACTAAGATCTGAATAAGTAAACGTAGCAGGCACTGATCAGTCGCCTTCTAAATGTGCCATCTGATTTTGTCTATTATGTTTGCATATATCACTTTGTGAAGGAGTTAGAATAGTTTTGCACCAAGCCCTCGATATATGAAGGCAAATGTTAAAGTCCCAACAAATTATATCACATAGACCTTTACCTGATCAATCTCACGTCTGTTGATATATAAGCTACCTTTTATTTTGGTGTTTCCGCTAGTGTCGTTATTTGCGCATAGTTCACAATAATAACAACGTCTATTGTAATTAACAGATTCACATATCGTCCTTGACAGGCACTCGTCAACACATTGCTCTACTGACACATCCTGTATGTTTACAATGTGTTCACAGGCAATCGAATAGCTAAAATGTTTCTTAACTTTCACGTGTTTTCCTTCATGCACGGATAAACTGCTTACGGTAATTCCAATTAGCACAATCAATGTATATTCGAATGGTGACGATGCATGCTGATTTCTCCTACCTGGAGCCATTGTCAGCTGCAGATTATATTGTATTCGTTACCTCATGTCGTTATCAGATGTGTTTATGTAGTTACAAAAGTCGAGTCTTACTTTGAATTCTGAATGTGCATACCCACTCGAGATTATTGATTTTTGTATTTAGAAAACTACGAACGCACAGGTAAAATTTCCACAATTATCATATGCCTAAATAAAATCAGCAGTATGTCCTCTTTCTATTAATAAAAAGTATTCCTTTGCTTTCTCTGACAGTGAAGTGGTCTTTTTTTAACCCTTTTCCTCCTATTCTCGACATGACTGGCAATTGTAAACAACCGGGGTGTATAGTAAAGTTTACTGTTTAGGCGGTTGTGTGTTTTGTATGCGGTGTTTTCTGCATTACTCATACATGTACTTAGATCTAGTTAGGTATCTTTGTATAACCTGTTACCGCTATTCGCGGTTTAACTCGCTAACTTGTTTGGATCTAACTAGATGTTTTTGTTTAACCCTTTTTCGCGACATTACTCACATTTGTAAAGAGCTTGGATCTCGATGGTATCTTTGCTTAACGCTTTACCCTTAATGCGCGGGAGCCGAGTATATGAGACTTTTGCTGTTTCAGTAAAGACACAGATCAAAGGACTCCGATGGAATCAGTGTTGTCAGGGTTTGCACTGTTTGTCATCAAAATCATTTTCGTCAATGATAAATTTTTATGAAACTTTTGGTTTAATTAATATTCAGAAAGGGAGAAGATTTCGGCTTTTCACCACCCTTCAGAATTTTTATGTATATATTATAATACAGAATTGATGTGTTCGTGACAGAAAGTCCTTCGGAAGAGACTAAAAACTGATTCCCGATGTATCAGTGCTTTATACTGGGAATCTAAAGCAACCAGAGAAACTCTGTCGATAATAAGGGTAGGGATTCGCGTCCGGTTTCTCAGTATCCACTCTCTATCTCTGGGGCGTCAAGTTAGCCTATAATGAACAACAACGGACGATAATATACACAAAGAGAACCATGACAGAATTTGTAGAAATTGATTTATATACAGTGAAAACTCGATTATTTGAACATTCACATACGCACCATCATTTATCTGTAACACAGGTAGCACTAAATGCATGGTGGGGTATACAAAAAAGCTTCTCTACAAGGTTTCGCCTGATGTTCACCCTGCATTAAGCAGCCACATGTCTACAAAGACATAAATTCTTCATTACTAAAATATCGTAGTATCAAGATTTTACTATATTCCATAAACAGAGTCGGTCAGATGATTTTGAAGACTGCGTTAAATCGTCTCTTTGATGTAAACGGTTACATTCTGAAAGTGGCAAGGCATTCGAAAGCAAAAGCAGCAGTACCAAGAGAAAATTGCGGAAGCGCATTCATGTGTTGTTAAGTCTATTTTTATGGCTGCGTTTCTTATTTCGATCCAGAAGCTCGATCAGTTTATTTAAAATTAAAATTACAAACGTTATGTCATTTATCAATATGTAATGCATTTAAAGCTATTTTGATTGAAATGTTAGTGTATTACTATTATTAGCATCCATTCCAAACCTTTTCCTATCTATAAATATTCGTTGAAAAAAGGCCCCGTATTAATTAGAGCTATATGATTTAGAGCCGGTAATCAACACATTTTTGTCAAGAATTTATCTTTTAGCTAAACTCGCCAATCCAGAATTCCTTTTTCCTCTCAGATATGTCCACAATCTCCACCAAGTAATATAAACAGTCCTACGCTTCCTTCTGCGATCTAAGTTTGTAATGAGACTATCATTTACGTCCGCAATCATATCGATCCAATACTGCAGGCATCCACGCAGGCAATTAGCAGCCGAAGCAATATTAACCATATTATTTTCTGAGTGGATTGCGACCGTCGTCACACCTAACCCTTTGAAGCATAACCCGACCGTTTTACAAAGTCACGAGCAGAATAGATGTTATGCTTATTTTTTACTGTTTGCAATGGTAACATATTTCGCAGTTTAATAGTTCCAGTACTTTTGTCATATAGATTATATGTTCCTGCTGATAAGGAATCGAATAATGTGATTATTATTTGACGATTACATTATATCGATGTCTTGAAGCAGGAAAGTATTAATACCAAATCATACATTTCAGTTACTACTGACACAAATGCCATCGTTTCAGACCATGTCAAAAAGTGTGAACAACTTGAAACCGATATTAAAATTACACAACATAAACTTCCTACAATGTTTTGGTTACCAAAACTACATAAACAACATATAAAGCGCGTTTCACTACTAAATTGTCTATACTTTTGACTTTTTGTTTAACGAAGGTAAACGAACATGTAAAATTCTACTGTGATAAGACATGAAAATTCTGGAATAAATATATTCTGGTATATTAGGAACTCTTCAGAAGTCTTAAACAAACTTACAGTATGTTCAATTAAATGTTTTTTTGTTATACATGCACTTTACCACTGTATTTGCTGTCGCGGTTGTTGTAGATTAGTCGGAGAGGGGATACGTTTATTTACACTGTTTGTCTTTTAGGATGGGGATGGAATAAGGGTGAGGTTGGGCGCCCATAAACCGGTTTAAACCCCCGGTGACTTTTGTCACTGACCGTTCCAAGGCGGTACTTCCATCTTCCTCCTATTGAATGTTTGTTTTGTCTTTGTGCGTCTCTTGTTGTTTTTTCTACCCATGTACATTTGCTGTTTCCTTGTGTTGCTGTTCGGGCGAGTGTTTGTTCTGTATGTGGTATTTCCTGCATGACTCATTTTTGTACTTTTAAAAGAGAAGATTTTAATTTTAAAATTGTTAATTATCCTTTTCTAGATGGGGATGTGCCACGTTCTACATCTTATGGTGTTTATATTTCTCAACTTATTAGGTTTGCCCGAGCCTGTTCTTTGCTTGAAGATTTTAACAGACGTAATTTAGTTATAACTGATAAACTTCTTAAGCAAGGTTACAGATATCACAAACTTCGGAAAACCTTTTCTAAATTTTATTATCGAAATTTACCTCTCATTAGTAATCTACGGACGTTACTGCGACAAGGCATTTCTCAACCAGAATTTTATGGGGATGTTATCTACAAACTTAGGAAAATTCGGGGTCATATCCATTTTCATGATTTGTTTATAAAACGCATTAAAATGTTTAAAAAGAAAGGTTATGATCCTATTATATTGCAACACACTGCATGTTTGGTTATCGACCCTTTTACAGTCGGTAGCTACGCTTCCCTCTTTGCTTGCGCGATGACAGGCCGAGGGTAGTACTCTATGATGGTATACTCTTAAACTTGGATACAGGAGGAGCTTACCAGACTCATATATTATTTTTTCCCTGTCGTGCCCTTAACGGCTTACCTGCAGGTGCTCTGACTTCAGCAAAGTCATTGAGTACATATTTGACGGATTGTCGCAGTTATTATGCTATGTTTTACATGTTGTCCTGTGTTCACCGTCGTCTATGTTGTGGGTAAGTCCAGCGGGGATACCTTTATTTACAATATTTGTAAAGCTAGGGTGACTTTGAGAGAAGTGCGAGGTTAGGACGTCCGTAAACCGGTTTAAACCCCCAGTGGTGTTTTTGCTGCTGACCGTGCCAAGGCGGTACTCTCTTTGTCACCCTTCCTTTTGTTTGCCTTGCGTCTTTGTGCTTGTGGTTTGTTATGTTGTGGAACGTTTGTCCCTGGTTCTTGTGTCTCTTTTGTGTTCATTTCGTGTGTGTGTGTGTGTGTGTGTGTGTGTGTGCGTTTGGGTGTGTGGTTGTGTGTGTGTGTGTCATACTGTCTATCGGTGTTTTGGTGGTTGTTGCGTCTTGCATGTGGCTTTGCCTGCTTGACTTTACTACTTTTCCATTAAGAACAAAAAGTAGCTTGTATCCACTGTAAGCACGTACGATTTTCTACTTTGTACACCACGCTTCCTATTTTTATTAAAGATGAACTTACTCAGTGTTGTTATACTTTCTGATCCTTCGAGATCATGACTTTCAGTACATTTTGTTCTGAAAATTGATTACCGCTTAAGCGGGTGTAGGGGGCGTGAGCAGTGTTGCACTTTCAATTACTGCTCATGAACCCAATAAAACCGAGTCTGCAATTTTCTCCTTTTGTGTTGCAATTTTTGCTTTCGGGGGATCACCTCTCTTCAGAATTACTAACTTAATCCAGAAAGTATTTGCCCGGGGGAAAAAACATCATTTCTGGCATGTAATGCTGAAAAAGCTTTCTTTACTGACGAGCAAATGCAATATTACACCCAATGGACTTGCTCAGAAGTTTGCGAATCACTAACCTTTCTTTTAGATAATATATGTGTACGTTATGTGAATGCTATATACCGTCAGGTAATTGGTATTCCTATGGGTACGAATTGTGCACCACTTGTAGCAGATTTGTTTTTGTACTGCTATGAGAGAGATTTCATGTTACGTTTGAATCCACAATCACATCACAAGAAGATGTTATAAAAGCCTTCAGTTAAACTTGTCGATATTTGGATGATATTTTTAACCTAGGTAATCCTTTCTTTGATGCTCTGATTCCTACAATTTATCCTAAAGAACTCAAATTGAATAAAGCTAACCCGTCCGACAATTATGCAGCTTTTCTTGATCTAGACCTTAAACTTGATAATGGAATGACGTCTTCTAAAATATATGACAAAAGAAATTTTGATTTTAATATTGTAAATTTCCCTCATCTTGACGGAGATGTTCCCCGTGCCCCATCTTACGGGGTTTATATATCTCAACTTATTCGTTTTGCTAGAGCTTGTTCATCTATTGACAATTTTAACAGTCGAAATCTCATTTTAACTGAAAAGCTGCTTAAGCAAGGATATAGATACCATAAACTAAGAAAAACTTTCTCTAAATTTTACTATCGAAATCTCTCACTTATTGGCAAGTACCAATGTAATCTCAAGGCGCTTCTGCGACACGGTATTTCACATCCTGAACTTTATTGTGATGTGATTTACAAACTTTACAGTTGGTAATCACGCTTGCCTATTTGCATGTACACCGACAAGAAAGGTTTAGTACTCTATGAAGGCGATCTCTTAAATCCAGAAATGGGAGGAGAAAGTCAGATATCTGTACTATTTCGTTTTTGTCGTACCCTTTATTACTTTTCTACAGTTACTCTGTTTGCAGCTCAATCATTGAGTACACTAGCGATAGGAGGATACAGTTCACTTAAATGTTTTTGTTATACATGCACTTTACCACTGTAGTCGGAGGGGGTACGTTTATTAACACTGGTTGTCTTTTAGGGTGGGGATGGAATAAGTGTGAGGTTGCGTGCCCAACAACTGGTTTAACCACCAGTGACTTTTGTCACTGACAGTTCCAAGGCGGTACTTCCATCTTCCCCCTATTGTATATTTGTTTTGTCTTTGTGCGTCTCTTAATGTTTTTATAGTTATGTACATTTGCTGTTTCCTTGTGTTGCTGTTCGGCGGCTGTTTGTTTTGTATGTGGTGTTTCCTGCATGACTCATTTTTGTACTTTTAAAACAAAAGTACATGTATGAGTCAAGCAGGAAAAAACCGCATACAAAACACACAGCCGCCCGAACAGCACCGCGACAAAACTTGGTAAACGTACATGCATATCAAAAGACACAAAGAGACGCACAAAGACATAGCAAACAAGCAATATCGGGAAGATGGAAGTTACGCCTTGGAACGGCCCACGACAATGGTTTTTGGGGTTTAAACCGTTTAGAAGTACCCAACCTCAAACTTATTCCATCCCAACCCTACCAGATAAACATAGTAAATAAACATATCCCATCTCCAACAATCTACAACAACCGCGATGGCAAATACAATGGTAAATTGCATTGGAAAACAAAACATATTTTAAGCGAAACAAATTGAATCCACCTAATAAAGAATACATCCAAAACGAGATATACAAAGATCTGGCGTCCTCCTTCCGTTTCCAGATTTAATGTGCATTTAAAGAGTACTAAGACTTTCCTGTCGGTGTACATGAAAAGACATGTAGTACATGTAGACAACTAGACATGTAGTACCGTACTTTGGGAATAATTGGCGTCGTGATATTTTCGCCACTTTGCTTCAAAATGTCCATGTTTCATTTTGGCCAGTATTCAAGTTGGTATTGTTAAAACGCCAATACTAGATATAGAAAATGCTATTTCCGGTCATGTCCAATTCCAGGGATAAAACGGTGAGTATAAAGTATATCAGCTAGGCGTATATAATTTGTTTCCGACGTGTGTGTAAATGATTGAATTGCACACTAAATTTACAAGAAAGCAGTGATTAAACGCTCAAGCAATACCGATATAATCAGTATTTGCGTTTCTGCCACGAATTGATTACGGTAGTGTCGCATAGGTGTTAATATGTGTGTGTACAATTGATCAGTTACATATCGGCGAGAAAGTGTTATTTGTTTGCCACGGATATATTTTGGTGTGTTAAATTTTCGCCCTTTCTTACCTGGTTTCGAAATAGGCCAATTGTAGTCATACAGGATCATATCCCTTTGTAATGAATCTCTTAACATATTTGATGAAGAAAGGGGGAAACTGGGCATGTCCAATAATTTTGTAAATAACATCACCATAAAATTCAGGATGTGAAACACCGTTTCTTAGGAGCGCCTTATGATTACACATTTACCTGCCAATAAATGAGGGATTTCGAAGGTAAAAATTAGAGAATGTTTTCCTTAGTTTATGATACATGTATCTATATCCGTAATGATGGGGGAGGAATTTACAATATTAAAATCAAAATATTCCCTTTTGTCATAAAGTTTAGAAATATATTTTGATAGTGGGTGATCCTTCCAAAACAATAGTAGCAATGCCAAAAGATAAAATTGCAGTCTCGGTTCATTCCATTGTCAATTTTAAATGAAAAAGAAATAAAGTCAAGCGGGAAAAGCCACATACAAGACGCAACCACCCCAAAACATCGATAGATAGCATGTCATACACACAACTATACACCAGAACACACGCACATACACGAGATGAACACAGAAAACATAAACAAGCACACAAGTACTAGAGATAAACCAATTCCATACATGATCAAAAGCACAAGTACAAAGACACAAGACAAACAGAAGTACGGGTGACAAAAAGAGCACCGCCTTGGCACGTTCAGTAGCAAAATTAAACCCTAGCTTTACAAATAGTGTAAATAAAGGTATCCCCGTCGGACACACCCACAACATATGACGATATGTAAAACATAGCATTACAACTGTGAAAATCCGTCAAATGTGTTCTCAATGACTTTTCTGAAGTCAGAGCACCTGCAGGGAAGCCGTTATGGGCACGACAGGGAAAAAGTAATACACGAGTCTGGTAAGCACATCCCGTTTCAGAGTTTAAGAGTACAGTAAAGATTTTATAGAACGTTCTTGGTTAATAACGTAATACGTTTCCTTTGATAAAACTTTTAGAATGGCGAGTCCCGACCAAATGCCTTCTGTATCTATATTGCAAAAGATCAGATACAACGTTCTTGTTTTGAACGTATTTCCTGTTTTGAACTTTTGAGAGAGTTTGTCCCAAACCGCTAATAGCTGTAATTATAACGTTTTCCTGTAGTGTAGCGATGACAACGGTCATGCGTGGGAATCGATTAACCGTGAAAATCGCTCAAAATGCGTGTTTGCAAACACTTTAGCGAATACGCCAACTTAGTCTTGTATGTGACTTTCTACTGTATGTGTGCGTATGAGTATAAATTGCTATGCTTTCTGTAGGTGTTTTGGTGATGGTGGCGTTTTGTGTGTGGCTTTTCCTGCTTGACTTTACTACTGTTTCATTTAGAGTCATTACTTGACACCTAATTGTATGGCATCTTTCGTTTAACATTGGGTAAATACGTTTGTAAAGAATGAATTAGAATAAATAATTAATAGCCGCAAATTGCAGCTTCAATTTAAACCATTCACTTTCTGTTGAGATTCGGTCCGAGTTATTACCGCACCGTTGAATTAGATCTGTCAAAACTCCAGTCTGATTTGTAGTTACTTTCCTGCTTTTCTTAATCTTTATCCTGTTAAAACTATGACTGTTTGGAACCTGATCTCGATCCATTTTTATAATACGACATCAAATTCTAAGAGCTGTATTAACCCTCGGAAAAAATCGGAAGTTCAACTCGACATCATTCGTCCGCCATTTTCAATTTGGAAAGAAGATGTTTACAATAGGGAAATCTATGTTTAAACATGCAATCATGAGAAACACGGACACAGAATTCCTAAAAACAACGACAAAGTGATTTAAACTTTATGTAAGTCCGGTAAGAAATAGAAACAAATATCGATTCAAAAGAAGTAACGGACGTGTGTGAAAGACTCAGTGGACACAGGTAACTTGTTGCTCAGAATGAAAGATAAAATATTTATATTTTATAACATTTCTCTGTTATAACGTTTTCTTTACCAAGGTCCCTTGCGAAACGTTTTAAACAATCTTTACTGTATACCATCATAGAGTACTTTTTAAAGTCTCGAAAAGCTGCATAAGTGTCGGAAGGGTAAGTTTCATTCAATTTGAATTCTTTTGGGTAACCGGTAGGGTTATCGAAGTTGAATATATCATCCAAATATCGCGAAGTTTGATTGAAAGTACAAATATGAGTCATGCAGGAAACACCACATAGAGAACAAATAGCCGCCCGAACAGCAACACAAGAAAATACAGCAAATGCACATAACTATAACACATGGGGGGTTAAACCGGTTTAAGAGCGCCCAATCTCAAACTTATGCCATCCCCACCCTAAAAGACAAATAGTGTAAATAAACGTATCCCCTCTCCGACTACAACAACAGCGATGGCATACACAGTGGAAAAGTGCAGATAAAACGAAAATATTTAAATGAAACAATCGCTAGTGCTCAATTATTGAGATTCAAACAGAGTAACTGTGGAAAAGTAATAAAGGGTACGACAAAAACGAAATAGTACAGATATCCGACGTCCTTCGGTTTCCAGATTTAAGAGGTCGCTTTCATAGAGTACTAAACCGCCCTGATTTTGACCATATCATGACCGTTTCAGTTTGACATAACAGCATTGCGACATAATATGATAGGCAAACAGTGTAAAACATACACAGACGAAAAGCCCAGAAACAAACAAATTTATCTAATTGGAATTTGCAAAGGGGTGTAACTCATATGGCCACTATATACCGGCATCGAACTGATTTGTCCCTGGTGCCAACAGCTAATCCTTCTTTTCTCCTGCTAATCACTTGACTCACATTGCAAACAACTGTGTGACACTCAGATATAATTTCCAAAATCTTGATCGAATCGGAAACTGTCAAATTTGCACCTAATTAAAAGTTGAGTTTAATGTGAGTCGATAAAAGATTCCTTAATTTTACATATTTGACGCGATATGGGGATACAATATATCGTCAAGTTGCCGGTGCCTATAATTACAAATTGTTCCCCTCTTGTTTCAGATTTGTTTTTGTATTGCTATGAGAGGGATTGTATGCTTAGCTTAAACCCTGATACACAAGCTTATATTGTTAATGCTGTTTATAAAACCTCTAGGTATTCAGACGATATTTTGAATTCGGATAATCCTTACTTTGAAAATGTGGTCTCTTCTATTTACCCAAAATAACTTCCTTAATACAAAGCGAATCGATCTGACTCTATTGCTCCCATTTTAGATCTGAATCTTTCCATCAGTAGTGATAAAATTTCGTATTATTTTCTAGATGGAGATATGTCCCGTTCTACATCTTATGGGGTTTACATTTCTCAACTTATTCGCTTTGTCCGATACTGTTCGGTGCTAGAAGATTTTAATAGTCGTAATTTAATTATAAATGATAAACTTCTTAAGCAAGGTTACATATATCATAAAAATAGGAAAGTTTTTTTTCTAAAAATTATTATCGCAATTTACCTCATTAGAAAATATAATTGCAATCTATGAACGTTACTGCCACAAGGTATTTCTCATTCATAATTCTATGGTGGGGTTATCTATAAAAAATTAAATGTGTTGCACTTTTAATTACTACTCATGAACAGATTCAATAAAACCGAGTCTGCAATTTTCTCTTTTTGCATTTCTTCGTTTGCTTTCGAAGAATCAACCATTTTCAGAATATTATGAAATTTCGGGGTCATATTCATTTTCATGATTTGTTCATTAAACGCATGAAAACTTTTAGAAAGAAAGGGTATGACCCCATTATATTGCAACGCACTGCATATTTGGTTCTTGACCCCTTTACAGTCGGTAGCTACGCTTCCGCCTTTGCTTGCACGATGACAGGCCGGTCGATGGGTAGTACTCTTAAACCCAGAAACGGGATGAGCTTACCAGACTCAGGTATTACCTTTTTCTGTCGTGCCTTTAACGGCTTCCATGCAGTTGCTCTGACTTCAACAAAGTCATTGAATACATATTTGACGGACTTACCAGACGTTAATAAAAAATTATGTAGATCAAGAACAGTCATCTTCATACAGACTTAGAAGACGAAATATAATAATACGAAGAAAAGGAGTAAACACAATATGTCTCCCACTATATTTTGGGGACACAGTATATAAACCTCGTTATTAGGTAAAAAATGTTTATCTCCATACATGAACTATACATACCAAGGTTTCAATGAACACATATTTGACGGACTTTCACAGTTGTTGTCATGCTATATTATATGTTGTCCTGTTTTTACCGTCTTTTATATTGTGGGGAAGTGACGAGGATACCTTTATTTACACTATTTGTTAAGCCAGAGTAACTTAGAGCTAAGCTAAGTTAGGACGTCCGTCAACCGGTTTCAACCCCCAGTGATTGTCTTGCTTTTACGTTTGTGCTTTTGTTTGTGTTTGATGTTTTCGTCTCTAACACATGTTTGTGTGTGCGCGCATGTGTGCGTGTATGTGTATGAATGTGTTGCTTGCTTTCTGTATGTGTTGGGGTGTTGGTTGCGTTTTTTGTGTGTATTTTCCTGCTTGACTTTACTACTTTTTTTATTTAGGACGCAGAAATTAAGTGTTTAGGTAGCAGGAATTAAGTTAGCGGGATAAGTGTTTAGGTGGTAGGAATTAAGTTAGCGGGATAAGTGTTTAGGTGGCAGGAATTAAGTTAGCGGAATATGGGTTTAGCTTGCAGGGGTTAAGACAGAAGGAGTCATTGGTGTGGGATCAGGGTTAGGCATATCATCATTTTTCATTCTCATAAATAGTTTAATGTATTTAAAAGATAAATGTGTGGAGTGTAGTTTTGTTTGGCAGTAGAAAGTAAGTGTAAAATTCTTAGGCATACGTTTATTTGACCATGTTTACCCATGTTTACCCATTCTAATGTAATTGTTACCTGCATAAAAATATTCTTGCTTTCAGTTTCCAATCTAGATATTTATTTTGTTACATTATTACAACAGTAGTAGGACAAGGATAAGAACAACCGTACGTGGAAAGTTGTGGAGTGTTTATGCACAGAATACAAAATATTGGTAGAGTCTTTGTTTGACATGCGGGTGTTCGCTTGTTCGAACCCAACCGGGAATGAATATTATCGTGGGAAAATTATTAAAGATAAACTTTTTTATTTATTCTTAATCGATACTAAAACAGGTTATGACAACGTATATGCAAAAATAGATAGCTCGCTAGCACCGTATGTAGTTATATAACCAGGGTCATATTAGTGAGGAGCGACAGAAACACGGTTTCTGGTTCTACATTGTAAGATGTAGCGTCAATACGATATGGATGCCAAAGTATTTAAACAATGAAACAAACAGAGAGAACTACATTGAGAAACGTCTTTTTCTGTTTAACAATTTATTTCAATGAATATTCATGCGAGACTCTTTACGAACCATTATGAACATCAGTTGAATCATTGTAGTAAACCTATTAATTAACTCATTTGCTTCCACGATCCCATATATGGGACGTAGGCAAACAGTGTAGACTCTGATCAGACGCCGCATAATGCAGCGTCTGATCAGAGTCTACACTGTTTGCTGATAGGAATTTCAATATAAAACAAAACGAAACTGAACATTTAGGCCAGGCACCTCTTAGATAAAAAATGGACTAATCCAATATATAAACATAAAATATTACACCGGGCGTAAATGGGTTAAACTTGGAAATGTGTTACTATTGCAAACAGTAGAGAATCATTTCAACAACATAAATGAACATTAAAGGTCTATTTTGTTCGCTACTATGCAAAAAAGCCGGAGAATAGATTAAAAGGTTAGATCTGATGACAGAAGCAATCTATTTTTCGGTTTGTAAATATTTCATCATTTCCGCGCGCAGTCTTGGATCGATATGTATGTAGTCGAATAGGATAGTCTCAAATATATTTACATATGTAGTCTTAGATCTCAGAAGCAAGATAATACGAGGTGGTGACTGTGACATTATTTAAGAGGAAAATGAAATACTGGATGGATGACCATAGCACCCAACGAGTGAAAGATAAACAATTGAGAAAAGTGTTTTGAATGCTACCATTAAAGTGTATTGCCCTAATTCTAAAACTTCGACGCTACTGGGCTTTTTTCAAGGAACACAAATAGACAGGAGTTGTAGAGAAATTCTAATGTAAGTGTCATGCAGGAAACACAGCATACAAAACACAAAACCGCCAAAACAGCACCACGACGAAAACAGCAAGTGTACATGTATACAAAAGACACAAAGAAACGCACAAAGACTTAACAACCAAACAATAGTGGGAAGATGGAAGTACAATATGTACCTTTAAGGAAAAATTACCTTTAAAGTTTTTAATTTATAATAGATGAAATCACTTATGTATATAATACCAATACAATAATATGCAGCTGACAATGGGCTCAGATAGACGAAAACCGCACGTATCATCACTATACATATATACAGTGGTTTTTCTAATTGGAATTACCGCAATCAGTTTATCCGTACATGAAGGAAAGCACGTGGAAATAAAGAAACACTTTAGCTATTCGATTACCTGTGAATACATCGTAAACATACAGGGTGTGTCGGTACAGCAATGTGTTGACGAGTGCATGTCGAGGATAAGATGTGAATCTGTTAATTACATTGTACGTCACAAGCACTGTGAACTGTGTGCAAATAACAACACTAGCGGAAAATCCCAGACAAAGGGTAGCTTATATATCAACAGACATGAAATTGAACAGGTAAAGCTCTATGTGATATAATGCGTTGGTTATTTAATCTTTTACTTCAAAGTCATGCCTTTTTGATGGTGCCTGATTAGGGTCTGATCTGTCCACTTAAGAAATAATATATATCTGATTCTAGGGTTTCTGCCATTGCCAAACATTGCCTTGTTCATAAAACGGTTAGAACAACCCAGCTTATTAATGTTCAGGGGTTTCTGCCGGATGAGCATGGTATTCGTGCATCATCATAAGGTAACTTTGTGGCCACAACAAGAAACCACGTGCAAATAACTATGGTACCTTTGGTTTTGATTAACCTCTTAGATGATCAAGATATCTACGATGTCTGCACGGAGTTCGAAAACTGCCGACCGAAGACAACTTCTAATTTTAAGCGTGATTTGCCTAGCGTCTCGGCGATCTTGCAAAACACGAAGGATCATATTGCGCTAGAAACTACTCGTAGACCCACCGAACGACCTCTGTATACGGTTGCAACAGTAATCGAACTTCCGTTTTCTATCAAAAAGGGTAAATGGGGTTTCCGTTTGCGGTTTCTTTGATCTTCAACGTACCAGGTGAAAAAAAGATATACGATGGAATTAAAGAATACACTCAATTAAATGAGCCTCGTCCCATGTCATCCACATTCCCTCCTATGGTTAGCTGGTAGTGTACATGCATCAGATGTCATTTGTCTAGTTAACTGATTAAACGTAGAAATTGGAACACTGTAGACACGAATCAGACACCACGTGAAAAAACAATGGTTTATAGGGATAAAAACTGTTCATTTAGAATATTACATAACGACTTAACGTGTCAAAAAGTGTTGATTATGTTCAGATACGCAGTCGCGGCAGCTGATCTATATATATGTACTGTTTGCAGTTGCAGAAACTTTCCTAACGTTTTTTCATGTAAAGCGCGTCACATTTACAAACAGCTTGGAGCCAGATGAGATGCCAAGTAACTAAGCGTCTGCATGGGACCCAATCTGTTTGGAATTCGGCCAATAATTTCTTAAAATGTCTTAAAGTCGGTGACCCTTCCAAAGCAAAAATAGCATTGTGAAAAACTAAAAGTGCAGACACGGTTTTATTGCGTTTGTTCATGAGCATTTATTAATAACGCTACCAGCACTGGCTTAACCTTCTCTTGCTGAATTTTAAATAACATTTCTCCTTCTTTACCATGCCCTGTTGTATAATTACATATATCTTCTCTGTGCACACGTACATCGCTGTGCAATCACTGCTGTAGAGTGCCCTGGTTGCACAATCAACTTGTAAATAGTGCAGACCCTGATGAGACAGCTCCTGCAGGAGCTGTCTTATGTGGGTGTTCACTATTTACAGGTAGGTATATTGACGTAAATAGCAAGCGAAGGGTTAAGCGGTATTCATTTTTAAAACTAATAACATCCAAACTGATGATCCAGAAGGACCAGAAAATATAACTGAGACTGAGAATGTAGTACTGAATGAATGAAGTATAACAGGGGTTTAAAGGACTTTATTTTTTCAACATGAGAAAAACTAATATCCAGATTCATACATGTATCTTATTTCTATCACACAGGAGAACGTCTCCCAAACTTGTAATTGTTCAGCCAGGCAATCGTGTCATGACAATGGAAGAGTCTTCGAGTGTCAAACAGAAGGTAAAAACTGACAAAACTTATATAAGAGTAGTAAAAGTACAAATATGAGTCATGCAAGAAACACCATATGCAGAACAAACAGCCACCCGAGCAGCAACACAAGAAATCACAGCAAATGTACATAAATACCAAAAACATAAAGCGATGCACAAAGAAAAACAAACAAACAATAGGGGGAATATGGAAATATCGCCTTGGAACGGTCAGTGTGACAAAATGTCACAGGGGGTTTAAACTGGCTTAGGGGCGCCCAGCTTTACACCTATTCCATCGCCATCATAAAAGACAAACAGTGTAAATAAACGTATCCCCTCTCCGACTAACTACAACAACCGTGATGGCAAATACAATGCATGTAAAACGACAACATTTAAGTGAAACAAACTGTATCTACCTATCGCTTGTGTACTCAATGGTTGAGTTGCAAACAGAGTAACTGTAGAAAAGTAAAAAAGGGTACGACAAAAACGAGTACAGATATCCGACGTCATCCTTCCGTGTCCGGATTTAAGAGGTCACTTTCAAAGAGTACTAAACCTTTCTTGTCGGCGTAGATGCAATTAGGGCAGCGCTCTAAAATAATGTATGTTTAATTCTGGATTGTAAGACAAGGCAACTTCATGCAGGACAAAAGTTTCCGTAGGAGTTTTCTGCATGTTTTCGTTTTCTGTTAAGCACTCACCTGCTCCAAAAGACATATATGTTTGATTTTTGTAATTGGACAGAATGATGCCGGGGATAAAATGCATTTTATGTGAAAGACTCGATTTCGTGAGCATGCATATCAGTGTCGAAATCGTAAACTAAACAATTTTTTATACCAACACTTTCGGAAATCTGGCCATTCTTTTAAAGATGTTTTAGTACAAATTGTTGAGCATATAACATATGATAAGGAGGCTATAGTAGCTTTAAATCAAAAGCTAGATTTATATCTGAATTAAATTGGATAAAAAAAATTGCAAACACCTTTTCCTTTAGGACTGAATGATAATATTTACCAGACTGGAAATATTTCAAAAGAACCAGATATAGATATTTTTTCAATATTTTCTATTAGAAAACGCAAATCTCGATCACATGGCATTCGCAAAAATGGTAATAATAAACGAAAATCTCGTTTGAAAATGACTCTTCTTGATCTATATACTTTACGCCTAACTTCGGGTAAACATGCCATGCTTTCTATACTTTCCTCCTTATCTATGTGTTCATTAAAAGAAATTGACGAGCAAGCCGATAAAATTATTTTTAGATCAGATCCTCTCATAGGAACGGCTAGTTTGATACAAAGCTTTACTCTACATGTTCTCAGACCGCACATTGACAAATTATCTGAACACCAAAGATTCTTCTTGAAAATTCCTTTTATTAATAAAGGTATTGATTTTATTGACCTCCAAAGTATTTTTAGAGACAAAAATGTAATTGAAACTATTCCTAAATACTTTAAAAATACAGAACCACCTATCATCTGCTACAAATATAACAAACCCATCAGAAAAACAATTTTCAACTATTAAAATTGTGGCCGACCTTAATATTAATGATAATATTCCTGATAATTGAGATTGCGCCACTTCAAAATTTTGCTATTCTCCGGTTGGTCATGTGATTACTGGTAATTTTGAGATAATTAAAGATAAACGTCTACGATCTCTTTTGAATAAAGGTCCCAAATATAGAATACCATCCTTGATAGATTTTAACTCTTGTCGAGTTCAGATTGCGGAGGCTTTACAAAATTTTAGTATTAAATGGTGTCGAAGAGAACATGTTGAGTCTAATGCTCTTTCTTGTTGGAAAAAACTAATTTTTGATATAATTGATAAACGCATTTCCTTTTACAGCTCTAATAAACACCTTCTTCCACCTAAACCTAGAACTTCTTTTAGACATCTTAAAAAGGGTTTATAGGATTTCCATTCAAAATACATTTTTGTTCCTGCTGATAAGGCATCGAATAATGTGATTATTATTTGACGATTACATTATATCGATGTCTTGAAGCAGGAAATTATTAATACCAAGTCATACATTTCAGTTACCACTGACGAAAAGACCATCAATTCAGACCATGTCAAAAAGTGTGAACAATTTGGAACCGATATTAAAATTACACAACATAAACTTCCTACGATGTATTGGTTACCAAAACTACATAAAAAACCATATAAAGCACGTTTCATTGCAAATTCTAGTTCATGTACAACTACTAAAATTTTCTAAACTTTTGACTTCTTGTTTAACGAAGGTAAAGGAACATGTAAAATTCTACTGTGATAAGACTTATGAAAATTCTGGAATAAATCTATTCTGGTCTATTAAGAACTCTTCAGAAGTCTTAAACAAACTTAAGAACAAAAGGTATCTTGCATCCACTGTAAGCACGTACGATTTTTCTACTCTGTACACAACTATTCCTCATATTTTAATGAAGGATAAGCTTACTAACTTAATCCAGAAAGTATTTGCCCGGGAAAAAACATCATTCTTGGCATGTAATGCTGAAAAAGCTTTCTTTACTGACGAGCAAATGAAATATTACACCTATTGGACTTGCTCAGAAGTTTGCGAAGCACTTACCTTTCTTTTGGATAACATATTTGTACGTTATGGGAATGCTATATACCGTCAGGTAATTGGTATTCCTATGGGTACGAATTGTGCAACACTTGTCGCAGATTTGTTTTTGTACTGCTATGAGAGAGATTTCATGTTGCGTTTGAATCCTCAATCACAAGAAGATGTTATAAAAGCCTTCAATGAAACTTGTCGATATTTGGATGATATTTTTAACTTAGATAACCCTTTCTTTGATGCTCTGATTCCTACAATTTATCCTAAAGAACTCAAATTGAATAAAGCTAACCCGTCCGACAATTATGCAGCGTTTCTTGATCTAGAGCTTAAAATTAATAATGGAATGATTTCTTCTAAAATATATGACAAAAGAGATGATTTTGATTTTAATATTGTAAATTTTCCTCATCTTGACGGAGATGTTCCCCGTGCTCCATCTTACGGGGTTTATATATCTCAACTTATTCGTTTTGCTAGAGCTTGTTCATCTGTTGACGATTTTAACAGTCGAAATCTCATTTTAACTGAAAAGCTGCTTAAGCAAGGATATAGATACCATAAACTAAGAAAAACTTTCTCTAAATTTTACTATCGAAATCTCTCGCTTATTGGCAGGTACCAATGTAATCTAAAGGTGCTTCTGCGACACGGTATTTCACATCCAGACTTTTATGGTGATGTGATTTACAAACTTCGTAAAATTATTGGACATACCAATTTTTGCAGCTCAATCATTGAGTACACTAGCGATAGGTGGATACAGTATGTTCAATTAAATGTGTTTTCGTTATACATGCACTTTACCATTGTATTTGCCGTCGCGGTTGTTGTAGATTAGTCGGAGAGGGGATACGTTTATTTACACTGTTTGTCTTTTAGGGTGGGGATGGAATAAGTGTGAGGTTGGGCGCCCATAAACCGGTTTAATCCCCCAGTGACTTTTGTCACTGACCGTTCCAAGGCGGTACTTCCATCTTCCTCCTATTGTATGTTTGTTTTGTCTTTGTGCGTCTCTTGTTGTTTTTTCTAGTTATGTACATTTGCTGTTTCCTTGTGTTGCTGTTCGGGCGAGTGTTTGTTCTGTATGTGGTGTTTCCTGCATGACTCATGTTTGTACTTTCAGATAGATGTTTAATTATGAAGTAGCTACATGTATAACTTCAGATATTTTGCTTAGTAAATAAAGTTACTATAAGAGATGTTTCGAAATACATGTATATTTGAACTTTATTTCATCGTACACGCACGGGGTTATGTTAACATGCATAATGACAAATGTAAATATACATTCAGTATTTGCTGTCATACCGCTTAATGTACATGTACAACAATGGTACGTGCAAATGTAAGCGATACAGTAGAAGACTAAACATAGCTATAAAAGCATCATGCAAATAGTTATACATTGGGTTTAGTGTTTCTTTGGTTACAGTAATTATACTCGTCATCAGAATGATTAACAACGATATATAAATCCATCTCAGCCTTCCGTTACAAAATTTAAAACTAAGTCCATCTGTTCCTAAGTGAATGTATCACTTGGAAGCGTCAATCGTGTTGGTTGCCACGTACGGCACCAAACCCCGGAAAAAGGTCCATCAACTCAACACTACCCATTTTACTAAATGACACAAACTTTGTTGGAACATCTACCGGAAGCTGAGTGGCGGCAAACGGAAGAACGTCGTTGCGTCCGATGATGCCATATTCTATCTAGATGGTAGTCATGGTTGTCGTAAAATTTGCTACGTTCGTAAGAGGTCGAACGTCGACGATAAATTCAAGTTTGTTAAGCGTGATGCCTTTGCAGCAGGGTTCCTGGCATGGGTTGCTATTTGTTGGGATGGACAACATAAATCAGAATCATCAACAAAGGTACTAAAGTCAACCTAGACTACTATATTAATAATGTTCTGAAGTCATTCTTTGATAAAGATATTCACAGATTGTTTCCCGGTGATACACAGAAACAAACATGGTGTTTCACCAGAACAGTGTATCAAAGTACATCTATGAGTCGTGCAGGAATTACCGCATACCAAACACACAACCACCCAAACGCAACACAACTACAAACAGAAAATGTACATACATATAAAAGACACAAAGATAAGCACATACATAACAAACAAACAATAGGAAAAGATGGAAGTACCGCATTGGAACGGTCAGTGGCAAATGTCACTGGGGCGTTAATCCGGATTAGGGCGCCCAACCTCAGACTATTTCCATCCCCACCCTAAACGCCAAACAGTGTAAATAAACGTATCCCCTCTCCGAATAATCTTCAATAACTGCGATGGCAAATACAGTGGTAAAATCAAAACAATTAAGTGAAACACTGTAACCATCCATAGCTAATGTACTTAATGATTGAGCAACAAACAGAGTAACTGTAGAACAGAAATAAAGGGTACAACAAAAATGAATATCCGACGTCCTCCTTTCGTTTACGGATTTAAGAGGTAAAAACTGTTCCTGTCGGCGTAAATGTAAAGAGGCCAGCCTGATTGCCAACTGTAAAATGGTTAACAACCAGACTCACAGTATGTTGTATTACTATGGGATCATTTCCGTTTTTTAATGAATTGTTTAACATATTTGATGAACAAAGTGAGAAAATGGGTATGTTAAATAATCTTACGAAGTTTGTAAATCACATCACCATAAAATTCAGGATGTGAAATACCGTGTCGCAGGAGCGCATTGAGATTACATTTGTACTTGCCAATAAGTGAGAGATTTCTATAATAAAATTTAGTGAATATTTTTTTTAGTTTATGGTATCTATACCCTTGCTTAAGCAGCGTTTCGGTTAAAATAAAATTTCGACTGTTGAAATCGTCAACAGATTAACAAGCTCTAGCAAAAACGAATAGGCTGAAAAATATAAACCCCGTAAGATGGGGCACGGGGAACATCGTCAAGATGAGGGAAATTTACAATCAATCCACACTGCTAAACATACATTTAACGACTTAAAATCTCGGAAAGTTAACATCATTTCTGGTATGTAATGCTGATAAAGCTTTCTTTACTGACAAGCACATGACATATTAAACCAATTGGACTTGCTCAGAAGTTTGTGAATCACTAACCTTTCTTCTGGATAACGTTTTGTACGTTGTGCGAATATTATATACCGTCAGGCGATTGGTATTCCAATGGGTACGAATTGTGCACCACTAGTCGTCGATTTGTTTTTGTACTGCTATGAGTGAGATTTCATGTTCATTTTGAATCCCAAATTACAAGAAGATGTTATAAAAGCCTTCAATGAAACTTGTCCATATTTGGTTGATATTATAATAACTCTGCTCTGATTCCTACAATTTAAAATTGAATAAGGCTAACCCGACCGACACTTATGTAGCTTTTATTGATCTTGACCTTAGAACTGACAATGGAATGATTTCTTCTAAAATATATGACAAAAGAGATGATTTTGATTTTTATATTGTAAATTTCTCTCATCTTGACGGAAATGTTCACATGACCAATCTTACTGCGTTTATTTATCTCAACCTTTTTCGTTTTGCCAGAGCTTTTAACAATCGAACTCATATTTTAACTGAAAAGCTGCTTAAGCAAGGATATGGATACCATAAGCTAAGAAAAACTTTCTCTAAATGTTATTATCGAAATCTCTCACTTATTGGCAAGTACAAATGTAACCTCAAGGCGCTCCTGCAATACGGTATTTAACATCCTGAATTTTATGGTGATGTGATTTACAAACTTCGTAACATTTTTGGACATACATGTACCCATTTTCTCACTTTGTTCATCAAATATGTTAAAAAATCAATAAAAAGGGATATGATCCTAACGCACTAGAAATGTACAACATACTGCAAATCTGGTTGTCAACCCTTTTACAGCTGGCAATCACGATGGCCTCTTTGTATGTATGCGACAGGAAAGGTTTAGTACTCTATAAAAGCGACATCTTAAATCGCAAGGAGGTCGTCGGGTATCTGTACTATTTCGTTTTTGTCGCACCCTTTATTACTTTACTACGGTTACTCTGTCTGAAGCTCAATCATTCAGTACACTAGTGATAGATGGATTCAGTTTGTTACACTTAAATGTGTTCGTTTTACATGCACTTTACCAATGTATTACCCATCGCGGTTGTTGTAGATTAGTCGGAGAGGGGGTACGTTTATTTACACTGTTTGTCTTTTAGGGTGGGGATGGAATAAGTGTGGGTTTGAGCCGGATTAAACGCAAGTGACATTTTGTCACTGACCGTTCAAAGGCGGTTTTGTCTTTGTGAGTCTTTCATGTTTTTGCTAGTTATATACAGTTGCTGTGTTTTCTTGTGTTGCTGTTCGGGCGACTGTTTGTTCTGTATATGGTGTTTCCTGCATGACTCATATTTGTACTTTTATTACACCCGACGAAAGGGTGCAAAAGTCACCTGATGCAACTCCAATGGAATATTGGGTATTTTGAAACGAAGGTCTCAGACTAGAAAAATAAACAATCACTGTTCTTAAAACGTCCCGAAGCAAGTTTGATAAATCTTGATGAAAATCGGATGAAAAAAAATAAATAAAAATGACGACCCAAACGTTGACAAATTATCTATTATTGTCATAATTTACATATCGAACATTTATTGCACTGAAAACAATTGCCACCTATAGTACAGTGGTGTTTTTTTTCAAAAAGAAATTAAAAAGTAGTAAAGTCAAGCAAGCAAAGCAACATTCAAGGCGCAACCACTGCCATCATATCGATAGAAACCACGTCACACACACACAACTACACAGCCAAACACACGCACACACACGAGATGAACACCTAAAACATTAACAAACGCAAACAAGCAAGAGAATACTCCTCGTATGTGTAGCTGCAGTTACTAGTTTAGTTATGGCGTAGCTTTGTGTTGTTATAAGTTTAGTAATGAAGTAGCCATATGTGTAGCTGCAGATGATGTTGAAGAAACTGTAATAATACTAGAGGTAACTTCGTGTAGGTTATGGTTAGTGGAACCTTGTCAAAGTTGGGGATGAAGAACCAACGACAGAAACAGTAGTATAAAAGAAAACAACATCAGCTTTTATTATTATTAAACTATTTTAGACCAAATCTGTAACTGTCTGATCAGGGTCTACTTTGTTTGCCAATGTTTAATAATTCTGGTTTCTGAAATGGCCAAAATTCTTTTGTTCATTGACTTTGACATAAATTAATGAATAGTCACGAAGTCATGGATTACTGTGATAAAGAGTTAAAGACATTTTATTGTAATATGGATTACTAGTAATTATTCCTGTGATAAAGAGTTAAATACATTTTATTGTAACATCAATAACAATATCATACTGTTTGTTTTTATTTCTGCTAGAATGTGGAAATCCGCCCTCGCTAGGTGACAGAACAAATATCTTAGGTAACCGAAGATGGAAGGCCAGTAAGATAAAATATTTTTGTAAAGTTCCAATTACGGGATATCGGTATAACCATATACATTCTGAGTGCCAGGAAAATGGAGAGTGGACTGTCCCAAACACAAGTTGTACGAGTAAGTTGGTTATGCAATCTGTAACCTTAAGAGAGAATTGATCCTCTTAATTAATCCTAATTTATAGTCATCAGTTCATAAGTTATAATATAGATATTCACCGTGTATTCACTCACTCACGAAGTAAAGGTTTAAGCTGTCTGACCAAAGTTCTGACAGTAGGATATCATTTGAAAGCAAACATGGCAATGTGAAAAGGGAAAATTACTGACTCTGTTTTATCGAGTCTATTCCTGAACAGTTTATAATGTTGAAACACTACTCACGTCCCCCAGCACCGGCTTAAGCGGTATTCAATTTTCAAAACTAATAACATCGAAACTAATGATTCATTAGGCTCCTTGTGTGCATCCGCTTTAACCATTTCTTAAAGCGTTTGCAATCAGAGCGAATTCAGATCAAACGGTTCCAATAGGAATGGTCTGCCGTTTGCTCAATGATTAGTGAAGATCTGATTTTACAGTTTAATAGCATGACAAAACAGTCCTGAGTTCATATGCTATTATGAAAATTAATCTTATTAATATTCATGAAGTAATTGTATCCTTCATGAATATTCAAGAGGCCAATGGTTAAGGAGTAGTATTGACCCTAAAGCTGCATTGATCCCATTCCTTCATATTGACGCATCTTGACGCCTCTGTAAATGATTTTTGAAATCATTGTGATAAATAGAGCAAATGGCATCTTTGTCACAATAGTTTAAAACTGCGCAATTCCAAAATTTTCTTTTATTCTTGCAAATGCTCGTTTTCAGTAGAATGATTGAAAAAGGATTGGCCTAAAGATAACCACTTCACCAAATATGGTCTCGTCCATAATCACTCCCTCAAACGTGGTCTCGTCCTCTTTCAGGGCTCTTCATTTCCTCATTGTATTAAAATAAAACGTGTGTTATTTTCTCTCTGAGCATTATGTCATGATGTCTAACTTCATTATATGATACAGACCTGATACCGCCATGAAAAACTAATATTGTACGGTCTGTTTGCAAAAAAATGATCTTGGCCAGTTTTTGTCTTTTTCCGATTTGATCATGTTTGTGAGAAACTATTTATCGAGTGCAAAGCAAATTAACTTTGGGTATAAAACTATCATTATCTGTATACTTCATCCTCCTTCGAATTACTCAGCGCCACGTATGGTTCCAAGTTGTTTGCAAATATGTTCAGCGTTTCGCTCATTGGTGGGAGCGAAAGAGTGCTACATGTCATTCAGCAGTAATTTCTCTCGTTTACTATTTAGATGCTGTATACCAAGGTTGCTACATCGACACTCCATCTCGTGTACTTGTTGCAAGTACGCGCTTCTGCCACTCACACATGACACGTGAAATATGTGAAACCCGTTGTATCAAAGACGGTTATGTCTACTTTGGCTTAGAAGTAATTATTGACCCTTCTAATATTGACCGTGAACTTATATAAACATATCAAGAACCACATAATTACAAAATGGTTTCATTGATATAATTGCTATGGTAGATTTTACTTATAATATGTGTAAAACTGCATTTCTATCAGGAACAGTAAACTCTCGATTTTTCGAACACTCAAATACTTTTTATTATCTATCTACAAGACATGTGGCAGTTTAATACAGGGTAAAAGTTATGCAGACAGCTTCTCTGAGAGTTTTCGGCATGTCTTTCACCATGCATTTAGCCGACCCGGGTTTGTACATGTATATGACATATATAAATCCGGATAAGATGAGATCCTTCGAAAGCAAAAACAGCAATGCGAAAAGAGAAATTGCAGACTTGGTTTTATTGAGTCTGTTCATGAGCAGTACAGTAAAACCTCTCTATAACGGCCACTAAATTACATCAAGTATTTTGTGTTAAAGGCAGGTGACTGTATAAAGCAAGATGAAAGTAAAACAGAACTCTCCAATAGGAGCGTTCTGTTTTACTTTCACCTTGCTTTAAGCAGCCACCTGCCCTAAATACCAACTAATTGACACAATTTAGCGGCCGTTATATAGAGGTTTATTGTACTGCTCATGAACAGACTCAATAAAACCGTAATTAAAAGTGCAACACTGCTCACGCCAAGTATTTCTAACTGATGTTTGGAATAAAAAAGACAAATTTACAGTGAAGGTTCAACTCATTACCAATGACATACGCATTTTACTCCCTTAGCAAACAGACTTAACCCTGATCGGACGGTTGTGTTAGGTGCAGTCTAATCGTGCATGCTCTGTTAGCTTGTGTGATGATATAAATCAGATCCTACCTTTTTTTAACATTGCTAAAATCCTGTGTTCATATACCTTTATGAAAATTCAGCTAATAAATAGTAATTATTTCTGACAGGAATATTCATGAGGTAAAGGAGGATGACCAGATTATTATTTCATGCGACAATGCTACTGCCGATGAGTAATATGGCAATTTTTAAAAATAAATATTTTCTTGTTTTGCAGTTTTATAAGTACTGTTATTGTGGAGACGAATTGCCGTCGAGCAATATAGTAAATGGCTACGAGTGTAACACGAAATGTAGAGGAAACCATGGACAAATCTGCGGAGGCCCTTGGAGAATGTCTGTTTACAAAGTTATTTACTAATTACCGTCAGAATATCAATTTAAGACATGACTATTCATTATAATGAAATCAGCATTATGAATGCGGAAAATCTGATTATTGCATTGCCTATTGCCTAAACAATAGAATCAGATTTATCGTATTTCATAAGCAGAGTCGATACATTTTTATCAAGTAAAGAGATGTAGCGATCGCGTGAAATATATTATTATGGCTTTTCGAATAATGTTGGTCGAGATGAGATGACAAAAACCTCTGCAGCATACCAGAAATTAAACTGTATGAAACTTTATGTTCAATTTTTGGATAATAAATGAAATAAACAATTAATAAATTGCATGAAAAAACAATGAAGAAGATTATACATTTGTTTGCGAGGACACTTACCACTCAGTTCATATTTACACATTCTCCCGTTTATCGTGACCTGAATTGGATTTGCAAACAATTTGGATAGAGATGAAATATCTAAACGGAGGTAGTGACAATTGCACCAGTGTGACAAGTGTGTGGCGGCAATTGGCGAATGTCTACACCGAGTATAACTATTTACTGAAATATTTGTTTTAATTTTCCTCTTGTTTGTACAAAACATTATACTGAATGTATGTATCAAATAGTGTAAAGTACTCTGATACTATGTAAAACTGGATACGGTAGAACCTATTCACTGATTTTTTTTAAATTTCTTCTTGTTTGTACAAAGCATTATACTGAATTTATGTATCAAAATAGTGTAAAGTACTCTGATACGGTGTATAACTGAATACGGTAGAACCTATTCACTGATTTTTTTAAAATTTCTTCTTGTTTGTACAAAGCATTATACTGAATTTATGTATCAAAATAGTGTAAAGTACTCTGATACGATGTATAACTGAATACGATAGAACCTATTCACTGATTTTTTTTTAAATTTCTTCTTGTTTGTACAAAGCATTATACTGAATTTATGTATCAAAATAGTGTAAAGTACTCTGATACGGTGTAAAACTGGATACGGTAGAATCTGTCTTAAGCGACCTTTATATTAATTGGACACGAGAATCTTAAATAGCAGGTGGCTGCTTAATACAGGTCAAAAGTAATTCAGAAAGCTCCTATTCAATTTCTGTATTACTTTTGACCTGTATTAAGCTACCCCCTGCTACCTTACAGAACCATAATAAGACGTCTGTTTGATGGTCGCTTAAGAAAGGTTCTACTGTATTACATAATTTGTGGGGGGGTTCACAGTTATTACGCTGTTTTACATATTGTCATGTGTTTATCGTCTTCTATGTTGTGGGTAAGTCCGGCGGGAATACCTTTATTTACACTATTTGTAAAGCTAGGGTGACTTTGAGAGAAGTGTGAGGTTAGGACGTCCGTAAACCGGAATAAACCCCCAGTGGTGTTTTTGCTACTGACCGTGCCAAGGCGGTACTCTCTTTGTCACCCTTCCTTTTGTTTGTCCTGTGTCTTTGTGCTTGTGCTTTTGTTAATGTGTGGAATGTTTATGGAAAAGTAGTAAAGTCAAGCAGGCAAAGCCACATGCAAGACGCAACCACCACCAAAACACCGATAGACAGCATGACACACACACACAACCACACACCCAAACGCACACGCACACACACACACACGAAATGAACACAGAAAACACCAAAAGACACACAAGAACCAGGGACAAACGTTCCACAACATGAACAAACCACAAGCACAAAGACGCAATGCAAACAAAAGGAAGGGTGACAAAGAGAGTACCGCCTTGTCACGGTCAGCAGCAAAAACACAACTGGGGGTTTAAACCGGTTTACGGACGTCCTAACCTCACACTTCTCTCAAAGTCACCCTAGCTTTACAAATATTGTAAATATTGTATCCCCGCTGGACTTACCCACAACATAGACGACGGTGAACACAGGACAACATGTAAAACATAGCATAATAACTGTGACAATCCGTCAAATATGTACTCAATGACTTTGCTGAAGTCAGAGCACCTGCAGGTAAGCCGTTAAGGGCACGACAGGGAAAAAATAATACATGAGTCTGGTAAGCTCCTCCTGTATCCAAGTTTAAGAGTATACCATCATAGAGTACTACCCTCGGCCTGTCATCGCGCAAGCAAAGAGGGAAGCGTAGCTACCGACTGTAAAAGGGTCGATAACCAAACATGCAGTGTGTTGCAATATAATAGGATCATAACCTTTCTTTTTAAATTTTTTAATGCGTTTTATAAACAAATCATGAAAATGGATATGACCCCGAATTTTCCTAAGTTTGTAGATAACATCCCCATAAAATTCTGGTTGAGAAATGCCTTGTCGCAGTAACGTCCGTAGATTGCAATTATATTTACTAATGAGAGGTAAATTTCGATAATAAAATTTAGAAAAGGTTTTCCGAAGTTTATGATATCTGTAACCTTGCTTAAGAAGTTTATCAGTTATAACTAAATTACGTCTGTTAAAATCTTCAAGCAAAGAACAGGCTCGGGCAAACCTAATAAGTTGAGAAATATAAACACCATAAGATGTAGAACGTGGCACATCCCCATCTAGAAAAGGATAATTAACAATTTTAAAATTAAAATCTTCTCTTTTATCGTATACTTTGGACGAAACTTTATCATTTGTAATTGAAAGATTCAAATCTAGAAATGAAGCATTAATGTCAGATTGATTAGCTTTGTTTAAAGACAGTTCTTTTGGGTAGATTGAAGAAACCATAGTATCAAAATAAGGATTATCTAAATTCAAAATATCGTCTAAATACCTTGAAGTTTTATTAAAAGCATTAACAATATCGGTCTGTGTATCAGGTTTTAAGCTAAGCATAAAATCCCTCTCGTAGCAATACAAAAACAAATCTGCAACAAGAGGGGCACAATTTGTACCCATGGGTATACCAACAACTTGACGATATATGGTATCTCCATAACGCACAAATATATTATCTAAAAGAAAGGTAAGAGATCTACAAACATCAAGGCAAGTCCACATTGTGTAATGTTCAACTTCTGAATTCGAAAAGAATGAACGTTGAACATTACAAGCAATGAACATTTTGTTTTCTCTGGCAAAGGTTTTTTCTATTAATTTAATAAGTCTATCCTTTATAAGATGGTGAGGTAGAGTAGTATAGAGTGTAGAGAAATCATAAGAGCTCAGTAAAGAAATGTTATACTGTTCATTTTCAAGTTTTGTTAAAACATCATTTGAATTTTTTATGGACCAAAAAACATTAATACCAGAATTTTCATATATTTTATCACAGTAGCGTTTAACATGTTCTTTGATCGTAGTAAGACAGGACGTCAAAAGTATAGATAATTTAGTAGTGGTACAACAGCTAGAGTTGGCAATAAAACGCGACTTATAAGGGTTTTTATGTAGTTTCGGAATCCAGTACAAAGTAGAAAGTTTATGTTGTTTTATGTTAGGACCAGACTTAAAATCATTGCACATTTTTACATGTTCCGAGACTATATCTTTTTCAGGTGTTTGAACTGTTATATAAGTTTTTGAATCAGTTAGCTCCTTCTTTAAAACATCAACATAATACAATCTTCAAATAATGATTACATTGTTTGATGCCTTGTCAGCAGGAACAAGAACATAATCTGAATGAAAATTAGAAATGTTTTTCTTCAAGTAGCGAAATGTAACTCTAGGTCGAGGTGGTAAAAGATGGTTATTTGATTTGTAAAAAGTTATTCGTGTATCAATAATATCGAAAATACATTTCTTCCAATCCGAAAGGGCATTAACATCAGCATGTTCTCGTCGACACCATTTGATGCAGAATTCTTGAATAGCTTCCGCAATATGAGTTCGACAAGCGTCAAAATCAATAAGGGAAGGTAATCTATATTTAGGTCCTTTAGTTAGGAGGGTCCTGAGACGTTTATCCTTAATGATATCAAAATTACCAGTAATGACATGACCAACTGGTTTATAGCAAAAGCTAGAAATGCTACAATCTCAAGAATTAGGGGTATTAACATCAATATTTAAGTCAGAGACAATTTTATTGTAGTTCAAAATAACATTTCTAATAGGTTTATTATATTTATAACAGATGATAGGTGATTCAGAGTTGATGAAATATTTGGGAATAGCATCGATTACATTCTTATCACGAAATATACTTTGAATATCAATAAAATCGATACCTTTATTTAGGAACTGAAGTTTCAGAAAATGTCTTTTATGTTCAGATTCTTTATCAATACGTGGACGAAGAACATGCTGTGTGTAACTTTGTATAAGTGAGGCAGTATTAATTAACGGATCTGTACGCATATAGATTTTATCAGCCTCTTCGTCTATTGACTTAAGACAGGAAAAGGGTAAAGACGATAAACAAGATAACATAGAATGTTTACCAGTTTGTTTTAGAATAGTATGTAAATCATGAATAGACATATTACGACGTAATTTACGCTTAATATTACCATTTCTACGTCTGCCATGTGATCTACTTTTACGTTTTCGAATAGAAAATATAGAGAAAATGTCGATACTTGGATCTTTAGAAATATTGCCGCTTTGGAAAATGTTATCATTAAGGCCTAAAGGAAAAGGTGTTTGTAATTTCTTTATCCAGTCTAGCTCTGTGATGAAACGAGCTTTAGATTTTAAACTACCAGTAGTTTTAGAATCATAATAAATTTGTTCTACTGGTTGAACCGAAACATATTTGAAAGAATGTCCTGTATGACGAAAATGCTGGTAAAGAAAATTGCGTACTTTTTAGAACCATCTATTATCTCTAGTCCTTGTGTGTTTGTTGGTATTTTCTGTGTTCTTCTCGTGTGTGTGCGTGCGTGCGTACGTACGTGCGTGCGTGCATGTGTGTGTATGTTTCCTGCTATATATCGGTGTTTTGGCTGTGTCCTGCTATCTATCGGTGTTTTGGCGATGGTTGCATCTTGTATGTGGCTTTGCCTGCTTGACTTTACTACTTTTCCATTTTACAAAGTATTCATATACGTGTATTGGTAATAATTCTACATTCCTTGTTCCTAAACCTTGATGTATATGTCTAGTTCTTGTATGGAGATAAACGGTTTTCTTAACTTAAAGCGAGGTTCATATACTATGCTCCCAAAGTATAGTTGGAGACATATTGTATGTACTCCATTTCTTCGTATTATTCTCTTTCTTCTTCTGTATGAAGATGACTATTCTTGATCTACACACTTTACGTCTAACTTCTGGTAAACATGCCATGCTTTTTAGACTTTCCTCCTTATATATAGCTTCATTAAAAGAAATTGACGATCCATTTTTGGATCCCATAAGAACGGCTCGTTTGATACAAAGCTTTACTCTACATGTGCTCAGACCGCACATTGACATCTGAACAACAAAGATTATTTTTGAAAAATTATTTTATAAAAAAGGTATTGATTGTATTGGGTATATTAAGAGACAAAAATGTAATTGATATTATTCCTAAATACGTAAAAAAAACCAGAACCATCTATTATCTGCTACAAATATAACAAACCCGTCAGAAATACAATTTTCAACTCTAAAAAATTTGTTGCCGACCTTATTATTAATGATAACAATGACATTTGAGATTGCGCCACCTCAAACTTGTGCTATTCTCCGTCTGGTCATGTAATTACTGGTAAATTCGAGATAATTAAGATAAACCTCTACGATCACTTCTGGATAAAGGCCCAAAATAGAATACCGTCCTTGATAGATTTTAAATCTTGTCGATTGTTGATTGTTGTGGCTTTACACAATTTAAATATGAAATGATGTTGAGTCCAATGCTCTTTAAAATTAGAAAAAAACTAATTTTTATATAATTGACAAACGCATTTCATTTTATAGCTCATATAAACACCTTCCTCCTAAACCTAGAATTTCGTTTAGACATCTTACAGGATTTCCATTCAAAAAACGTTTTTGTTCCTGTTGATAAGGCATTTAATACTGTGATTATTATTTGACGATGACATTATATCGATGTCTTGAAGCAGAAAATTATTAATACCAAAGTTACAAATATGAGTCATGCAGGAAACACCACATAGAGAACAAACAGCCACCCAAACAGCAACACAAGAAAAGACAGTACATGTAAATGTACAGCGCTGCAAACAGAGTAACTGTAGAAAAGTAATAAAAGGTACGACAAAAACAAATATCCGACGTCCTCCTTCCGTTTCCGGATTTAAGAGGTCGATTTCATACAGTACTAAACCCTTTTTGTCGGCGTACATGCACATAGGGCAGCGTGATTGCAGCTGTAAAAAGGTTGACAACCAGATATGCAGTATGGTATTCCTGTGGGTACGAATTTCGCACGAACGGTCGCCGATTTGTTTTTGTACTGCGATGAGAGAGTATTCATGTTACGTTTGAATCCTCAATCACAAGAAGGTGACTACTCGATATTTGGATGATATTTTTAAATTAGATAACCATTTCTTTGATGGAAAAGTAGTAAAGTCAAGCAGGCAAAGCCACATACAAGTCACGACCACCACCAAATCACCGATAGACAGCATGACACACACACACACAACCACACCCCAAACGCCCACTCACACACGAGATGAACACAGAAACCACCAACAGACACACAAGAACTAGAGACAAACGATCCACAGATGAATAAAATCACAAGCACAAAGACGTAAGGCGAACAAAAGGAAGGGTGACAAAGAGAGTACCGCTTTGGCACGATCAGTAGCAAAAACACCACTGGGGTTTAAACCGGTTTACGGACGTCCTAACCTCGCACTTCTCTCAAAGTCACCCCAGTTTTACAAATAGTGTAAATAAAGGTATCCCCGCGTTCTGATTCGTACAATGTACCCAAAAGAACTCAAATCGAATTAAGCTAGCCCTTCCGACACTTTTGCAGCTTCTCTTGATCTAGACCTTAAAATTGACAATGGAATGTTTTTTTCTAAAATATATGACAGAAACGATGATTTTGATTTTAATATTGTAAATTCTTATTATCGAAAGCTCTCACTTATTGACAAGTACAAATGTGATCTCATGGCGCTCCTGCGACACAGTATTTTATGGTGATGTGATTTACAAACTTACAAATTATTGGACATTAGAGTGGGAATGTAATATAAGTGTGAGGTTGCGCGCCCCTAAACCGGTTTAACCCCCAGTAACTATTGTCACTGACCGTTCCAAGATGGTACTTCAATCTTCCCCTATTGTTTGTTTGTTTTGTCTTTGTGCGTCTCTTTATGTTTTTAGTAGTTATGTACATTTGCTGTGATTTCTTGTGTTGTTGTTCGGACGGCTGTTTGTTTTGTATGTTGTGTTTCCTGCATGACTCATATTTGTTCTTTTAAGCAAACTTAAAAACAAAAGATTTCTTGCATCCACTGTAATCACATACGATGTTTCTACTTTGTGCACAACCCTTCTTCATGATTGAATCAAATATAAATTTGCTAAATTAATCAAGAAAATATTTGCCAGATATATAGTCATAAGTATGCCCCCATTCCACTAGGCGGCGCTCTACAGTGATCTACTTGCTCGGAAGGAGCGCCATAGATATCTTCCGGATTGAGCGATATAGGGGTACTTACGATCCGATTACTACCAGATAACGCTCCAGTTGCGATTCAGTAGCGATCTGTACAATCCGATAGCGACTTTATAGCATTTGGTCGCCACCCAATTCCCCTAAAATATTGCGACCCTTCATGATCAGTTTTCGCTCCGTTGGCGTTTCAGGGCGAGTAAGAGGCGACCCAATTTGCTCTATTTGCGCTTCGGGGGCGATCCCTGGGATCTATTGCGCTCAAGCTAGATCCGATAGCGATCTCGGCCACCTATGGAGATTCATTATCGCTCAATTAGCGATCCAGGCGATCC